>OZ008367.1:294021657-294621657 GCA_963931995.1 Phaonia tiefii
TTGAACTGAATTGAATTGAAGTGAAAATTCACTTCAAACCTTCATTGCGAACGGACGTGCTTTTTTTTAGTTGCGCATATAAATCGTTATTTGTGAGAGTAAAAAGTCGCGATATGTCAACAATGCAAAATACAAGTTGTTCTCAGTGCTTGCAGGTGTTAACCAGTAAGCATATGAAATGCAGTGTGTGCAGTGATTGCTTTCATTTTTCACCTTGCTGCTCCATACAACAAACAACCTACAGCGGTATGAACGCAGAGAAAAAGGCTACGTGGAAATGTAATAAATGTAGAGAGCGTAAAAACTCTGCATACCATGTAGTTGTAGCCGATCCTGGTGCACATAAGCAAAAAAGAAACGAAGATGATGAGGATTATGATGACGTTTTCGACGATAACAACAAAAGGTATAAGGAACATCGTTCAGCAGCAGAACTACCACAACAACAAATACCAAACTCTATGGCAGAATTAAACCAAACGATGAAGACATTGATGCAAAATATGTCAGAAATGACAAAACAACTCGCATCAATTAGCAACACATTACAAAGTCAACAAAATACACTAGCACAAATAAACGAGAATGTCTCCAATCTCAGTAGTCAGGTTATTGAACTACAAAATCAAAACAAAGAAAAAGACAAAAAAATTACTGAAATGGACTCCAAGATAAACAAACTAGAACAAAAATTACTCGAAAAAAGTGTCGAAATAAAGAACGTAACAAGTGAGAGTCTGAGTGCAAATGACGTTGTTAAAAAGATAGCAACAAAGGTTAATGTGAACATAAGAGACAATGATATTGAAAGTGCATTTCGCACAAAACGAAACGGCAAAATATTCGTTGAGTTTAGCTCTCTCCGTGTAAAGAGGGAACTAATGGACAACATAAAAAAACACAAAAAAGGAGGCGCGGATATAAACATAAACGACGATAACGAAAGCATCAACAACAACAACATTTACATCAACGATCAGCTGACCTTCTACAATCGCCGGTTGTTATGGTTGACCAAAACAAAGGCAAAAGAGGTCAATTGGAAATTTGTATGGTTGCGAAATGGTGGTGTATGCGCGAGAAAGGATGAGAAATCTAATTATATCAATATAAATAATGAATCTGATATCGATCTTATTTGTTAACAAGGAAAGAAGTATGAAAAGCGCGAAAAATCTAATAAATATATTAAAAAATAAAACAGAGAAAAGTTAAAAGTTAATAAATCAGACTAAAAATTTAGAAAAGAAATAGACACAGAAAGTGCCACAATCAGAACACAATAAAATAAGAAGTTGTAATATTTAAATAACGAATACTATAAAATAAAGAAAAAAGAATTAGTACATATATTCAATTAGTACATATATTCAAACAAACAAGTGAGTTTCTGAATTATAAGTAAAAGAAAATGTATAATATTGAAACTGAAAAAAGTGAAAATTTTAATGAAATTAAGAAGAAAATAGAGTCAAGTGCGCTATCATTTATATATATGAATATTCGTTCTATTCGAAAGAATTTTGTACAATTCTTAGTCAATATCAAAAATATTCTCAATGAAGTGAAAGTGATAGTTTTGGTAGAAACCAACATTAATGATGGAGAAGAGTCCATGTATAACATAAATGGTTTCAGCTCAGCTTTTTTGAACCGAAAAGACAAAGGTGGCGGCATTGCAGTGTACGTTAAAGAGAATATTGTTATAAATTCCATACAATCCCACATCACATCTTTCGAAACTATGAAAATTGAAATGAAAATTTACAATGAATGTGTCTCACTTTGGGCCATATATCGTCCACCAAGCTATAACGTTAGAACATTTATTGAAGAGCTCGAGAACAATATAAATAGTGTACCCAAACAAGGACCTTTAATAATTATCGGAGACATGAACATAGATATCTCAGTTATTAATATAACCACTATAAAATATTTAAATGTGCTTTCATCGAACGGTCTACAATGTATAATAAAAGAGGTGACACGAGAAGATCTGTCCAAAAATGCATGCACGTGTATTGACCACATGTTTATTAGAACGAGCAAATATACAAAACTTGATAGAGCTGGTGTTATTACAACTAATATCTCAGATCATTTCTCACTATTCGGGAGTATAAAGTGTGCAAGCAGAGATGACAGCCAAACAAGTCTGGGCTCTGAATTACAAGGAGATGAAAAGATGGGAAAAAATGCATTACTAATAAACAGACTGATTCGCCGAGAAAACTGGAACGCAAGTGTAACAGAAAATGATAATACAGACGGCATACTATCTACAATATATAATAAATTTGAGAAAATATACATTAAATCAGCCACCTTTAATAAAACAACCAAAAAAAGAAATCAATACCCATGGCTTACAGAAAATCTTGTAAATTACTGTGACGTTAGAGATAAATTATACAAAAGATGGAAAAAAAACAGTAGAAACAAGAATTTTGAACAAGAATATAAAACATATAATAATAAATTAAATAAAAAACTTAATTATGCCAAAAACACATACAAAATGAGAGAATTTATAAAAAATAGATACAACTTAAGAATAACGTGGGAATTAATAAATGAATGCATAGGCAACAAAAAGGTTAATATTGATGAAACAATAATGAAAAATTTCAAAAATGAAGATTTAAAGACAGTCACGGAGGCTTTCGCAAAAAAGTTTAGTGAAAATGTCAAAAAAATCATTCACGAATGCAACATTCAAACACTACTAACGCAAAGATCTGTAATACAAAACTCAATCTATATTTCAAACGTGGAAGAAGAAGAGGTATACAACATTTTAAAAAAACTAAATGTAAATAAAGGTGCTGGCATCGATGGCATAAGGCCTAAAGATCTCAAAAACAACGCATTTCAATTAACGCCTATAATAACAAACCTTATTAACAGAAGCATGGATGAGGAATTGATTCCAAACCTGCTAAAAACATCGATTATTAGACCAATTTATAAAAATGGTGCCAAGAACAACTATGATAATTATCGACCGATCTCAATATTACCAGTAATTGAAAAAATTCTAGAAGAAGTAATTGTGAAAAGACTGAATAATTTTTTGGTGAAATATAAAGTGATAAGCGAGAACCAATATGGGTTTCAAAAAGGAAAAAACATTAATCAATTACTAGGTAGCTTCTCAAGTCATATTAATAAATGTCTTGATCAACACTCCCAATGTCTGGCCTTGTTCATCGACTTTAGCAAAGCATTTGACACACTATCACATAAAAAACTTATCGAAGCACTGGAAAGTAAAGGCATTCGGGGCAAATGTTTAAACTGGATAAAAAACTACTTGCAGTGTAGGAAGTACCGAGTGAGGATAGGTAACAACGTCAGTGCAGAAATACAATCGGAGTTCGGAGTTCCTCAAGGATCGAAACTGGGACCTATATTATATATAATCTACGCCAACGACTTGATAGAGATATTAGAAAACTGCAAAATCTTCGCGTACGCAGACGATACCGCAATAATAGTGGATCATAAAGACGTAAATGTGGCTACAGCTTTAATGCAGAACCAATTAAATCTGGTAACAAAATGGTGCCATGACAATGGACTTGTCATAAATGCCAATAAAACAAAGGTCATGCATATAAGACCAAGACATATCATAGGCAATGAAATTTCTCTAATATTTCACGATACAGAATGCACTCACAACAAAATCAACTGCAACGCGCAACGTGATAAATGTCATACAAAAATTGAGTTAGTCCAAGTATATAAATATCTCGGGGTGCATGTAGACCAAAACTTTAAATGGAAACCGCATGTCGATCATCTACATAAGAAACTTCAGCAATCTTCATATATGCTTTTCCATCTTAGCAACTGCGCTCCGTTCAATGTACTATTACAAGCCTATTTTTCTCTAGCTGAGACTTACCTCAGACACGGCATAACAGCATATGGCACATCGACATATTGCAATGAACTACAAAAAACACAGAACAGAATTATCCGAATACTTATGAAAAACTACAACTATATGCAAATAAACCACTCTCAGTATTACACTATTGGAAATGGCAATGAAAACAGTATTACCCAATCTATTCACGACAACAACCCACCACAACATAATTCGCAACTATGTAACCAAAATCAAATACACAACTACCCTATTAATGCCAACCACACCCCTAACAACCACACAAATGATAATGTACAGAACCTAACAAACCTAAATGAAAACAGCAACAACACGTCCTATCGAAATCGGTATACAAACATTTCCACTGAACTTGTGGACGCTTTCGCCAAAACCAAACGTCTACTAAACATAAAAAGCATTTATAAAACAACAGTGATAAATGAATTTCACACAGACTCGAGTTTTCTACAACAAATCGATCACAACCACAGCACACGGATACGACTTGAAGGAAGATACAAAGTACCATATTTTAGAACAGATTATGGAAAAAATTCAATAGCCGTACAACTGCCAACTATATTAAATGGACTACCGCCAACTATTATTAATATTAGCAATAAGAAAAAACAAAAATCAGTAATCAAGAATATAATTATCGAATCGCAATGAAATTATTTTTGTCAAAATGAATTTAACAAACAAGCCTGTAAATTAACATTGTAACATATTTTTCTCCTGCAGACAAGCCCAGTGGCTTCGCGGGATTCAACATGTACATTTTAATATACCGAAATAAATAAAATATTAATATTTAAAAAAAAAAAAAAATTCAATTCAATTCAATTCAATTCAATTCAATTCAATTCAATTCAATTCAATTCAATTCAATTCAATTCAATTCAATTCAATTCAATTCAATTCAATTCAATTCAATTCAATTCAATTCAATTCAATTCAATTCAATTCAATTCAATTCAATTCAATTCAATTCAATTCAATTCAATTCAATTCAATTCAATTCAATTCAATTCAATTCAATTCAATTCAATTCAATTCAATTCAATTCAATTCAATTCAATTCAATTCAATTCAATTCATTCATTCAATTCAATTCAATTCAATTCAATTCAATTCAGTTCAATTCAATTCAATTCAATTCAATTCAATTCAATTCAATTCATTCAATTCAATTCAATTCAATTCAATTCAATTCAAATCAAATCAAATCAATTCAATTCAATTCAATTCAATTCAATTCAATTCAATTCAATTCAATTCAATTCAATTCAATTCAATTCAATTCAATTCAATTCAATTCAATTCACTTCACTTCACTTCACTTCACTTCACTTCACTTCACTTCACTTCACTTCACTTCACTTCACTTCACTTCACTTCACTTCACTTCACTTCACTTCACTTCACTTCACTTCACTTCACTTCACTTCACTTCACTTCACTTCACTTCACTTCACTTCACTTCACTTCACTTCACTTCACTTCACTTCACTTCACTTCACTTCACTTCACTTCACTTCACTTCACTTCACTTCACTTCACTTCACTTCACTTCACTTCACTTCACTTCACTTCACTTCACTTCACTTCACTTCACTTCACTTCACTTCACTTCACTTCACTTCACTTCACTTCACTTCACTTCACTTCACTTCACTTCACTTCACTTCACTTCACTTCACTTCACTTCACTTCACTTCACTTCACTTCACTTCACTTCACTTCACTTCACTTCACTTCACTTCACTTCACTTCACTTCACTTCACTTCACTTCACTTCACTTCCTTCACTTCACTTCACTTCACTTCACTTCACTTCACTTCACTTCACTTCACTTCACTTCACTTCACTTCACTTCACTTCACTTCACTTCACTTCACTTCACTTCACTTCACTTCACTTCACTTCACTTCACTTCACTTCACTTCACTTCACTTCACTTCACTTCACTTCACTTCACTTCACTTCACTCACTTCACTTCACTTCACTTCACTTCACTTCACTTCACTTCATTTCACTTCACTTCACTTCACTTCATTTCACTTCACTTCACTTCATTTCACTTCACTTCACTTCACTCACTTCACTTCACTTCACTTCACTTCACTTCACTTCACTTCACTTCACTTCACTTCACTCACTTCACTTCACTTCACTTCACTTCACTTCACTTCACTTCACTTCACTTCACTTCACTTCACTTCACTTCACTTCAACTTCACTTCACTTCACTTCACTTCACTTCACTTCACTCAATTCACTTCAATCACTTCACTTCACTTCACTTCACTTCACTTCACTTCACTTCACTTCACTTCACTTCACTTCACTTCACTTCACTTCACTCACTTCACTTCACTTCACTTCACTTCACTTCACTTCACTTCAATTCACTTCACTTCACTTCACTTCACTTCACTTCACTTCACTTCACTTCACTTCACTTCACTTCACTTCACTTCACTTCACTTCACTTCACTTCACTTCACTTCACTCACTTCACTTCACTTCACTTCACTTCACTTCACTTCACTTCACTTCACTTCACTTCACTTCACTTCACTTCACTTCACTCACTTCACTTCACTTCACTTCACTTCACTTCACTTCACTTCACTTCACTTCACTTCACTTCACTTCACTTCACTTCACTTCACTTCACTTCACTTCACTTCACTTCACTTCACTTCACTTCACTTCACTTCACTTCACTTCACTTCACTTCATCACTTCACTTCACTTCACTTCACTTCACTTCACTTCACTTCACTTCACTTCACTTCACTTCACTTCACTTCACTTCACTTCACTTCACTTCACTTCACTTCACTTCACTTCACTTCACTTCACTTCACTTCACTTCACTTCACTTCACTTCACTTCACTTCACTTCACTTCACTTCACTTCACTTCACTTCACTTCACTTCACTTCACTTCACTTCACTTCACTTCACTTCACTTCACTTCACTTCACTTCACTTCACTTCACTTCACTTCACTTCACTTCACTTCACTTCACTTCACTTCACTTCACTTCACTTCACTTCACTTCACTTCACTTCACTTCACTTCACTTCACTTCACTTCACTTCACTTCACTTCACTTCACTTCACTTCACTTCACTTCACTTCACTTCACTTCACTTCACTTCACTTCACTTCACTTCACTTCACTTCACTTCACTTCACTTCACTTCACTTCACTTCACTTCACTTCACTTCACTTCACTTCACTTCACTTCACTTCACTTCACTTCACTTCACTTCACTTCACTTCACTTCACTTCACTTCACTTCACTTCACTTCACTTCACTTCACTTCACTTCACTTCACTTCACTTCACTTCACTTCACTTCACTTCACTTCACTTCACTTCACTTCACTTCACTTCACTTCACTTCACTTCACTTCACTTCACTTCACTTCACTTCACTTCACTTCACTTCACTTCACTTCACTTCACTTCACTTCACTTCACTTCACTTCACTTCACTTCACTTCACTTCACTTCACTTCACTTCACTTCACTTCACTTCACTTCACTTCACTTCACTTCACTTCACTTCACTTCACTTCACTTCACTTCACTTCACTTCACTTCACTTCACTTCACTTCACTTCACTTCACTTCACTTCACTTCACTTCACTTCACTTCACTTCACTTCACTTCACTTCACTTCACTTCACTTCACTTCACTTCACTTCACTTCACTTCACTTCACTTCACTTCACTTCACTTCACTTCACTTCACTTCACTTCACTTCACTTCACTTCACTTCACTTCACTTCACTTCACTTCACTTCACTTCACTTCACTTCACTTCACTTCACTTCACTTCACTTCACTTCACTTCACTTCACTTCACTTCACTTCACTTCACTTCACTTCACTTCACTTCACTTCACTTCACTTCACTTCACTTCACTTCACTTCACTTCACTTCACTTCACTTCACTTCACTTCACTTCACTTCACTTCACTTCACTTCACTTCACTTCACTTCACTTCACTTCACTTCACTTCACTTCACTTCACTTCACTTCACTTCACTTCACTTCACTTCACTTCACTTCACTTCACTTCACTTCACTTCACTTCACTTCACTTCACTTCACTTCACTTCACTTCACTTCACTTCACTTCACTTCACTTCACTTCACTTCACTTCACTTCACTTCACTTCACTTCACTTCAATTAAATACAATTAAATTAAACTCACTTCAATTCGATTCAATTCACTTCAATACAATTCAATTCAATTCAAATCAATTCAGTTCAATTCAATTCATTTCATTTCATTTCAGTTCAATTCGCTTTAATTCAACTCAAAACAGACAAACGGAAAAGAAACCGTAAATAAACCCGTAAGTTAATCGGTTTCACCGGATTTTTGATTATGTAAAACGAAAATGTTTGTGTTCTGAACACTTTAGTATTATACGAGGTGGATCAATAAGTCCGTGACTTTTTGAATGAAACACAGTTTTTATTGGAAAAAAAAATTATTTTTCAACATAATCTCCTTTTAGCTCAATTCACTTAGTCCAACGTTTCTCCAGTTTTTGTATCCCTTCCAAAAAATAGGATTTTTCGAGGTCTATAAAATAGGCATTTGTTTGATCAATAATTTCATCGTTGGTGGCTAAATCCGGAGAGGTACCAATTCGTAGCCCAATTAAAAAACTCCAAACAATGCTTTGTAGTTGTCACGATTACGTTTATGGTCAATTGAGAGCAAATGTGGCACCGATCTTGCAGACAGCTTTCTTAAACCCAACTGATCATTTAAAATCAAAACCACACTGCCATATGAAATGCCTATGGCATTAACAGTTTCACGCACTTTTACTCCTCGATCGGCCAACACCATATCGTGGAATTTTTCGACATTTTCGGGTGTATTGACCTCAATTGGCCGTCCAGAACGTTCAGCGTCATTTGTACTTGTGCGACCACAACGAAAGTCAGTAAACCACTTTTTTTACCATTGAAATCGATGGTGCAGATTCCCATAGTATTTATCAAGCCTTCCCTTGGTTTGATTGACGGTTTTTTTTCGCAAAAAATAAAAAACACTGTCTTACACAATCATTACCTCCAGATCTTCAGTGGAAGAATCTGACTGGAGTAGTGCTGAAAAGTGATCTCTCCACATGTTGAGCACACACTGCTTTTCAGTCACCAGATTCACATTCTCGACCTTGCAGGATGGAAGCCCATTATTCGGCCCATTAGTCGATCTTCGTACCCTCTGAAAAAAGTTTCGGGATTCATTGTTCATACTGCACATTTCGGTCTTTTCACTCTCTCTCTGCTCCCACTGCCATTTTTCCTCTGAAATAATTGGTTTCCTCCGTTCTCAGCCTCTTGTATCGCTTCTCTAAAGCACGCGTTGTAACTGGCTGTTTCGTTGCCATACGTGTGGCGTCTGGGAGGGAGGTGGTATCGTGTAGGGAGGTGGTATCGTGTAGACCGTGATTACCGATGGTTGGTCGAAAGACACTTTCCTTTCCCAATTTGGCATTAAAATCGCATAGAATAATCTTAATGCCAGGGCAGCGTTCGTATACCTTCTCCAGACGCTCATAAAATGATTCTTTGACCTCGTCGTCTTTATCCGCTGTCGGTGCGTGCACACAAATTAACGAGATGTTGAAATATTTCGCTTTGATGCGAATTGTGGCTATGCACTCACTCACTGGGTTGAACCTTGAAATTAAGTATCGCGGTCTCCTGCCAACTATAAATCCGCATCCGAATTCGTGCTTTCGCTCATGGCAGTTGTAGTAAATATCGCAGTGTTCCTCTCTGGTGCAACCATATCCTGTCCATCGCATTTCCTGGATCGCTGTGATGTCAGCTTTATATTCTTCGAGGACATCCGCCAGTTGGAAAGTGGCACCCGTCCTATATAGTGTTCGCACATTTCATGAGCATATACTTAAATCATGGGTCTTATAACGATTGCGAAGGTCGTCAACAGTTAGGGGCTTTCTTCGTTTATTATATTAGCTTTGTAATTGCATTGCCTATGAAACGGTGGCGGGAGGCAAACCCAGCCCACCGTGGATTCCATTTTACTTACTGCCAGGATGGATCAGACGCTGACCAGAATACAGCGTGTCGTTGCCCAGGGTTGTTGGCTCATCAGCCTTCAAAAGACAGAAGAATATGTCCACTACTTTGAAGAGCTTCAGTGACAGGCTCACCTAATAATCCTGAGACGTATCAGTGATCGCATAACCAATCAGGCTGCTCTTTCGTTTCACATTCTTGCTCTAGGTAGACAACGGATGTTTCCGATAAAGCCATTGCCCCGGACATATTGCATGGAAGTATTGAGGTGCTTGGACTGGCCAATCGAGGAGTCATTTCTGGCCACTGCCAAGTGAATGGTTATCAGAAACTTTCCACCTCTAAGGACAGTGCCATGTCGTTGTTTCGCCATACTGCTGAATGATTTGGAGACGTTGTTGCGGACAGAGTCTTTCCATGATGAACTGCCCAACTATACTGAATAAAAATATGATGACAGTATGACACCAGTCACGCGTGTTCTGTGAAAAAACAAATGAAAAAAAATGCAATAAGTGTTCGAACCCACGGGTGATGTGTTAACACCTTTTAGCTACACGATACCTGTTCAATTTCTATAAACACATTAGTAAATGTTACATTGGAAAATAAAAAACAGCGTTCAATCATATGATGACGTTACATTTAAATAATATTAATACTTAAAATTATTTAAATATCAGTGCAAGCACGTGTCATTATTTTCTTGCTTAATACTTTTTGTTTTATTCCCACAGAAAACAAAGAGAATGCAAAGCAACAGACACATATCAATACACACATTGTTATTTTCGTACGTACGCTACACAAGTTCACACAATTTTGGTTGCTCTCTTAATATCTCATTTGTATATACGTATAACAAAGATGCCCAGTAGTGGCTGATATCAGCAAATTAAACTCACACGTATACTTACGCTCTTTTGTTTGATCGTCAATCAACCAATAGGAAATCAGCATGTTGAGTGGGAGAGACAGACTACACTTCTTCTGTGTCTTATTTTACATTTTAATCGTCATCGAGATTGCTGTCAGTGAACACATAAATTGAAATTATTGCGATACATTAATGATGTCAGCCGAAAAGTATTTTATGTTACAAAATGCTTTTGATGACATGCAATGTCTTATTTGTTATAAGACATTTAAAAAAACTAAGAAATATAATTTAAAAAAACTTTTTGAAGATGTTCACAAAGACATGAATTATTTGCAGGGGGAAGAAAAAAAAACAATTTAAAATTTATAAAAAAAATTTTTATTGAAAAGTTGAAGGAATGGGTAAATCAAACCGCATTTCTGGCACAATATTTGGAAGATCTACCAGAAACTCTACCAGTAACAGAGAAAGCGCTATGGAATCTAGTATGCGTGAAAACAAGATGAACAATCCCATGTATTCACATGTACACAATTTTAATTGGGTAGAATTGTCACGAGCATGTGTGTTTTTCAAATAAGACTTCCTGATAGAATACCAGATATATACCACGGTAGATTTCTGGTCGTTGGTTTGCAGGGTTATTCTCTGGCGCTACATCAGTGTGTGTTTTTTTTTCGCACTCTGACAATCTGTCTTTCGCAATCGGACAAATCTGAATTCTATATAGGGGTGGGTCACCCTTATCATTTAGGGATATGAAGAATAGATGTTGGCCGATTCTAAGACCTACCCGATATGCACACAAAATTTCATACAAATCGGTCCAGCCGTTTCGGAGGAGTTTAACGCCAAACAATCTGGGATCGCAGTCGTACAAACTGTATTTGGATGTGTTCACTTTGTTCACTACCCGCGCCTATAGATGTTCACACGTCAAAAAAACTGTTACGTTACACGTTACAAAGAGTCGTAACTCAAAATTTGCCAATTTTCATTAATTGCTTCAAAACAATAACCAAGGATTATTTCTATCACTAGTCTCTTACCATTCGGACAAACAATCGTGTTTGAATATTTCAATTATTGCGATTCTTTATACATTTTGTATCTTAGCAAAACCAGGTTATTGCGTCTACGATACTAAAAATTTGTAAGTTTCGAGTTATGACGCTTTTATAGTTAGGGTGTGATGTGTAACGTAAATGTTAAATTCCCTTTTCTAACTATTGTTGTAGTTACCACACATTTCCGTATTTGGGAATTAAATATATGGGTATTACAGATTAAGTAACCAAGCCCCTTCCTTTCTAATATAATATTTAAAAAAATATATATCATTGTTTATATTTTTATCAGTTGTCCGCACGTTTTCCTTAACTCCTGTGTCCTTTTCCAGACGTGGGTCCCATACCTAGGGGGCGACCATTCATCCATACAAGAAGTAACTTGTCGTTTTTTTTGCTTCCAGTGTTGGACTGCAAATAAAGTTACCATGGCATTTAAGCGGATTTTGAGAAAAGTTGAAACGTATGTATGTGAATGGGAATGCGAACTCGCATGTGAAACTGTTTGCTTACTTTTGATAACCACAGAAAAGCTTAACTAAACAATAACTAACATAACATAATAACTTTATTTTATTACACAAACTGTATTTTTTATTCAATAATAAAAACTGAAAATCTCGCAAACATGGTCAAAATTAAACTACTAAATCATTAGATATTTACATGTGTGGTCTTGTTTTGACTGCACGGGGGGGCAATGACTCAGACCAAAGACAGTACGAGTAGTTCGTGAAAATGCTCTGCTCAAACTTAGTAAACTCCTTAATAGTTTCATAGTAATGTGGCCATGATTTCTATTGTCCTAATAATTTAACAGAGACTTTATTGAAATTGATTTTTTTTAAATAAATTATTTTAATAAAGAGAAAAAGACATAACTTCGTTTTTAAATGCTGCTATGTGGGATTTATCACATAGAAATATTTCATTGAAATATTTTCACTGTTTATGGTCTAAATCAGTGGTGTGGAGTTGGAGTTTGGGTTTAGGAGTAGAGGTTCGAGCAATTTTCTCAGAATCGGTGTGTAGCATCTGAAATCGATTATCCAGCTGGACTCCCAGCTGATTCTCATATTAATGAGAACAGTAAAATAGAATCAGACGAAGGAATGCCTTACTGCTCGGAAGATGTGGTAATACAGGGTAAGCAAAAACCATCATCTGATTTTCTTAACTCTTAATTTTGGTTTGAAGGGAAAACTCATTTGGGTTTTAACTGATTACGTTTATTCGCACTTATACAATTTATTTTAAATAATTGTAGAAAATGATATCCGATATATTTGGCCTCTTCTGATTACATTTTGCATCAATATTGATCAGGAGCGACGAGCCTCATTTTTATCTCAACGGCTACGTCAGCAAATGAAATTTTCGGCTTTGGGGACGGAAAATTGACGCATAATTCATGAGGCACCATTATGAGGTTACTAGAGTTACTAGAGTGTTCAAAATACCGACTTTTTCGAATGGCCGGTTTTCGGTTTATTCGGAAAATCAATTTTTCAGGGAAGCGGTTTTCGGTTTATTTACGGATATTTCTCGGTTTGTTCGTTTTTCATGGAACACAATACGAGGCGGATCAAAAAGTTCGTGACTTTTCGAACTTTCCTCGTAGTTATATGAAATACAACACTGCTCCCATCAAGTACCACCTGTTAATAGACTACTGTCAAATTTTGAGCAAGTTCCGTTATTTACTTTGCGGTTAACAGCTGTTCAAAACATACAACCTCGTGAATTGTTTTAAAAATGGAAAAAAGTGAATTTCGATTAATTCTATGGGGACTCTGCACCATCGATTTCAATGGTAAATAAGTGGTTTACTGACTTTCGTTGTGGTCGCACAAGTACAAATGACGCTGAACGTTCTGGACGGCCAATTGAGGTCACTACACCCGAAGATTTCGAAAAAACCACGATATGGTGTTGGCCGATCCCAGAGTAAAAGGGCGTGAGATTGTTGATGTCATAGGCATTTCATTTGTAGTTTCGATTTAAATGATCAGTCGTTTGGTTGGTTGATTGAAATGGCTGCAAGATAGCACACTTAGGCTAAAGAAGCCCATTGTGATACCTGGAGTTTCCTCCATAGCAACTTTTGACTAGTCGTCCAGCCAATTTGCCCTTTCAATACATTTGTCTATAAGACCTACAGAAATATCCTGTAGGGCTACGGTGCTAACTAGATGTGTTCCGAATATCCTACTTCTCAGTCCTACCAGAGCAGGGCAATCCAAGAGAAGGTGTTTCGTCGTTTCCTCGTCTTCTTCCATGCAGCATCTACAGAGAGTGGAGTTTCTATGTCCCAATCTTAGGGCGTGTTTTCCTACAAGACAATGTCCCGTAAGTGTTCCTATAACCTAACTCTCGGCAAGTTAAGTAGTTGCCTAGCCCTATTCCTGTCCACCTATGTCTAGAGGACCCTGGCTTGTTGGCAAGTTGAAGTAGGTCTCCACTTGTCCTTGGACATATTATCGGCCCACTACCTGATCTGCAAACGGCAGGTAGAGATTGGCATACTAACACCTTCTTTTGCTGGAAGAACCTGTGCCGTAGTGCCCTGTCTACCCAGATGAGCCTGATGTCGAAATACTCTGCCATCACCATCACCCTTCACCGTCAGGGAGGTAGCAAGCATGGCTTCCAGGGATTTCATGGCAGCCTGGCTGTCCGTGTATACATATTCGCTGGAGGGTTGTGACACTACTTTTCAGTAGTTCAGCAACCTCCAGGATGGCGGTAATTTCCGCCTGAAATACACTACAGTGATCAGACAGCTTGAAGGAGATATTTACATTTAGGTCCGGTGAATGGACCCCATAGCCTACTTGCTCGTCCAACTTTGATCCATCCGTGAAAAATCTGATACTACTGGTATCCCAGGTATTCCTGTTCGGAATAGAAGTCCTTAGATTTGTCGCTGGTAGAAGGTAGGGGATACAGTAGTCCGTTTTTACGGAAATAGAGTTGACCCGGTGTAGTAATTCAGTGTGTCCGGAATGCCTCGATATCAAAACGCCACAATCTCTGATTCTCACCATGGATGTAGCGGCTGTTCAGGATAGCACTGAGTGCAGTACCTGACGTCGTGCCCATTGCCCCACTAACCCTAATCAGTGCTGATCTTTGAATTTTCATCAAGGAATTCAGAATATATTTCTTTTGGAGGGACCTCCACCAAACTACGATGCCATAGAGAAGTATTGGTCTGACTATTGCCGTATAAATCCACATGGTGATCTTAGGATCCACATGGTGATCTTGAGACATTTGAAAGGTTACTGTATATTCACTTTCGAAGTAATCTTCCACAGAATCTACTATCGAGTTCTCAGCATGACTATATCAAGGGCAGGTCAACTGAGACGGCTCTCCACTCTATAGTAAGCATAATAGAGAATTCTCTTGAGAATAAGGTCTTCGCTCTAGGGACCTTCCTGGACATCGAGGGAGCCTTCAATAACATTCAACCTTCGGCGATTCTTAGGTCGTTACAGAAACTAGGAGTCGACAGCTTAGTGACACGCCTAATTGGGAAGCTTCTGGTGGATAGATCCGTCAAAGCTGAATGGGGTGGTGTTACAATTGCTAGGAACGTTAACAGGGGGACACCGCAGGGGGGAGTTCTGTCTTCACTATTATGGTTAACTTCTGTCAATGTACTGCTTCTTGAATTGGACACGGCGAATGCCAGGTCTTTGCCTATGCGGACGGGTAGAAACCTGAATTTACTTAGCATTCGTACAACCAGCCTACTTAGTCTGATTTCGATCTGGACCGCTAACAACGGACTATCACTTAACCCACTTAAAACCGAGCTTATCTTGTTATCTCGGATATATAAAATACCCGCATTTGAACTGCCGTCAGTTAATGGGTTGCAATTACAATTGTCGGAAAAGGTCAAATATCTGGGGATAATTCTCGACAGAAAACTGTCTTGGAAACCGAAATGTTCAGTTGGGTTTAAGAAAAATGTCTGCAAGATGGGTGCCGCGTTTGCTCTCAATTGACCATAAACGTAATCGTGTGACAACTTCAAAGGATTGTTTGGAGTTGTTGAAATTGGGCTACGTATTGGTACCTCATCCGCCATATTCTCCGGATTTAGCCACCAGTGACTATATCCTATTTCAAAACCTAAATAAATGGCTCGGTGGAAACAGATTTAGCTCCAACGATGAAATTATTGAAAACAAATGCCTATTTTATGGACCTCGAAAAATCCTATTTTTTGGAAAGGATTCAAAAATTGGGAAAACGTTGGACTAAGTGTTTTGAACTAAAAGGAGATTATTTAGTTGTTTAAGATCCTCGTTATGTTTATGTTGGAAAATAATTTTTTTTTGTGTTTCATTCTAAAAGTGACGGACTTATTGATCCGACCTCGTTGCAAAATAGTTCTAAAACAAAATTTTTTTAATTTTTTTCCCGCAACGTGCAATAAGGAAATTCGTTGCAATATCCATATTACAATAATCATCTCATGTATATTGGGGTCGTCGGTGGTTCAATGGTTAGTGTGCGCGGTTCTTGTACATGAAAACGTGTATTCGATCCCTGCTCGACCACTTTACATTTCTTTCGAAGACGGTCACCTCGCTTAGTGATGGCGACACTACCGAGTACTTAGCCATGAAAAAGCTTCTGAAATTACCGTTTGGAACCGGTCCCAATCAGTGACTAAAACTAGAAAGCCCACAGCTCACTGGTTGTAAGAATCTTTCCCCAATCGCTTCAAGGGGTGTAATGGGAAACCATTATATATTTTTGTGTATTATATTGATCCAATATTAATATAACATCAAATGGAGTGACCGAGATGTATCTACTACAGGTGGAAGCGTTAGAACAGTTGATTTCAATTTTTTATTGTCGTTGTGGTCCGACCTTGTCAAAAGTTGTTTATACCAATTTCCAAGATGTATTTGCTACAGGTGGTAGCAGCATATTAAATTTTTCCTTGATCTTGTGGGTGTTGCCGAAAATTACAACAATTCCTCCTGTTATAACCTGAAATAGGTACATCTTGACAATTTCGATCAACTGAATTTGACAATGTCGGCTCCTGAAATAAAAATTCCTACTGCTTCTACCTTACTTATTTTGCCATGGGAGTGACGTTACAATTGTAAAATACTTATAAAGGGTGTCCCAAAATTCACGCAACATTTGAATTGAATAGAAAACAAAGTTTTTATTCTTCTTATGGTAATATTTTTATTGAATCGTAAAGTGCATAGGATAGGGTTATTTATGGAATAAAACATCTGGCAAATGCCCTCCACGGCTTTCCATACACATACTTATTCCTATGTCGAAATTTTCCATGACTTTTCTGCATAAATCTGGTCGAATTTCGTTGATGCAACGATGAATCTCCTCCTTTAAAGCACGAGTGGTTGTGGGCTTGTTAACATAGACCTGTGATTTTAAAAAACCCCATAAAAAAAATCTAATGGTGTTAGATCACACGATCTAGGGGGTCAGTTCTGGTCACCAAATCGAGAAATCACGCGACCTGGAAATGTCTCTTGCAGTAATTGAAGAGTTTCACGAGCTGTATGACATGTGGCACCGTCTTGTTGAAACCAAATATTGGCCACATCAATTTCATTCAATTTCGGCAAAAAAAGCTGTGTTATCATGTCGCGATATCGAACACCAGTAATTGCGACCGTAAAACTTTCATTACTTTTGAAATATTGTTCAATAATGAAGACACGCTGTTCTATCGTGTAATTTGCCATTTTTATTAACCCTGAACTGTCAGCTGTCAGCTGTTTTCTTTTGGGTTGCCAACTCTTTTCTACGTCGATAGCAGCAAATTTAAATGTTGCGTAAATTTAGGGACACCCTTTATAACTACAAAATTCAAATTCAAATTGTTCTCTTTAGCAATTTTTTATATTAATATGTAGTTATACTTTTCATTGCCATCAATGACGTAGTGACTCACAAGAAGTTTAAAGAGTCTGAGCCTAAGTAAATGTTGGCATTTCACAATGTAACCTTTAACGTCAATTTTATGCAAATTATATTGTTAACTTCATGTTCGAATGAGGAGAAGCAAACAGGGTTCAATTTTAATGGGAATGCGGTTGAAAGTACAAGAAGATGAACATACAATTATGGTTTCACGTAGATATTTGAATACCCCCAGATGGCTTCATTCAATAACCACCAAATAATTTCCATATGCCATCCTGTACTGGCGCTGACTTCTTCCCTGAAGGTCCTTTTGCCAGTTTTCAAAATTGTACTTCTTATTCAATAAACACTCCGTACTTGTACAATATTTCCTCATGCTTTTATTTTCCATTTTTGGTAAAGTTTACATGAAATGTAAAGAAAGTGCAAATAATAATAATCATAATAAAGAGTACTTATTGTTTGATTTATGTGTCTATGTAGACATAGGCGAAATAATATTCAACAAAAACCGAAGCCATAACTACCCACTACGCCCATTTCCACCAGCCGCCGACATCAGTCTCTACACGTACATATGTTGGTTGGCAATGCCAGGACGAAGAATCTTCAAAATTTCCAACATATTCACCAAAAACTGCGGCAAAGTTAAGTAACCATGCGTCAAGTGGGATCAACAAATTATGATGTATGGAATATTAAGAGTGAGTGGTGGTTCTCCTTGTGACTGACTGAGTGCCAATGGTGTGGGAGAAGTGTCCACTTTTATTTATTCACTTCTCAGAAAGTTAAGACAGTTGGATTTCAAATTGTTGACTTTCTTTATTTTGTAAATTAATTAGATTACATTTTACTTGGGGGTTGGGTTGATAGGTTGAGTCGTTAATTCTTTGAATGAATTAAGAAAAATGTAAGTTCTACTGTGGTTTGTTCTTTGCCCCCGTTATGAGGATAAAAACTGAAAATGCATTAACGGAAATAAAAGATTAGCGCATTTCGACGGTTAACTCCGTTAACCCAGAAGATTGCTCATACATTTTTAAACTCAAAGACGATCAAGAAGTAGACGACCAGAAGTTGAGCGCAATTTGACAACCCTCGTAAAAGAGAACCAAAAAGTCGACGCGATCGACTTAAATGCATTTCTCTCTAGCGTCATATCTTGATTATTTCATACTTCTTACATACTTTATGTAATTTTACTTAAAAATGGGTGGAATTTGTATAGTTATATACAATAACATGATCAAAAAACTGCTCGTGTAATGAAATCATAAAGTAATACACTAATAAGGGCCATTATTATAAACGCTGATTAAATTTTGCCTCATCAATGATTTCGTAATCAATGATTAGCTGAAGTGACAATTTCGTTTTCACCAAAGCCCGGTTAGCTAATCATTGATTACATTGACTATTGTGAATGAAGAAAGAAAAAATGACAGCAAAAGCACTGAACATACCCCATACTTTTGTTTACATTCATTGTTTGGCTGTTTCAAATTCGTTTCATTGTTGGGTGTTTAAATTTGTTTTGAGATAAAAAATGGAAACAAATCAGAAAAAAGTTGGGCTACCAAATTTTTCATCAGCAGCAGAGAGTTTGTTACTAACTTTAGCTGAACAACACGCCAGCATGATAGAAAACAAAAAAAAAACGAACGCTGTGTTCTCCGAAGAAAAACAAATATTCCGTACACTCTCTATGGAGATGCGAAACCTTTGAATAAAAGTCTCATCGTCGTATTTTTCAAAGAGTTTGTGCCTATTTTTAAACACTCGTGGCCTTCTTGTAGGGCGCCGTGAACCCAAAATTGAAATATTATATAAATCCATTGCTTTATATTTTTTTATTTACTAATGTGCACAAATTCATAATTTATTTTGTAAACACTATTTCACATGTACATTCACACATTGAATTTCGTTATTTGTCAGCTGTCACAATTTCCTCAGTTAGTAGTAATAATCAGTAATTAGTAATCAGCCGTCGATCGCTGCTTAAGTTAACCGCACTTTAATCAATGATTTGTGCTAACCAACGTTTATGAAAACGAATTTTATGAACATCTCCGGTTAAACTCTGATTAAGCACTAATCAGCGTTTATGAAATCGGGCATAAGAGTTTGCAACAGCTGTTTTTCTTGGGCGGGAAACCAATAAAAGTCACTGAAAAAGTTGGAGCACACAGTTATACAAGCTTGGCAACCCATGCAGAATGGGAAAAATCTTTATTTTAATAAATTTGTGTTTAATATGCAATCAAAAACGATGCACAAATAGACAGTCAAAATTTCTCTTCACTCATTTCCCAACAAACACAACGAGTGAAACCCTAGGACTTCTCTGCCCACTCTCTTACTCTTTTCATTGAATATTTGTATACACAAGCGGCTGTTTGATAGTGTTATTGTATATAACTATACAAATTCCAACCATGTTGAAATAAAATTACATAAACTATGCAAAAAGTATGAAATAATCAAGATATGACACAAGAGAGAAATGCGTTTGAGTGAATATCTGGCACTTTTTGGTTCTCTTTTACCAGGGTTGCCAAATTGCGCACATCTTCTGGTTGTGTACTTCTTGATCGTCTTTGATGCAATCACTATAAATAATTTTACCCTTTCACTTCATTACATTTTGTTTTATTTCACTTGTTATCCCTTTTTTCCTCGATTTCAATGCACAAAGGCAAATGTGAGAGAAAAGCATTAAGCAGCCCTACATACTTCCAGCAAAACGATGTACAAGTAGACAGTCAAAATTTCTCTTCACTCAAATGCCAACAAAAAAATCGAGTGAAACCCTAGTACTTCTCTACTCTCTCTCTCTTACTCTCTTCATTGAATATTTCAATACACGAGCAGCTTTTAGATAGTGTTATTGTATATAACTATACAAATTCCAACCATGTTGAAGTAAAATTACATAAACTATGCAAAAAGTATGAAATAAGCAAGATATGACGCGAGAGAGAAATGCGTTTGAGTGAACTCCTAGCACTTTTTGGTTCTCTTTTAACAGGGTTGCCAAGTTGCGAACATCTTCTGGTCGTCTAATTGTAAATCGTCACCAAAAATTGTTTGTGGCTCATGTCGCCGCCGATATAAGACACTCTCATAGGTTTAAAATGTGAGTTAATTTGACCAACTGATCTGATTTTAAAGGTTCAGTTATTTCAAAAAATTCCAATTTTGTAAAAAACTGGAAACCAAAATTAACAGCCAACGCAACGATGTCGAGCGTTAACGTTCGCATTCTTTCTGTGCGAGAAACAGCTGATTTGGGACCCACTGACAAGCGAACAAAAACATATACAATTCAGTGCAAAATCGGACCCCACTTACACCCTCTCCAACAAAATCGAAGCGAACGAAGCCAGTCACCGACTTTCGTTTCAAAAAGGGACTTTCAACTTGTCGTGCGCAGGGTTTTTTTGAGTTTTTAAGCGGTTGTTGTTCAAAGCAACAACATGAAGTTGGCGTTCGCCTTTTAATTGCGCTGCGAGAGAGATGAGTACGAGCGACCATAAACCAATCAATCAAAATTACTTTCCTCTCGAATGCCAACACAGAAAACGAGTAAAGCGTTACATTTCTCTCTCTCTCTCTCTTACTCTCTTCATTGAATATTTCAATGCACGAACCGTTTTTTTATAAGGTATTGGTTATAAATATACTTATATTTACAAACTCCAACCATGTTTAAGTAAAATTACATAAAGTATGTAAAAAGTATGAAATAATCAAGATATAACGCGACAGAGAAATGCGTTTGAGTGAATAGTATCGACTTTTTGGTTCTCTTTTACGAGGGTTGCCAAATTGCGCACTCCTTCCGATCGTCTTGGAGTAATCAGTATTAAAGATGATGTACAAAGACGATCAAGAATTAGACGACCAGAAGATGAGCGGAATTTGTCAACCCTGGTAAAAGAGGACCAACAAGTGCCAGTAATTCACTCAAACGCATTTCTCTCTCGCGTCATATCTGGATTGTTTCATACTTTTTGCATAGTGAATTTAATTTTACTTCAACATGAATGGAATTTGGGAAGTTATATACAATCACACTATCAAAAAGCTGCTCGTTTATTGAAAAATACAATGAAGAGAGTAAGAGAGAGAGTAGAGAATGGCTAGGGTTTCACTCGTTTTGTTTGTTGGCATTTGAGTGAAGATAAATTTTGACTGTCTACTTGTACATCGTTTTTGTGATGTACAGGTAGAAAAGAAAAAAGTGGGCATTTCGGCAAAAGTCGTAGAAGAGAACCAAAAAGTCGACGCGATTCACTCAAACGCATTTCTCTCTCGCGTCATAACTTGAGTATTTCATACTATTTACATACTTTATGTAATTTTATTTAAACATGTTTGCAATTTCTATAGTTATATACAATAACATCATAAAAACACTGCTCGTGAATTGGAATATTAAACTAAGAGAGTAAGAGAGACAGCAGAGAAACGAGGCGCTTCACTCATTTCCTTTGTTGGCATTCCATTTTACCATGAGTAAATTTTCTTCTCTACATAAAATTCTATACTCTTTGCCAGTATCTGCAGGTGCTGCTGCAAAGTTGGAGTTTTTATGCTGTAATTGAAATACGTTTTAATAAAATGTTTATTATAAATGACATTATTTTCGGTCCATTGTGTTTCTTCCATTGATTTATATTTAAATTGTTTTTGTTTCAAGCTTTGATTTGATTTCCAGCTATGCGACAACCAAAATACAAGTGACTGTTTTGACATTTTCGTTCGCATAGATGACCTCGAAAATAGGTAGTGGGTCCCGCTTTTGTAAGGTGTAACCGGCAAAGATTAAAGAAGAAGGTTATCGCTAACCTAGTGGCAATAAACTGCGATTTAAGTAAATGCGTGGCCTAATAATATTCACCCGATATAGTTTTGCTATATCTTTCAAATATAAGGATATGATTTCCTTTTTTAAAGTTTATTTCGACCTTTAGGTTTTTTTTCATTAATTATTGATAATAATATCGGTTAGGTGGGCCGCCCCCATTGTTAATGATCAATTCGCCCCTTTTTAACGCATTTTCAATGGTTGTGACGAGAACCTCTTATATGGCATTTACACAAAACTGGATTAACGTATTTCGAAGGTTCATGCGGCCGCCGATATAATTAGCTTTGTTTTTTCAATACGACAGACCCGATTTGACTCTCTGATCCAATTTTACTGGTTCAGATATATCAAAAACATCCAAAATTTGTACAAAACTGGCAAACCCAATAGCCGCCAACTTAATTTTTCTGTGTGCCTATTTTCAGGACCTTGAGAAACCTATTAATTGGGAGGAATAATACTCACTTACTTATCCGGTCTCGGACAACCCCGGGGGGTCAGCGACCTT
Source organism: Phaonia tiefii (assembly GCA_963931995.1). Lineage (NCBI taxonomy): Eukaryota > Metazoa > Arthropoda > Insecta > Diptera > Muscidae > Phaonia > Phaonia tiefii. Next base: position 294,044,931 of record OZ008367.1, read on the forward strand.
ACAAAACGAATATAACATATTTCGCCAACCAGTTCGATCTTTTGCTTTATTCTCCAGTTGGCAATACCAAGTGTACGCAGGGATTCGTCAACCTGATCCCTACAGCGGAGTCTTGGCCTCCCTATTTTTCATCTTCCTTCGAGTTCGGTTTAGAAAACCCTTCGTGCTGGTTCGTCTTCATCCATTCTACTGACATGGCCTAGCCAGCGCAATCGCGTTATCTTGATCCGCTTAACTATGTCAATGTCAGGATAAAGCTCATACTGCTCATGATTCATGCGTCGCCGATACTCGCCGTTGTGCACTACAGGGCCATAAATTTTTCGGAGTATTTTTCTCTGGAAGACTCCTACAGATGTTTCGTCTGCTTGCGATAGGACTAGGGTTGCCAGATGAGCTGGAATGGGCTGGAATTTCCAGATTTTCTGTGTCAAGTCCAGTTACAAGCTATTCAATAATTTTTCCAGCTAAATATACATTTTGTAATAATATTTCAATAGGAAAGACTATACGTTTAGTTATTTATCTATTTCATTCTCAATAAGGTGATTTTTGAGTGCTAATTACTTTTAGCCAGCACTCAATTGCACCCAAAGAGAGAAAATAATAGTACGCAGTATTTCCATATTGCCCAATCTCTGATTTGTGTGACCAATACTGATAATTTGACAATTGTTAACAGCTGATCGACAGCAAATGTAAATACAAAGTTTCACATTGCAAGCAAAACATTCGTTCAATAAACATGGACAGCCATGAGGAAGCTGGACCGTCTAGAAAAATAAATTTTACAAGCTTTAATGGAAATGACTGAATTATAAATGTTTTATGTTTTTATAATTTAATTAAATTATTTTAATGAATGAATTTAACATAATTTATTCCTCATATTTGGGGACTTACGAAATCCAGATTTTTTTTTAAAAATCCAGCTAACTTATTCAAAATTCCAGACAAAAGGCCATTTGAATCTGGCAACCCTAGATAGGACCCAGGATTCTGCGTCATAAGACAAGACAGGTTGAATGAGAGTCTGGTACAGCTGGACTTTTGTTACTCGAGAGAGGGCTTTATCTCTACAGTGCTTGCTTAGCCCAAAATAACATATATTCGCAAGCACAATTCTCCGCTTGATCTCAACGCTGACGTTGTTGTTTTTGTTCACGGCAGATCCGAGGTATATAAATTCGTCCACTACCTCGAAGTTATAACGGTTATCAATGTTCACGCTTTGGTCTAATCGCGTTGAGGCCCTGTACGTTGAAACCATTAATTTTGTCTTGTCCTCATTTACCGTCAGACCCACTTTTGCTCACTCCTTCTCAATTCTCCAAAAAACCGCAGTAACTTCTCTAATTGTGCGCCCAATGATATCTATGTCATCAGCATACGCGAGCAGCATGTGACTTTTGCTGCTGATGGTTTTATTCATGTTGACTGCAGCTTTTCTCATAATGATCTCCATTAAGATGTTAAAGAGATCGCACGATAGGGTGTCTGAGTGTCCTTGCCTGAGGCCTCGCTTTGTTTCTAAACGTTCGGTAAGATCCTTACCAACTTTCACTGCGGATTTGGTGTTCGTCAAGGTCATCCTGCAAAGGCGTATGAGTTTTGCAAGAATGCCAAGCTCAGACATTGCTTCATAGAGTTTCTCCCGTATCGGACTATCGAAGGCCGCTTTATAATCGATAAATAGATGATAGGTGTCGATTTGTTTTTCGTGTGTCTTCTCCAGGAATTGGCGTAGCGTGAAAATCTGGTCAGTTGTCGATTTTCCAGGCCTAAAGCCACACTGGTATGGTCCAATCAGGTCAGCGATAACTGGTTTTAGTCTTTCGCACATTATACTTGATAGAACCTTATATGCTATGGATAAAAGGCTTATTCCACGGTAGTTGGCACAGATACTCGGGTCAGCTTTTCTAAATATGGGACATAGTACACTGAGACTCCAATCGCCGGGCATGCATTCATCTAACCAAATTTTGCTAATGAGCTGATGCATGCACCTTATCAGCTCATCGCCGCCAGCCTTAAACAGCTCCGGCGGTAATCCATCGGCTCCTGCGGCTTTGTTGTTCTTAAGCGGGGCAATAGCTGTTCTGACCTCGTCTTGGTTAGGAGGGGGCAATCGCCGTCGTCGTCCATATTGTGATCGATTGTCCCATCGTCATTGGATATCTCAGGTAGTAGTAGCGCGGAGAAATGCTCTCTCCATATTCCCAACATGCTCTGAACATCTGCGACGAGATTTCCGTCCTTGTCTTTACAGAAAGGGGCCCTGAACCATGTCCATTAGTTCCGTTTTTAACTTTTTGGTAGAATTTTCGGGCTTCGTTCTTCCTTCTGTATGTCTCAATTTTCTCACTCTCGCGCTTTCTCCACTGCCGTTTCTTACGCCTAAAGAGACGGTTTACCTCCTTTCTCTTCTCCCTATACAGCTCAGTTGCAGCTCACGTTGCAATTGACTGAAGCATTACCATACGTGCAGCGTTCTTTTCGTCATTTGCTATGCGACATTGGGAAAAAGATGGACTGAATAAAATAAGACTATGCTCAAGACAGACTATGCTCAGAATATACATATGTTCAGAAATAAATATATTTTGTGTAATAAATATATTTTATTCAAAAAGTCACAGGGGTTTCAAACTGCTCCAGAAGTGCAAATGTTAGTTGTTAAAAATGCTCTCGTTACTTAAATTTCCACCGAAAATCGTACACGTAGTTTAGACACGATTGATGTACGATAGTTTGCGTGACACCCACCTCTTCCATCGAGTGGAACTTCACAAGTCATATCCCAGACAGGCATGAGTGGAAAGGAGGCGTACCAGGTTACGAAAGGTATTTCGGCTTCTATACTGATGGCTTCAAACTAGATGGCAAAGCAGGATTTGGAGTCCGTTCTGCGAGGTAACAGACCGTTGTAGTGTTTTTACTTACTCGGAGAAGTTGACCTTGGGCTGGGACGAAACGTCATAACCGCCAGGGGTATCAATATAGCAATCAGGCTGCTATGAAATCTCTGTAATCTGTTTTCCTGATAAAAAAAAAAATTCCCATAACTGCCATGTATCACTAAATGCTATGACCAGTCAGTTCGATGTCCACCTTAACTCATGCTAAAAACTGATGATCTAAGACATGCGAGCGATGGATGGCTTGGAGGCACAATTTTCAAGATAACTAAGTAAATATGGTCCAGTAATGCACTGAATCGTACGCTAAACTTTATATCCAGTTCTATTCTAGTAGCTGTGATCACTTGACACTTTGTAATATTCAGTCAGGGGTATGGGCTTGGAATCTCAGATTAATGCAGAAACTGTGGGGTTGAAGAGCAGGACGAGAGCGTCGAACATCTCATACATATGTTACTGCCCGGCCTTTGCATGAGATAATATCTAGGACCTTACTTCATGTTTGATCTACCAGACATTCAGGGAGTTACACTGAATCTTCGGCAGGGACTAATGTATGCTTCTTCTTCAACCACATCCTGGAATATCGGGATGAGGTATTATGTATATGGCTTAAATGCCTCTTGACCAGGACTAATACGTATTCAATAACCTACTTTAGATGCTTCTGGTATTTGTTTAATGTAGTGGATCAACTTGTTTCTAAAACAGGAAAATAAATACAGTATACAGGGTGATTCAGGAAGTTCCGGACAAATTTCTCCAGCGTATTCCTTGGCTCATTTCATGAAGAAAAGCCCACTAGGACCATGCCCGAAAATGCAAGGGAGCGAAATGGCAGCGGATTGGTGGTCGGAGGGTAGTAGGGTAAAGTTGCTAACTTCTGAGCCAGTGGTCGGATTTTGGGCTTGTTGGACAGTTTTTCGGCTTGTTGGAAAGGTCCGCTGCCATTTCGCACCCTTGCATTTTCGGACATGGTCCTAGTGGACTTTTCTTCATGAAATGAGCCAAGGAATGCGCTGGAGAAATTTGTCCGGAACTTCCTGAATCACCCGTATTGTTAGTGGAAATATTAAACTAACACGGCTTTCCATCAAAAAAATGTGGAACGCTTCACGATTTTGCGTGTCATCCTTGCGCAGGGGCCATGCTAATCTTCTCTGTATCGTTCCAATTTTAGTATATGTTCTGCCGAAGCAAGAACGAAGATTGTTCTCTTAACGTTCTATTAGTACGTACGATTTTGCGAAATGACAAATGAGAATTAGAAGAGATGAAAACTCATTGCAGTAAATATGTAGATAGAAAACCACTTTCATTGCTGGCTACCTGACCCAACTCAATGCACCAATAGAACACAACAGACCATTTGTAGCATCACGAGTATCGTAATAAGGGGTGATATTTGGAAAGAACAATTGATGGACAGATTAGTTTTGAAGTGGAAATGAGTAAGGAGAAAAGAATTTCCACAGATGTGTGTTTATGTTCTATTTTAGGAAATTACAACCAAGTAGAAACTCACATTTCGTAACTAAATATTAAATAATAATCATTGTTGATAATATCGATACGACTAATGTCCAATTTTTCAGTTGGTACTTAACTAAGGAAATAGGTAATTGCAATTCAAATTAAATAGGAGTTTAAATCTGAATTGCGTTTCAAATGAAAACGAAAAACGAAACGTTGGCAAAACCGACGAAAATAAAATTAACACCTGCCATCGATAAACCAAATCAAATCCCCAATAAAGATTAGTTAATCATTTGATACCAGGCGATGGCTTAAGGGCACCTTAGAACAGCGGTTTCAACGAGCAGGGCCTCCACGCGATTAGACCAAAGCGTGAACGTTATAACTTCGAGGTAGTGGACGAACCTCGGATCTGCCGTGAACAAAAACAACAACGTCAGCGTTGAGATCAAGCGGAGAATTGTGCTTGCGAATAGATGTTATTTTGGGCTAAGCAAGCACTTTATAGATAAAGCCCTCTCTCGAGTAACAAAAGTCCAGCTGTACCAGACTCTCATTCAACCTGTCTTGCTTTATGGCTCAGAATCATGGGTCCTATCGCAGGCAGACGAAACATCTGTAGGAGTCTTCGAGAGAAAAATACTCCGAAACGTTTATGGCCCTATAGTGCACAACGGCGAGTATCGGCGACCCATGAATCATGAGCTGTATGAGCTTTATCCTTACATTGACATAATTAAGCGGATCAAGATAACGCGATTGCGCTGGCTAGGCCATGTCAGTAGAATGGATGAAGACGAACCAGCACGAAGGGTTTTCGAAACCGAACTCGAAGGAAGACGAAAAATAGGAAGACCAAGACTCCGCTGGAGGGATCAGGTTGACGAATCCCTGCGTACACTTGGTATTGCCAACTGGAGAAATAAAGCAAAAGATCGAACTGGTTGGCGAAATATGTTATCTTCGTTTTGTAAGGTCCCTGACCCCCTGGGGTTGTCCGAAATCGGATAAGTAAGTAAGTAGACCAGCGGATAGTCGGGCCGACTCATCTCCCAGTGTAAAGTGAAGTCGGGCAAAAATCAAAACTAGTTTGATTTTCAGAAAGTCGGCGGGAAAGTCGGCTAATGTAAGGCGAAACAATGCCCGACACAAAAGTCGGCCTGACAAATAGTCGGCCGACTGGTCCGCAGATCTAAGGTGCCCTTTGGACAAGCCGACAACCTATCTTGAGACCTGTTCAACATATTGATGAGGGAGAATATTGTATTCAGACAATAGATGACAGAGAGCTACAGGAAATCTCGAGAGCTGAATTAGTTTCACTCATAGAGAGTCACTTGAGTAAAACGGGGTGGAGTCGAAGGGAAAAAGCAATACTTGACACAGTGGGGGAAATGAAAATTTGTTTCATTCAAAATGACAACATATTGATATTAGTCGTGTTTTGGGTACAAGCAAGCGATTATCGCTTGCTAAGTTGCAAAGAAAACGGTTTTTTAGCGAAAAGTCATTTTATTAAAAAATATGAAAACTGGTTAAAACGGTAAAGGATGTCAACATTTTTATTTTAAACTTAGCGAAAATGAATCGCTTCGCTAAGTCTTCGCTAAGTGCTTTATACAAAACAAGCGAATACATAAGCAAGCGGTGTAACCAAAATACGCTTATTGAGTCCTTACAAAGGTGGAAAAACAGTGGCAATGTACAGGGAAGATTCCAGATCGAAGATAAACAATATTTTGAGGAATACTTGTACATATAGACGTATTGAAAGAGACCCGACGAGCAGCTTACGGAACGAGAACAACAGATTGGTGGAGAAATTATACAATCGAGAATTGCTAAATTTAACGGAGAAGAATAGACTGACCAACAGGGTTTCCGCACCACCAAGGATATACGGGCTCCCTAAAATCCATAAAGATGGAAACCCCCTTAGACCAATATGCCCAGCAATCAACTCACCACGCTACGGACTATGTAAGTAGTTATATGATCAGTAAACTTAATAATTTAACGAAGGACTCCAGATATAATGCCAAAGATGCGATTGATTTTAAATCGGGAATTGGGCATGTCGGAATGGATGATGATGGATTGGATTGGTGTCATTCGACGTGGTGTCCCTGTTTCCATGTACACCGATACATTTGGCCATTACGGCGGTGAAGAAATGGAGTATACTGGAAAATTTACACAAATACCACAAGACTTATTCATTGAATTGCTGAAATTTTGTATAAAAAACTCGAGATATTTCACATGCGAGGACAAAATCTATGACCAAAGAAAAGGTATGTATGACATAATAACGGAGGAGCTACTTGACGAAACTTTGATGAGGTTGGAAGTGAAGCTCAAAATCTTGACAAAGTATGTTGACGACTTATTTGTTGTGATAAAGAGGAATGAAGTGGATAACGCACTTAAAGCTCGTAACACATACAACGGACAAATAAAATTCACTATGGAAGAGGAAAAGGACAAAAGATTACCATATCTGGACTCTGTCGTAATTCGACAAGGCAACCTTCTCAAACTTGATTGGTACCCGAGAAGACTACAGCATCCGGAAGACTAATTAACTTCAATTCTAAGCACCACAGAAGAATTATTATCAATACGGCGACAAATTTCGTGAATAGAGTTCTGAAGATCAGCGTCAAGGAGTTTCATGTGGAGAATAAAAGGAGAATGAGGAAATTCTTCGCAAAAATGATTTGCCGGCCAGAACAATAAATGGCCTACTGGATCGAAATGGACACACAGGACAGTTTATGGAACGAGGACAAGATCAACCAGATGAAACATCGCCGAAAATGTACAAATCCCTGACGTATATGGGTGATTGTTCGGAAATTATTATTTTTCAGATAGCAATTATTTCAAACTTCGATATGTCTGCAGTACCATTTTTAAACGTTTCTGAATGTTATCATGGTCCAAAAGTATGATCTGAAGATCACTATACTACAACACCAAAGCAATCGAAGTTATGGAGCATTCATGGTATTCCGATGCCACGGTAGTGACTGCCTGAACGAAACTTAATTGTAATGACCGCCAATATATATCAATTGAATAAAACGCACTATTTTAATGTTTTAACTATTTTATTTAGTTAACTTCGCCAATAGACTAATACCTTTCACGACCTACACACGACTGACGATTGCCACAAGATATGTCAAATACTTCACTCTCGTTTTGCCACGTCTTCGCAAAAGCTTACTGTGTTGCCAGGTCTTCCCAAAAGCCTACTGTGTTGTCAGGTCTTTGCAACAGCCTACTCCACATTAATCATTCAGTGTCAAGAAACCATTATTTATCAATTTTAGTCAGTATTGGAAACTATATGACACGGTTGTGACAGCCACGGTTGTGACTTTCAGTGTTTAACCTAACCGTGCTCCAGACCGGTTTGGAATTCGACAAGTTCCAAAGACAATGAAGTTCAGGCAATGAAATATTACTTTCATAACCGCGAATCAAGCCTAAATATCGTACGGCATATGTGAATCATAAGAGAACGGTTGTGACGTATTATTTTGTGACTTAGCTTTTCAATTTTTCGAATTGAATTCCCCTTCGAATTCCCCCTCCACTCCAAAATGCCAGCAAGTGGGTCATATTGAAACCCCGGAGATGGCGCCACCACAGTCGAATTCAAATTGTACAAAATTCTGACAAATCTGTTGGACAGACTTCGTGGACCGTTCAATAACCATGGCGTGCATATTCCTCCAATTTTTTTGTGTAGAATTGTAAATCTAAATGTCCCTTAGAACATTTATGCAGGTAACTTCTTTCAAGCTACGTCCTTGACGGATATTACTGCTGAAGTCCTGAATTCGATACGGAGGACAGGCCATGGTTGTGACAGTTTTTTCTCCCTAAAACCGACTTACACGGTTCAGAATGGAATGTGTTTCATGGAAATAATAGAGTACCATCGTAACTTCGGGAACATGTCGCAATTTAATCACTATTCGACCATTTTAGGAAGGGAAAATTCAAAGGACGAGAAAATGACAATTTCCGAACAATCACCCATATACCGAGAGACTGAACATTCCGATATCTATAACAAAGGGTCATATGAGTTGGCGTTGAAATCGCACAATACCCTGAACAGATTATTTAGCCAAACAAAGTCCGAAGTGACGGAGAAGTCTAATATTGTATATCAAATAAAATGCAATGGGGATAAGACTGACGACGTATGCCAAAAGGTATACGTTGGCACCACGGTGACGAAGGCAGTGTGGTTTTTGGTCTGCAAATTCGACTATCGACCAGATATTCACATTGCGGCAAATCCTAGAGAAAACCCACGAAAAACAAATCGACAACTACCACCTCTTTGTAGATCATAAGCATGCCTTCTATAGTTCGATTCGGGGAAAACTATAGCAAGCTATGTCGGAGCTTGGTATTCCTGCTAAGCTGACACGCCTCTGTAGAAAGACACTGACCGACACGAAATCCAAAGTATAGTTCTCACCGAACCATTTTGTACGAGGCGAGGCCTCAGGTGGGGCGACACCCTATCATGCGAACTCTTCAACATATTAATTCAGATCATCGAGAGAAAATCTGCAGCCAACATGAATAAATTTGTCAGCAGCAAAAGTCACATGCTGCTCGCGTATACTGACGATTTATACATCATTGAGCGAAATCTTCGAGAAGTTACTACAGTCGTCGATAATCGCCGTTCTATATTATTGTTTCATAAGCAAGCGATATGACCCAGGATTCTGCGCCATAAACCGAGACAGGTTGTATATGAGTCCCATAAAGCTAGATCTTTGTTTCTAGAGAGAGGACTTTATCTCTAAAGTGCTTCTGTAGCCCGAAATAACACCAATATCGAGGCTGATATCGAGGCTAACGTAATTGTTTGTGTTTGCGCCAAATCCGGGTAAAGCAATTTGCCCACTACTTCAAAATTATAACAGTTATCAACGTTCAGGCTTCGCTCCAAATGAGAGGAAGATCTGCTCGTCGAAACCAATGACATTGTTTTCTCCTCATTTGTTGATGATTCTTTCCGAATTCTCGAAAATACTGAAGTAAGTTCCCGCACAGTCCGCCTATTTATACCATCAGCATATGCGAACAGCATGTGACTGTGACTGTTTCTGGCTTTATTCGTGTTAACTCCAGATTTTTTCATTATGATCTCCATTAAGCTGTTGAAGAGCGTCACCTGGTTTAAGACGTCGACTGGTACCATATGAAAATTTGGTATCCCCTGTGTTATTCTGCGGGGTCGTATCAGCTTTGCAGGGATACCAAGGTTACACACAGCTTTAATATGTTTTCTCCGGAACGGGATATCGGAGACAGCCTTATAGTCAACATAGAAATATACATTAGAATCACCTGATGGTCAAAAAAAATGGTTTCCCATTACATCTTATTAAGAAATTAGGGAGAGCTGCTCACAACCAGTGAGCTGTGCGCTTTCTAGTTGTATACTCACTGACTGGGACCTACAGTTTTACACCGATTCCGAACAGTTTTAGAGAAGCTTTTTCATGGCTAAATACTCGATAGTGTCGCCGTCACTATGCGAGGTGACCGCCGCCGAAAGAAATTTTAGGTGGTCAGAGCTGGGTTCGAACCCAGGATCTCAAGTAGTTACAAGAGCCTCGCACACTAGCCATTGCACCACCGACAGCTATCTTCAATTAAATTGACCATATACTTCTCAACAAGACGTTTCTTGTTTCCTGGTATTTACAATACAAGATTACCAAGGGTGGTGGCTCCGCGGCGGATACAGGTGATCTTATGAATTAGGCCCGTGTTGCATTTCTAAACCTGCTCAAAATCTGACGCAATAAGCCAATATCGGAAAAGACGAAATTGCATATGCAATTACAGTGTGAAGTCGGTACTGTTGCACGGTTGTACTACTTGGAGCTTTACGAAGCTGACAATGAAGAAGATCCAGACGTCTCTCAATCGTTGTCTGAGACAAGTACTTCGTATCTACTGGCGTTTGGATGTGGTGGTCTGACTCTGACAGGCACATTTGAGTACAATTCTCTTCAAGTGGAAGACTATCTTGGGTAGTGAGCGGTGCTGACCTTAACGCATATTATTTGGTTCGCCTTGCATATCAAGCATGTATGTAGGTTTTTTTATTTACACCCACCGAGGTCCACTGCAAGAAAAGTAGCAAAAATGGCCTTCGGTGCAAAAAAAAATCCAATGAGTGTTCGAACTCACGGTACCTTTTTTTTACACGGTACCTGTTCGATTTCTATGAACACATTAGTAAATGTTACATTGGAAAATAAAAAACAGCGTTCAATCATATGATGACGTTACATTTAAATAATATTAATACTTACAATTATTTGAAGATACTTTTTGTTTTATTCCCACAAAAAACAAAGAGAATGCAAAGCAACAGACACATGTACATACATACATTGTTGTGTTCGCTACACAAGTTCACACAATTTTCTTTGCTCTCTTGCTATCTCATTTGTATATACGTATAACGACGGCATTATTCTAGTACGTAGTAGCGACTAAACTCACAAAGTGAACACATCCAAACACAGTTTGTCCGACTGCGATCACAGATTGTTTGGTGTTAAACTCCTCCGAAACGGCTGGACCGAATTGTATGAAATTTTGTGTGCATATCGGATAGGTCTCAGAATCGGCCAACATCTATTCTTCATATCCCTAAATAATAAGGGTGACCCACCCCTATATAGAACACAGATTGTCCGACTGCGAAACACAGGTTGTCAGACTGCGAAAAAAACACACGCTGATGTAGCGGCAGCGAATAATTGTCCTGTGTGGGTGCGGAGCACTCTCAGAGCAAAGAGAATAATGACGTGGTTATACGTATATACAAATGAGATATTAAGAGAGCAACCAAAATTGTGTGAACTTGTGTAGCGTATGTACGAACATAAAAATGTATGTATGTATTCACATGTGTCTGTTGCTTTGTATTCTCTTTGTTCTTTTGTGGGAATAAAACAAAAAGTATTAAGCAAGAAAATAATGACACATGTGTTTGCACTGGTCTTCAAATAACTTTATGTATTAATATTATTTAAATGTAACGTCATCGTATGATTGAACGCTGTTTTTTATTTTCCAATGTAACATTTACTAATGTGTTCATAGAAATCGAACAAGTACCGCGTAACAAACAGATGTTAACACATCGCCCGTGAGTTCGAACACTCATTGGATTTTTTTTTTGCAAAGAGTACAATAAATTTGTTCCTTGCAGCAACGAAAATTGAGTTATTGCATCGTGCATAACATATTTCGTTGCAACAACGACAAAATTGTTGGATGTACCAAACATTACATTGCAGCAATGAAATATCACTAATAAACTAATTTAATCCTTGCGACAAAGCGTTTTTCTTTCTGTGAATAAACGCTATGTCATTTCAGAGTTCTTTCTAGTTTGCATCATAGGAAAATGGGCGATTGTCACATTTCCATTTGTGCCAAAACGTTCTTTGATGTCTCCATTAATATTAAATCTTATCAGTTAAAACCGCTGCGTCCTTAAGTAAATAAACTGCTATTTATGTAACCAATTTATTTTATTACTTTAACAAATTCCCAAATAATTTGTTAACGCTTTAATAAAACGATATCAAATTCCCTTGTTGCCTTTGTCGGTTGGTTATTCAAGCGTGTAAAACGATTAGCCTTGACCAGCTGAAGGATAATGTACTGTGAATGTGAAGTCCCTAACCCCTCTGAAACAGAAATTACCCAAATCTTTGAATATTCCATTGCAATAAAATAAAACCAACATCAACCACCACCAGCAGCGACACAACCGAGCAAATCCAATAATATAAGCGCAAATAATAAACTGCGTTAACAGAAATAAACCCACACGTTACCAAACAAAACCGGGGAATATCCTTTTTTTCAACACCCACCAACCCACCCAACTAACCATTTATCAGACATCCTGAAACACATACGGCTCCTTTTAAGGTTTGCTGGGTAAAGGGTCGAAAAGTGGAAGAGGACGTCAAAAGCCGTGGGAGTTCATATGCCGGTACATGATATTGGTAACAGGAAAAAGACAAACCGCACTGAGCAGTTAAATGAAAAATAAAACGATGATTACGCTGATAATGATACATAACAGAACAGTAAACCCGTTGAAGCAAAAAAATATATAAAAAGCAGAGGGGAAAGGACCCTCCGTTTTATTAGCCTTAACCCGTCATCAAGGGTTGGGATGAACGGACAGAGGGACGGACGATTTACAACATAAATGCTGGTCAGTTACATTGTTAGCATGTAAAGATATGTGTCTACAGTGGTGGGCAAATTATTAAAAACTCTTTGCAAAAAAAGAACCGACCAGTTTTTATTCGACTGCTTCTTTGAGTGATTTAAAGCCCAATTGCGCAAAACGTTTTTAACTTTGTTCACTTGCAAGTGTTGCTTAGGCGTTAAGAATCGTCTCTTGAGTCTTTAGCTCGTTGTCTTTGTGAAAATCCCATAAGTTAATACGAGGGCGGATCAATAAGTCCGTGTCTTTTCGAACTTCCCTCGTAGTTATATGAAATGCAACACTGCTCCCATCAAGTACCACCTGTTGATAGACTACTATCAAATTTTGAGCAAGTTCCGTCCTTTACTTTGCGTTTAACAACTGTTCAAAATATACAACCTCGTGCACTTTTTTAAAAATTAAAAAAGTGAATTTCGAGTGCTCATTAAACATTATTTTTTGCGAAAAAAACCATCAATCAAACCAAGGAGAATGGTGATAAATACTTTGGGGACTCTGCACCATCGACTTCAATGGTAAAAAGTGGTTTACTGACTTTCGTTGTGGTCGCACAAGTAAACATGACGCCGAACGATCTGGACGGCCAATTGAGGTCAATACACCCGAAAATGTGGAAAAATCCACGATAAAGTGTTGGCCGATCGAAGAGTAAAAGTGCGTGAGATTGTTGATGCCATAGGGATTTCATATGGCAGTGTGGTTTCGATTTTAAATGATCAGTTGGGTTTAAGAAAGCTGTCTGCAAGATGGGTGCCGCGTTTGCTCTCAATTGACCGTAAACGTAATCGTGTGACAACTTCAAAAGATTGTTTAGAGTTGTTTAATTGGGCTACGAATTGGTACCTAATCCGCCATATTCTCCGGATTTAGCCCCCAGTGACTATTTCCTATTTCCAAACCTAAAGAAATGGCAAGATGAAATTATTGATCAAACAAATGCCTATTTTATGGATCTCGAAAAACCTATTCTTTGGAAGGGATACAAAAATGTGAGCAACGTTGGTATTGAGCTAAAAGGAGATTATGTTGAAAAATAAATTTTTTTTTGCGCAAAAAAAATGTTTTTCATTCAAAAAGTCGCGGACTTATTGATCCGCCCTCGTATATCGGTACCGGCATCAAACCTAAACCAAGAAAGGACATAGTGAATACAATAGGAAACCTGGAATGTTATTGCTAAAAATGTGAAATCCGGAATATCACTGTGGTTGTCTCTATAAGTACAAGTGACACCGAACTTTCTACACACCCAATTTAAAAACCGACGATATGTTAAGAGCCTATCGACGATCATGCGATATTGGGGAATACTCATGATATCATACGACTCATTGGCTTCGATTTTACAGGATCAGTTAGGTGCCTGGTTTGCTCTAAATTGACCACAAATACAGTTGAGTGAAAAGTACGAACGAGCGCCTAAGGTTGCCCGACCGCAATTCGGATGAATTTTCTTACAGAAAGTACCTTTTCTTAAAAAAAAAATATTGTTTTAAAACAGACATGTGCAAACTGACACAAACGCATTTCAAATCAGTTTTACGAATTTTGCGACTGTGTTAAGTTGAACGGAGCAAGCAGAACAAAAGCAGAGAAAACAAAAGTAGTACACTGAGTAAAAAATTAAAATTAAAAAAATTAAAACTAAATCTTAAAAAAAAAAAATCAAATATCAACATCTCCAATGATTATTTCCATTTATGATTTTTGCCATTTACAAACATAAAAATTTCTTTATATTCGTCCATGGCAATTAAAATTTATTTTTTAAGTGTAGTGTTTTTTATTACAAATAATTTTGCTTGCAGAGCGATACGGTGTTGCTTGGTCAAATGCAGAACAGCAACTGACTTTGAATCGGTAAACAAGCAGCAAGCTTTCGGACATGTTGGTGTGAAAAAACGATCAAGCTACTATCGGTGTGAAAACACGATGACTCAAAAGAGTACTAGCTGCACATCTATGTTTTAAAATAATTACGTTTTCTTAAAAAAGTAAATTTTCTTACAACAAATTGCCTTTTCTTAAAAAACGACCTTTTCTTTAAAGAGTACGTTTTTTGTGAAACAAAATAACTTTTCTTGAGATAAGTACCTACTCTAAAAAATTTACCTCTTTTTGAAAAAAGTACCAATTCCAAAAAAAAAATCCAATCTCTTAAAAAAACTTTTTCTTCAAAAAACAAAATACCTTCTCTTAAAATAAAAATCTTTACGTACAAAAATTCGTTTTCTTAAAATTACCTTTTCTTAAAAATAAAATAAGACCTTTTCTTTTCTTGAGATAAGTAACTTTTCTTAAAAGAATAAACTTTTCCTAAAAAGAGTACACTTCTTTAAAAAGTACCTGCTCTTAAAAAAGTACGTCTTTGCAAAAATAAAATCATACTCTTATGGATTTTTCTTACAGAAAGTACTTCATCTTAAAAATAGTACATTTTCTTAAAAAAAAATTAGCTTTTAATAAAAGAAGTACCGCTCTTTAAAAAATTACCTTTACGGGAAAATATGATACATATTCTTACAAAAAGGGCCTAAAAATAAAAAAATAATAAAAAAATGTATATAGCGAAAGGAACTTCGTTCCACCTCACGTGATTTTTATAACCCAGTACGGTCTAATCATAGATATCTACAGTTCCACATAAATATCGAACCTCTGAAAAAGGAAGTTTTTAAAAATTATAGGTAAACGGACTGGAACGCCTATCGTGAGCGCTTAAGGAAACTCTTAGGTTACCATCCGAATATTCCGACTAATTTGCCAGAGCTAGAAGAACTACTTGGCAAATTTACTGATGCGTGCAGGGACGCGCTCAAAGAGTCCTGTAAGACCAGTGGTTATTATGCAGCCAAGGGTAACAAAAAACCTCATTGGTGGAACGCTGAGGTTCAGGATCTAAGATCGCCCATTAGGCGGCTTTTCCACAAGGCCAAAAAGAGCGGCGACCAAAGGGATTGGGGCGTTTACAAGACTAGTCTTAATCTATATAAAGGTGAAATCAAGAAGGCCAAACGGAAATCCTGGCGAAACTTCTTTGAATCCATTGAGAGAACCAACCAGACTGCACGCTTAAGATGCGTGCTCGCTAAAAACCCTCCGTGTGCGGGGTTCTTAATGAATGACGATGGAACGTGGACGTATTCGTCTAAAGAGTCTCTTGGGACTTTCCTGGATACCCACTTTCCCAAATATGACAGGACTGTTTGTCACCAGCCAGAAGGGTTAGGCGGAAACTCACCTAGCTTAGAAAAAGTTCGCTCAATAGTGAGCAGAAAGAATGTGATATTGGCCATTAGATGCTTCACGCCCTATAAATCAGCCGGACCTGACGGGATAATTCCCGCGCAACTACAGGAGGCACTATACCTATATTGTAGTTGGTTGTAGACAATCTTCAGGGCTGCCTTATGCTGGGAGTCATTTGGAAGCAAACCAAAGTGGTTTTCATCCCGAAAGCGGGATGTCAAACCAAAGGACTTTAGACCAATCAGTCTATCATCCTTTGTTCTTAAGACATTTGAAAGGTTACTGGACATTCATGTTCGAAGTAATCTTCCACAGAATCTACTATCGAGTTCTCAGCATGACTATATCAAGGGCAGGTCAACTGAGACGGTTCTCCACTCTATAGTCAGCATAATAGAAAACTCTCTTGAGAATAAGGTCTTCAATAACATTCAAGCTTCTGGTGGATAGATCCATCAAAGCTGAATGGGGTGGTGGTACAATTGCTAGGAACGTTAACTGGAGACACCGCAGCGGGGGGGGGGGGTTCTGTCTCCACTATTATGGTTAATTGCTGTCAATGAACTGCTTCTTTAATTGGACAAGACCGAATGTCAGGTCTTTGCCTATGCCGATGATATTGCTATCATCTGTCCGGGTAGAAACCTCAATTTACTTAGCCTACTTAGTCTGATTTCGAACTAGACCGCTAACAACGGACTATCACTTAACCCACTTAAAACCTCTCTCTCGGATATATAAAATACCCGCATTTGAACTGCCGTCAGTTAATGGGGTGCAATTACAGGTGACGGAAAAGGTCAAGTATCTGGGAATAATTCACAACAGAAAACTGTCTTGGAAACCGAATGTGGAGGAGAGGGGGAAAAAGGCGTCTGTTGCTCTTTACTGCTGTAAAGGGGCGATAGGAAATCGCTGGGGACTGTCTCCTAAGATCACCATGTGGATTTATACGGCAATAGTCAGACCAATAATTATCTATGACATCGTAGTTTGGTGGAGGTCCCTCCAAAAGAAATATATTCTGAATACCTTGATGAAAATTCAAAGATCGGCACTGATTAGGGTTAGTGGGGCAATGGGCACGACGTCAGGTACTGCACTCAGTGCTATCCTGAACATCTGTAGTCCTGATATCATGGCCGAATCGACAGCCGCCACATCCCTGGTGAGAATCAGAGATTGTGGCGTTTTGATATCGGGGCATTCCGGACACACTGAATTACTACACCGGATCAACTCTATTTCCGTAAAAACGGACTATCTTCTACCAGCGACAAATCTAAGAACTTCTCTTCCGAACAGGAATACCTGGGAAAAGTCACTGGAAGGAGACACCAGTAGTATCAGATTTTTCACGGATGGATCAAAGTTCGACGAGCAAGTAGGCTATGGGGTCCATTCACCGCACCTAAATGTAAATATCTCCTTCAAGCTGTCTGATCACTGTAGTGTATTTCAGGCGGAAATTACCGCCATACTGGAGGTTGCTGAACTACTGAAAAGTAGTGTCACAACCCTCCGGAGAATATGTATCTACATAGACAATCCCTGGAAGCCATGTTTGCTACGTCCCTGACGGTGAAAGAATGCCACTCATCACTTAGGGTGATGGCAGAGTATTTCGACATCAGGCCCATCTGGGTACCGGGACACAGCGACATTCCAGGCAATTGCGTAGCGGATGCGTTAGCTAGACAGGGTACTACGGCAGAGGTTCATCCGGCAAAATAAGGTGTTAGTATGCCAATCTCTACCTGCCGTTTGCAGATCAGGCAGTGGGCCGATAAAATGTTCAAGGACAAGTGGAAATTTATTTCAACTTGCAAACAAGCCAGGGTCCTCTGGCCACAGGTGGACAGGAAGAGGGCGAGGAAACTACTTAACTAATACAAACCAACTCAACTATTATGGATTCAAATTCAAAGACAAATAAATATTTCAACTGCAACTCGAACCCAATGAAATATTTAGCATGAGGGTATTTTTTAGCTTCACGAAAACTTCATGATTCAGTAAAATTTCTGCACTGCTTTTATCATGCGATAATATTATTTTGGGCATAACTGAAGTGTGTAACAAACACGCAGTCTCCGTTGAAGCCCATCACTTTAACATCCTTCGTCCCTGTCCTGTTTCCAGGGAAAACATGAAGTTTACGATTTGTTCGTTTTTATCTAGCCGGTTGTTTCGTCATATTCTCCCTTTGTTTCCAGTTTGTTAGTTAAGTATGTCCGACTGCCAGTGACAACAACAGAAACATAATAACTCCCTCGGGTGCTATCACAGCCAATTAGGAGTATATATTTCTCACAAAACAGTGCTAAGTTATGCAAATGTTGATCTGATATTGCCCATGCACACCATCATATCTATTTCATCTTTAGAGACATTCGGGTCCATTATCCATTACTATCATTGTTAACGTATCGTTCGAAATTTCCTTTCTCCTTCCATCCTTCGCCGCCAGGACCTGCTAGATGTTGTGTGAATAGATATTATAAAATTACCAAACAATATTTAGTATTCTGGAATGCAATATGTGATATGGTATGAAAACCCATATGTAAGGGCGTTGTGAGAAATATTTCATTAGTTAATATCCAACCCCCCTTATAGGGTTAAATGCTTTATTTGTAGCTTCGAAATTCACCCCACGTGTTTGTATCTGTAGGAATATTTGTACGAGTTTACGTATCAGCATCATCATCCATCCGTTTACGTTATCAATTAAAACAGGAATTTTCAATTTCCGCTCAAATTTTTCATGTTACGTGTAAAATATCACACATGTACGAGTAGTGGAGTTTGACAGGGTATTTGAATACATCTTGTCATTTTAATTTCAGTGAGAAGGAAGTGTTTGATACAGAGCTCGTATTTACCCCCCCCCCCCCCCATTGGAATGTGTAATGAGCGTTTACCCATTACCCACAGGGTATGGGGAAAATAATCGCTAGCTACCAACGAAAATGGGAAATTACCCATCACGATTAACCATTACCCTAAGGGTAATGAGTAATCGAGATGGGTAATTCCCCATCGTCGTGGGTCCCCATTTTTGATCGAAAATAGTAAAAAATTTCTATGTCTCGGAAACGGAGCGTCCAATCGAAAAAATAAACAATTTTTCGGCTTTCTAAGGGTTTTTCAGAAACTGGTCCAATTCGTATTGAAAATTTTATATTAAAAAATCGCCAAACTAAGAAAACCGCTAAAATAAAAAAAGTGGCAATAAATCGGAAATGGTGCGTCGAATCGGAAATATAATAAATTTTGTATTAACCACTGGATCTCTTCGGCATAACTTTTTATTTTAAAAATCGCTAAAACGAAAATTTTTCAAATAAAAAAATCGCTAAATCGCCCTCATGTCCGTATCTCGCAAATGGAGCGTTCAGTCGGAAAAATAACCAATGTTTGCAGGTTTTTAAGGGTTTTTCATAAAGTGGCCCAATTTGGATGGAAGAATATTTTTTCGAAAAATCGCCAAAATAAAAAAAAATCGCTAAAATAAAAATGTGGCTATAAATAGAAAAGAAAGTAATGCCATATTGAAGACACCTATTGGTTAACGTCTCCTATGGAGTTAATTTTTTATCATTTTTCGATTAGACGCACTGTTTCCGAGTTGTAGCCACTTTTTTGTTGTAGGTGTTTGCTTATTTTGGCGATTTTTTTGAAAAACAATTCTTCCATACAAATTGGGCCACTTTATGAAACCCCCTTCAAAAATTGCAAACATTGGTTATTTTTCCGACTGGACGCTCCATTTTCGAGATACCGACATAAAAGCGTTTTGGCGATTTTTTTATTTGAAAAATTTTCGATTTAGCGATTTTTAAAAAAAAAGAGTAATGCCATATTGAAGAGATCCATTATTATTTTTCCGATTCGATGCACGACTTCCGACTTATTGCCACTCTTTTTCATTTTAGCGGTTTTCTTAGTTTGGCGATTTTTTAACAAAAAATTTCAATACGAATTGGACCAGTTTCTGAAAAACCCTTAGAAAGGGTAATTTGGAAAACAATTCTTCCATACGAATTGGACCACTTTATGAAAAACTCTTAGAAGCCGGCAAAAATTGGTTATTTTTTCGATTGGATGCTCCGTTTCGAGATATAAACATGAGGGCGTTTTAGCGATTTTTGGTATGAAAAATTTAAGTTTCAGCGATTTAAAAAAAAAATTATGTCATATTGAAGACACTCATTGGCTAGAGCTTCTTATGGAGGTAACATTTTTATTATTTTTTCGATTGGACGCACTGTTTCCGAGTTACATCCACTTTTTTTATATCAGCGATTTTCTTATTGTGGCGATTTTTCAGAAAAAAATCTTCCACACGAACTGGATCACTTTATGAAAAACCCTTGGAAACTCGCAAAAATTTGTTAATTTTTCGATTG
Source organism: Phaonia tiefii (assembly GCA_963931995.1). Lineage (NCBI taxonomy): Eukaryota > Metazoa > Arthropoda > Insecta > Diptera > Muscidae > Phaonia > Phaonia tiefii. The sequence goes on from OZ008367.1 coordinate 294,065,306, forward strand.
GACGCTCCGTTTCCGAGATATAGAAATTTTTTCTAATTTATTTAATATTTTCGATCAAAAATGGGGATGGGTTACCCTGGGTCGTGGGTAGCTAGGCATTATTTTCTCAATTTCCTTGAGGGTAATGGATAATTGTGATGAGTAGTTCCCCATTGTCGTGGGTAACTACCCATTATTTTCTCCATTACCCTGAGGGTAATGGGTAATTCCCTATTGTCGTTGGAAGCTACCAATTATTTTCCCCATACCCTGTGGGTAATGGGTAAAAAAATGGGTATAAAAACTATACTTGCTTATGAAACTACTTCCGAAGATAAGCTATTGTAAGTACGCAGATACGTCATGCAACTAAAGAAAAGGATAATATGGGTTCGATCCCTGCTCTGCAACTTACATTACTTTCGGCGACGGTCACTTCGCGGCGACACTATCGTATAATTAGTCATGAAATATCCTCTCTAAAAACCGTTCACAATCGGTGTAAAATTATAGGTCCCAATCATAGAATAATACATACCATAGAAGTTTTTATTCGCTCAATAAATTAAACGTCATAGGTACGATGGAAAGTAAACATTGGTTGGTGGAAAATATGCGTTCAATAATACCAGATGGTGGCAATAGTATACAGCGATCCACAAAGGAACAACAACCGAATTTCGTGTTTTTGTGGCAAACTAGTTGTGTTAAATACAATACAAATGTATACCAACGATAAAAGTCAACAAAAAAGTGCAAAATATATTTAAAACTTTCAGTTCTACACCAAAACGACAGGAAAAAGTTAAGTGAACATATTTTGTAACTCCACCTGGTGTAAAATAATTTTAAATTTAATTGCTCTCATTTCCACAAACCTACGATGAAGAGTGTGAAATGAAACGTCAGATGAGAGAATAAGTTTATCTACGTTTGTATTATTCTATGGTCCCAATCAGAGGGTGTCAGACTAGACAGCTCAGCTTAATGATTGTGAGAAGCTCTCGCCAGTCTCTTCATGGGATGTAATGAGATATAATGTTTTATCATTTATATAAGAGAGAGACCCAAACCAATGACCATAATAGAGGGCTCACCTCCTATAAGTTAATTGAATTGAATTAACAGGCAGACTGAGTTGAGGATGTGGAGAGAACAGTTCTTAAAATTAGTTATTTCGGATATTTCCACGAAAACTATGAATTGAACCTGACCTTACCTTACCAAAAATAGGTCAGAACCGAAATCTCCGGCTTAAAAACAACAAACAAAAGAAAAACTATCGGCGCACAATGGTCCAGATTCGACAATGGACAATGGTCCAGATTCGAATTCAATATAAATATTTGTAAGTTTTGGAGGCAAGGAGTTTGTGCTTTGCTAACATTGAAAATCGAACAGCTGGGTATAATTCAGAAACATTTCCAAAGGTGACTACTTTTGGTTTTTTTTTTCAATTTCTAAGAAATCAAAAATTTTGGATGTTTCTTTTTATGTTTTTTTAAACATATTTTGACAAGTATTTTGACATAAGTCAGAAATCGACTATAGAAATAGAGTGTCATCAACGCAGTTTAGGGAAAAATTTGAGAAGCGAATTCATCAATCCGTATCCAAACTACTCGTGTATGTGCTCGTCCGTTTCGTTCAGTACTAATTTTTTCCGCTGTAGTTGAAAGTGTGTTTGCAGAACTGAACAATTCTCGCACTTCTTTTCCCAGAATTTTGGTCGTTTTTACGGAAAAATCATAGTTCCCGATGAAGCTCACTTTCACATCGGGAGTTAAATTCACACGTCGTCGAGGAGAAGTCAATTCATCCACAACGAGTGACTGTTAAGTGCGGTTAGCATGGCGGCATCATAGGTCTATTATTCTTCGAAAATGAGCGAGGAACAGCCGAAACCGTTAATGGCGAGCGTTATTGTGCCATGCTCAGTGATTTCTTATTGCCAAAAGTTGAAGATATTTTACGCACTGTATTCGAAAACCGCATAATCAGCTGAAACTCGGAAGTCCATTGGCAACCTCGCAGCTGCGATTTGAACCCGTTAGACTATTACCTCTGGAGCGCCGTAAAACATAACAATCTCGAGTCGTTAAAACACGAAATAGATAAAATGGGGTACTGTAAAGCAAATCATGGAAGCAATTCGATCGATGTTGTGTTCATTCCTAAATATCAATAATGCGACTTACCAATAAAATCATAATCGTGAAAAAATTTAAATTATTATCTTTTTAAAGCGAAATTAAATTCCAAATTTTACACGGCCCACCCTTTGGTTTCCCATTACATTCCATGAAGGCATGAAGGTTTTGCTCCGGTTCCGAACGGTATTTTGGCAAGCATTTTCATGGCAATGTACTTGATAGTCGTTCTCAAAATTCAAAGATAAAAAAAAAATGGTTTCCCATTATATCCCAGAAAGGGACAGGGGAGAGCTTCTCACAATCACTGAGCTGTCCGCTTTCCAGTTTTCACTCACTGATTGGGACCTACAATTTTACACCGATTCCAAATGGTATTTTGAGAAGCTTTTTCATGGCTAAATACTCGATAGTGTCGTCGTCGCTATGCGAGGTGACCGCCGCCGAAAACTTTTTTTTAAAGGTGGTCAGAGCAGTGATCGAATCAGGATATCATGGACAAAAGGCGCGCACACTACCCATTGCACCACCGACGGCCCAAAATTCGAAGATACGAATTAAAAATAAGCGATATTTATACAACGTATAGTTGCCCATTTTGTTATAATTATTTTGAATTTGTTTGACTGCTGGCAATTATATTTTTTAAGTATTTTATATGTACAGATTTGTGGTTTCGATAGACGCTCTGTTTCCGAGATATAGATATTTTTTTAATTTATTCATAGTATTTTCGATCAAAAATGGAGACCATTACCCATTACCTAGGAAATACCAACCCTGGTTTACAAATAACAATAATTTTGTTTATGTTTAAATATTAGATACACAATTTTAATAAAAAAATTATATTTTTTAGTTTATTTTCCATATAATTCATAATGGGTGAAAGCATGAAGAAATGGTTCCGACAGCCATTAAATTCAAGTAATTACTTGAGCACACCAATATATTCTTTAGTAAAACCGAATTAATTTTTAAATTTTTCGTTAATCCAATAAATAGAATAATCACCACTACAGGATAATTTGATGGCTAGAACTAAAGTTCGATGGACAGATCATATTTATTTCTGGTTGCTGTGGCTTTAACTAAATATTTCAGTTCTTGCAACCAAAACTGAATTACCAATTAATTGATATGCCCAACATTTGGTTGTACGGAACACAATTATAGTTAATCACAACTAAATAATGTGATAGTCCAAGGATCCGCCAAATTCTAGTTGGCTGTAAATATAGTTGTCACAACGAATCTCTTCTTTGTGTGTACAGTAAATATTCTAAAATCTTTCTAAAGCTTTGACTTGGAGTAGTTACATCAAATAGTTGGAGAGATATGAAAAAGGATTGATACTGACTGGTTGAACATTTTTAAATTTATCCGTAATATATATAACAATCCCACACGGTATTGCCGGTACTCTACTGTAATATTATAAAAGTGCTGTCGACACACCAAGGCGACAATGACGCAATTTTTTTTTTAATTTTATAATTTATATTGTTAGATTTTTTTTTTGTGAAATGCACCAATGGTGTGCATACAAGTTGTATATAATAATTTCAAAATTATAACTCCGAGAAATACAGGCAAAAGTTAAAATTTCAAACTGAGCTTTCACTTCGAATAATGTTTAACGTATTTCAAGAGACCTTAAACAGACATTGATGTATAGAATTGTACATTCGGTAAATCTCCCACCGGCACTGTTTGCGATTTCTCATAAAATCTTTTAACAACTCTTCTTTGTACCCAACTAACAAAATGTCTCCAAGGATTTGTTAAAGGAGCCATTTATCTTCGCCGAACCTCTTGCGACAGTTTGACACAAGTAACAACACCTCCTGCAACACTGCCAACACCAACGCCCCCACTACCACATACTCTCGCCCCATGTATCGTCTGAAATCGAACATAGAAACCCATTAAACCACCCAACTATCAAACGAAATATATCGATATCACCATCATCATCATTGGTAATACGACGATGACGACAACCAGGAGTTGATTTCATATTAGAACTTCCCCTCGAAATATTATAAATACTAAGATGGCATTGCAAGTAAAAACAAACAAGAACATTTGTCCAAGCCACATTTCGATTACGTCCGTGGTTGTGGCTTATCCTAGAATCTTCGATATCATCCCATACTTCCTCCGCAAGGGATTCAAATTCAAAATGGAAATGAAATAAAAAAAAAGAAACTAAAAACCAAATAACATGAATTACACAAACCCTCGAAACAAAATACAAAACATTTAACAAAAAATGACTGTACTCGCGTTAAATTCCTACTCAGTCAAACATACATACATATATATCCTTCAAGGATGAGAGTATCCTTGTGTTTATGTATTTAAACAGAGAAAAATGGAAGATTCTTATCTTTGACGCATGCACAACCACACCACAACATATTCCATACCATCGTTGATGCCATATCGATATTTGGTAAAGAATCATTCACCCCACATCCACTACCTTGATAGGGCTCGAGGTGATAGAAGGCGGTGTTCCATGCTATTGTGTATTGGCGTTGAAACAATTTAGTATTACAATTTCTAAGAAATCGCAACCAAAAAAAAAACTCAGCATTGGCAGAAAAAAAGTTAACAACGAGAAAGTAAAAACAAATGAAAGGAAGTCGTTTAAAAGTACAAACGGACATTATTTATGACCCCTACTCTGGCACTTTTGCCATCTTGGCCAATAGTTTGTTGCTTGGATCGATGAAGACACAAACAAGTTTGGAACTCCTCCCTAAACCACTTGTAGGTTTGAAGCAAAATCAAATGCTTATCTTTCTCACGAGAACAAAGAAAGAAAAACACAATTAAGAAGACGACTATTAGCAATTGGTAATGGTCGGCATATTGTTATACTTCGCCGGTTCTTTAAAGATCCATTAAATGATTTTCGACATTTATCGAAAGACTTATTTCCATAAATGAAACCTTTTTCAAATATAAGTCATGTCCGTTTGATATCGGTGCATTCCGGACACGCTGAATTGCTACACCGGATCAACTCTATTCCCGCAAAAACGGACAACTCTATCCCCTACCTTCTACCAGCGACAAATCTAGGGACTTCTATTCCGAACAGGAATACCTGGGAAAAGTCACTGGAAGGAGACACCAGTAGTATCAGATTTTTCACGGATGGATCAAAGTTTGACGAGCAAGTAGGCTATGGGGTCCATTCACCGCACCTAAATGTAAATATCTCCTTCAAGCTGCCTGATCACTGTAGTGTATTTCAGGCGGAAATTACCGCCATACTGGAGGTTGCTGAACTACTGAAACGTAGTGTCACAACCCTCCGGAGAATATGTATCTACACAGACAGCCAGGCTGCCATAAAATCCCTGGAAACCATGTTTGCTACGTCCCTGAGTGTGAAAGAATGCCACTCATCACTTAGGGTGATGGCAGAGTATTTCGGCATCTGGCTCATCTGGGTACCGGGACACAGCGACATTCCAGGCAATTGCCTAGCCGATGCGTTAGCTAGACAGGGCACTACGGCACAGGTTCTTCCGGCAAAAGAAGGTGTTAGTATGCCAATCTCTACCTGCCGTTTGCAGATCAGGCAGTGGGCCGATAATATGTTCAAGGACAAGTGGAGACTTACTTCGACTTGCAAACAAGCCAGGGTCCTCTGGCCACAGGTGGACAGGAAAAAGACTAGGCAACTACTTAACTTGCAGAGAGGCAGGTTATCCACAATGATAGGAACACTTACGGGATATTGTCTTGTAGGAAACATAGAAACTCCACTCTCTGTAGATACAGCATGGAAGAGGACGAGGAAACGACGAAACACCTTCTCTTGGAGTGGCCTGCTCTGGCAGGACTGAGAAGTAGAAAAACTCCAACAATCCTTTGAAGTTGTCACACGATTACATTTATGGTCAATTGAGAGCAAACGCGGCACCCATCTTGCAGACAGCTTTCTTAAACCCAACTGATCATTTAAAATCGAAACCACACTGCCATATGAAATCCCTATGGCATCAACAATCTCACGCACTTTTACTCTTCGATCGGCCAACACCATATCGTGGATTTTTTCGACATTTTCGGGTGTATTGACCTCAATTGGCCGTCCAGAACGTTCAGCGTCATTTGTACTTTTGTGACCACAACGAAAGTCAGCAAACCACTATTTTACCATTGAAATCGATGGTGCAGAGTCCCCACTGTATTTATCGAGCTTTTCCTTGGTTTGATTGACGGTTTTTTTTCGCAAAAATAATGTTTAATGAGCACTCGAAATTCACTTTTTTCCATTTTTTAAAAAATTGCACGAGTTTGTATGTCTTGAACAGCTGTTAAACGCAAAGGAAATGACGGAACTTGCTCGAAATTAGTCTGTTAATAGGTGGTACTTGATGGGAGCAGTGTTGCATTTCATATAACTACGAGGGAAGTTCGAAAAGTTACGGACTTATTGATCCGACTCGTAAAGCCTTTTTAGCTCGATTAACATATTACTTGCTTGTTGAATTTTAAACGTCAGATTTGAGATATATACAATAATGTCGCGGTAACTGAATTGACAACGAAACGAATTCTCGAGAAATTCGGTTACAACAATCGAATTGTAGACAAATTCGGTCTTTGCCACCGACTTAAGGCAAAATTCGGGTTTTGCGGCCGAATTGATATCAAATTTGATAGTTCCAACCAAATTGATACCAAATTCGGTTGCTGCACCAGAATTGATGGTACGTTCGCTTGCTGCAACTTTCGGCTGTTGCAACCGAATTTGGAATAATTGTTGCAAACGAAATTATTGAAAATTTGGTTGAAATGACGACTGTAATTGAAGATTCAGTTGTCACAACCGAATCAATTACGAAATGTGGTGGCTTCAAACTAATTTCAGTTGTGGGGACTAAATTCAGTCGTGACAACCTCAATTCGGTTGTGGCAACCGCAATTCGGTAGCATTAACCAAATATACGGTTGCTACAACCTCTTTTCAAACCATTAGTTCTCTGAGTGAGTGGCTCTACTGATCCTATCCATAATTTTTGACTTGAAATTAAATTTTCTATTGAGAATCATACTTAGAAACCTTGCATTAGCCTTTTGGGCGAATTTCTCTTCCATATGGAGGCAATGACTCAATATAAAGAGTACGAGCTTGGTTTTCTTCAGAGCTAAACGGAGCCCATTCTCCGGGGCACACCTACAGTGTCTTCTCAATCTAACCTAATTAATTGTAACTGGCTTAAGGACCTAATATCAACATAGAAGGCCAATTTTCCTACCTGTAGGGTATCTAACGTTTTATCTTATTAACATTCTTAGATGTCAGGGGTAGACATTTGTTTAGCCATTTCGGAGTAGACCCCCATTTATATACGATAAAGTTGTTTTTAGCAAATCCGGGCAATACTTCAAATGGGATAAATACTTGTCTATCTCCCCCGCCCAACCGACATTCTAATGATATCGATTGATTTTTGCTTTTAGAGCCTTTTAACTCCCACTCCCATTACGTTCGGGAATCCTGGCATTTGCGTATCAATGGAATTGGTAACTCATATATAAATGCGAACATACAAAGTTGTATCTTTTTGCCCCATTTCCTTTTATCCTTAATAGGCTCTGGTAATTTATGTGGTTAAATTAAAATTTGCTCTCTATTGTCTTACAGGAAAGTTATATAGTTGGCTGAATCAGAGTTGCGTTTTATTTCAGGATTTTATTTTGAAATTTTTTCTAGACTTCCTAATTGCTAAGTCCAGAATCTAAATGGTGTTGTTGTTGTTGTTCATTATTCCATTCATAGAAACAGAAATCATGTCATTACAGCCATTTTATCGCCCTAAACCACTTAGCTGTCAGCAGTAGTGACAGCGGTCGGTCGGTTGGTTTCTTTTTACACCGAGGGTGTTGGACTTTTCTTGTTTTTTGGGGGAGATGTTGGGAAAGTGACGACATTACATTCGTTTTTTTTTTCTTATTTGTTGTCTTCCCCCACTGTGTGGTGTGTTTTGTCCCGAACACTGAGTAAAAAAAGGACATTATTTGTAACTCTTGTCCCCCGGATTAAGGACAGTAGAAAATGTTTGTGTTGTCTTGCCATGTTCAGTTGGGATTTCTTGCTGGCTGTGCAAAAATGTTAATCTCTAATAAGGGTATTTTGGTATTTTATGGACATTTTCTGTGGTGTTGAAGAGGATTTGTTCACTTTTTCATTGTGTGTGCAAGTGTGTCTTATAATAATGTGGCAATTTTATCACCAAAACTGCTACCTAGGATGACCATCACCATAACCATCATCATCATTTGTAATAGAGTTTTTCGCCAGAGATATTTGGATGTGCATTTCAAATGTTAATCCCACTATACCTATGTTTTTGGTCTTACGATACTCCTGGCCAATGTCTGTTTGGAAAATGATAATGTTAATCATGAATATGTGTGAGCCATGAGTTATGATTTGGCCATTATAAGCGTCCAGCATTGGACTTTGTTTATACTGATGGTTGAAAAAAAAACAATTGTTTCAGTTTTTTAGCAAATTGCTTTTATTTTCCTTTTCCCTCTAGTCCTGGCGGTAATTTGATCCTTGTTATTTATCCAGCATGAAATGTGGATGTCCGTTCTTTCCCCATTTGTTGTGGAAAATGATATATGCACAGTCATGTGTGACATTTCTGTTTGGACAAAAATATTCAGATTTGTCCAGATTTTGTTGTGTTTTGCACTAATGAGATGGCCATTATTTACATTCATGTCTCTGGATAACAGGCGTATCACAAGTATTTTTGAAGTTGGTAGGGAATGATTCTACCCACAGCAGTGGCAAATGTTTCGGTTTTTGGCATTCATGTATTTCACTTTATTGTTTTTCTTTACATTTGGAAAAAAATAATTAGGATTTGTATGATCAATTAGCATTTTTCGTTAAGAACAATAATGAATGTTTCGAATAATGTTAGGGGTAAGCACCCCATAGAAATGATTGATGTTTGTTTAATTTATTTTATCTGCAGAATCAATTCCTATTTATTTCTTTCCAAAGACATATGTGTTTGTCAGAATCACTGTTAGAACAAGGTTTTTAATTGGACATATTTGTATGATATTCTCACGGTCGGAAGTACGGGCGGATCAATAAGTCCGTGACTTTATGAACTTCCCTCGTAGTTATATGAAATGCAACACTGCTCCCACCAAGTAAAACCTGTTAATAGACTACTGTCAAATTTTGGGCAAGTTCCGTCATTTACTTTGCGTTTAACAGCTGTTCAACACATAGAAAAAAGTGAATTTCGAGTGCTCATTAAACATTATTTTTTGCGAAAAAAAACGTCAATCAAACCAAGAAAAAGCTTGATAAATACTACGGGGACTCTGCACCATAGATTTCAATACACCCGATAATGTGGACAAAATCAACGATATGGTGTTGACCGATCGAAGAGTAAAAGTGCGTGAGATTCTCGATAGAAAACTTAATTTCAAGTCAAACATTATGGATAGGATCAGTACACTGAAAGAAAAGCACTTCATAGCATCAATGAATGGGTTACATTATTGGGTTTACATTGATGCAATGAATAGTTTCTTCGATGCTATGAAATGTTACATTACTTCAATGAACTCCTTCATTGCTGCAGTTTTTGAATTTGTGGACCGTCATTAATGCTAAGAAACCTTTTACATTGATGGAATGAAATATGTTTTTCATGTAAATATGGGAAACTATAGAGAAAAATTGCAGACAATTTATCGACATTGGAAAGTATAATCTATTAAATAGGACATTCTTTACATTACACTCATTTTATTGAATTTTAAAATATTTCTTTTAAAAAGGCAATAATGAAACATCTTTCTTTAATATAATGTACCATTTCATTAATTTTGAACGATTCATTAATTTGGTTAAAGGATAATATGTACATATGTAGGTATGATTTGTTTAAATGTATGTCTTTATGTATTATTTATGTATGTATGTACAGTAGCTGTGACACAATATCATAGATTAATACTTATAGTAGATCTACTAGTTCTCCCACCAAATTTATGACATTTGGCCTGGTGTGATATTTACGTTTGATGTTGAAAAGAATTGCTTTACTAATACCAGATAGAGGCAATGGTTCAAAACAACGAACAAAATAACCACAACGGCGTTTCGTGTTGTGTGTTAAAATTATTGTGTTAAATACAACAGAAATCTACGCTAACAATAACAGCCTATAAAAAAGTTTGAAACAGATTTAAATTTCACAGTTTTTCCCCAAAATTACATGAAAAATTAAAGCATGAAGTTATTGTAATTCCACCTGGTGTATATCACTTTTCGTCAAACATTTCTCTATCACACCGACCGCATCACGAAGAGTGTGAAAGGAAACGTCAGATGAGACAAATGGCGGCTCTACTATAAATTTACTCTATGCACAATATATGAGTGCCAGTATGAGATAAGCAATAAATAAGAAAAAAATAAAAGGCTGAAATGCAGAATCCCGCGCCATTTAAAAAAAAAAACGAAAATCGAGCAAAATAAGGGCATGTTTTTGCCATCAAGTGCCACCTATTAATAGACTAATTTCGAGCAAGTTCCGTCATTTCCTTTGCGTTTAACAGCTGTGCATTTTTTAAAAAATGGAAAAAAGTGAATTTCGAGTGCTCATCAAACCAAGGAAAACCTTGATAAATACTATGGGGACTCTGCACCATCGATTTCAATGGAAAAAATTGGTTTACTGACTTTCGTTGTGGTCGCACAAGTACAAATGACGCTGAACGTTCTGGACGTTGGCCGATCGAAGAGTAAATGTGCGTGAGATTGTTGATGCCATAGGCATTTCATATGGCAGTTTGGTTTCGATTTTAAATGATCAGTTGGGTTTAAGAAAGCTGTCTGCAAGATGAGTGCCGCGTTTTCTCTTAATTGACCATACACGTAATGGTGTGACAACTTCAAAAGATTGTTCGGGGTTGTTTAACAGAAATTTTGCAGCGTTTTGTAACTGTGGATGAAACATGGATCCATTACAACACTCCGGAGGCCAAGCAGCAGTCTAAATAATGGGTTCCCCCGGGTGAACCGGCTCCGAAGAAGGCCAATGTAAGTTTGTCGGCCAATAAGGTGATGGCAACAGTATTTTGGGATGCACACGAGATAAGCCACATCGATTACCTTCAAAAGGCGAATATTATGCCAACTTATTGGACCGATTTAACGAGGATTTAAAAAAATCGTCCCAATATGGTCAAGAGAAAGTTATTTTTCATCAATATAATGCACGGGTGCACACGTATGTATGTAGTCTCAGTGGCAAAATTCCATGAATTGGGCTACGAATTTGTACCTCATCCGCCATATTCTCCGGATTTGGCCCCCAGTGACTATTTCCCATTTCCAAACCTAAAGAAATGGCTCGGTGGAAAGAGATTAAGCTCCAGCGATGAAATTATTGATCAAACAAATGCCTATTTTATGGACCTAGAAAAATCCTATTTTTTGGAAGGGATACAAAAATTGGAGAAACATTGGACTAAGTGTATTGAGGTAAAGGGAGATTCTGTTGAAAAATAAATTTATTTTTTTTCAAAAAAAACTGTGTTTCATTCAAAAAGTCACGGACTTATTGATCCGCCCTCTAATTCTTATAATCAAACAGCGATCAGTTTCTTATCATTACACTAAAAATAATATGATAGTAAACACTGCTGAAAAGGGGAAGCAAACATATTTGCTATTTCAACAAACATAGTTTTGATGTTTCAACAAACATTGGTTAGATGTTTCAGCAAACAGTATACCAGGTATATTATCAACCCTGCACGCTGAAAAATAACGGCCTCTCTAACATATTTTCCCAAACACATTCTGCAGGAACCATGTATGTATATGTTTGGAACACACTTCAAACATTCATATATTTGCAAGTCCCAAACTTACTTGTTTTTAAATGCAAACAGTATCATGTTTACTGACAAACATGTATGCTTTTACGTGGAATCATATGAGTTCTTAATCCCAAACATCCATAAACTTACGTGGAAGCATTCGCGTGTTCCCCCAAACCTACATATAAATGTGTGGAAACATATGCGAATTTCCTCCCAAATATAATAATATTTAGAAACGAATTATTCTACGATTTCAATATATATGTATTATTTATTATAATTAATTTTAACAATATAAATCCACATTTATAACTAATTAATACAAAATATTAACAGATTTAAAACGGCCCTTTTTAAAATTTATTTTCTTTTAATGCAATATTTGTTTTTGTTTCATGAGATGAGAGCCTGCTGCTCTTTTGCCTCTCCTTTCTTTGGTGTCTCTCACATTTGTGTTTTCAGAAGGTTTCAGCTATGTGTTGGTTATCCCTATGCGTGGGTACACAAACAAGATATTTATATACAAATCAAGTTCATGCAAGCCAAGCGTGGATTAATTACTTGTGTTTTTTTATTACAGTTATTTTACAAATGATTTGCCGTTCCGATGTTCTCAGTAAAGGCTCGGACAGACAAAGGGCTTCACGTTGTTGCCCTTTCCAGTTTCTTTCCTCAAAATCATTTATGACTTTGGTAGCACACACACACATACACAAAAACCAAAGTAACATCACAAACCATTTAACCGTCCGAGCTTTCGGTTATTCGTTTTTAACTGATCAAGTGCTTTTGATTTCCTCTGTCCGATGATACATCAGGCAAAATAAGAAACACTTCATCTGTAATATACACGTATATTCAGGTAAATTTATAACTCACTGACTGCGAGAATAATGCAAAAATACAGATACACATATAAAAGATAGACTCTCTCGCTGTCCTTCTTTTATTCTCTTGCTCTCGAGAAAGCATAGACAGTGCAACAAACACAGCTGTATTTGTATCACAAACATAAATATATGTGGGTCGCAAACACATATATTATAATATATTAGTCATAGTGTCTCAAACATGTAATATTGAATAGCAAACACAATGTGTTTGGACAAAAAAAAACCGTTTCCCATTACATTCCATGAAGGGATTGGGGAGAGCTTCTCACAACCAGTGAGCTGTGCGCTTTCTAATTTTTCACTCAATTACAGTTTTTACAGCGATTCCGAACGGTATTTTGAGAAGCTTTTTCATGGCTAAATACTCGATAGTGTCGCCGTCACTATGCGAGGTGACCGCCGCCGAAAGAAAATTTTTTTTTAAGGTGGTCAGAGCAGGTATCGAACCCAGGATCTCATGTACAAGAGGCGCGCACACTACCCATTGCACCACCGACGGCCACAAGTATTTGGACACAAGTATATTATATTTGCGACAAACTTCAAACACACTTTACATTTGCATCCACACAACAAAAAAAAACAGATTTCTCAACGTGTGCAAACTGTTTGTTGTTATGTCAGAACATTTGTTATAATAACAAATAAATTTCCTGGTGATAAACCCCATACATTGTTTGCTATTAATGGCAAACTTAATTTTTTGAGTGTAGGCTCTGTTCCAATATAAGATTTTCCCTTATTATTATTAAATCCTACAAATTCCATGAAGTTCTTTGGAAACTGCTTAATACATCAATGCCAAAAGCAGTGGCTCTAAACAGTTATCGGGGAAGAGTAACTTGTTCCAAAGAAGCTGTTCTAGAACCAGTTATTTTACAACAGATTCCAAAAATTTTGCTGCGTTTAATTTTTGTACATATTCCTGAAAAATTTCGAGAAAACCAGTACAGAGAACAGCAAAGCCGATAATATTTAATCCTTGGTTTTTGAACAAAAAAATTTAAATCTTTTGTGGCAGCTGGAAACTTTGCGAAGATGGAAATCTTTTCTGACTCAACCAATCAAACCCAATTATTTGATAGACATTTTAATCGAAATGTAAATTTTCCATAAATTTATTTTCAAATCATGTCCTTTTGAAATCCTTTTGAACTCCTGTGCAACTGATATTTTCTTTCTCTAATCGAGATCTTTAGTTATTACGTGTATGTAGATTTTCGAATCTATTCGAAAGAGCTGAGTCTAAACCACTAACAAGGTGCCCAGATCACTGCAGTGTGTTTCAGGCCGAAGCAGAGTTCGTATTTAGCTCCCCATGTGTAACCCATACATATCGAGGTGGGAAAGGGTAAAGAACGTTTACCCATTACCCACAGGGTATGGGTAATGGGTAGTTGTCCACGACAATAGGGAGTTACCCGTCACGATTATCCATTACCAACTGGGTATACGCTGAAAAATCTGTCGTTTTTTGTTTTTTGGATACAAATATAACATGTGTTTGGAGGTTGTGCCCAAACGCATTGTGTTTGCTATTCAATATTATATATTTGAGACACAATGATTAATGTGTTATAACATATGTGTTTGCGACCCAAATATATCTGTGTTTGTGACACGAATACAGCCGTGTTTGTTGCACAGTAATAAATAAAATACAAGTACTTAATACACGCTTGTCCTGCATGACCTAGATTTGTATATAAGTATATTGTTCGTGTACCAACGCATAGTGATAACCAACGCATAGGTGAAACCTTCTGAAGACTGAAACGTGAGAGACAACAAAGAAAGGGGAACAACAGAGCAGTAGATTCAAAACAAAACAATATTTTAATTTTTTGTATTAATTAATAATAATAATAATTAATTAATAATAATAATAATAATTAATAATAAGAAAGAATAATTCGTTTGTTAACAATCTTTTGGGAGAAAATACGCATATGTTTCCACGTAAGTATAAGGAGGTTTGGGATGAAGCACGCATATGTTTCCACGTAAAAGCATACATATTTGTCAGTAAACATGATAATGTTTGCATTTAAATACACCTGATTTTGGGACTGGCAAACATATAATAGTTTGAACTGTGTTCTAAACATATGCATGGCTCCAGCAGAATATGTTTGGGATAATATGTTACAGAGACCGTTTTTTACAGCGTGAATTGTAGAAATAATAAATACAATCTTCGTCTTCGCGAAGCACAACCAAGTACAATACAACTTCAGTGGCTGAATTCATTATAATTCATACAAGGTCTTTTTGATTCATCAATTCAAAAATCATTTATGAATTCAGATGCGAATACGTTGTGCGAATGGACTCATGCAGATGATTACTGGTTACCCACACTGATGTGGAATTATCCATAGGGTAATGGGGGAAATAATGGGTACTAACCCACGACAATGGGGAATTACCCATGACGATTACCCATTACCCACAGGAAATGTGGAAAATATAGGGTAGTTACCCACAACGATGGGTACCCAGGGTAAATAACCCATCACCATTTTTAATCGAAAATATGAAAAAATTAGAAAAATTTCTATATCTCGAATACGGAGCGTCGAATCGAAAAAATAACTAATTTTTGGGAGTTTCTAGGCTTCCCCTAAAGTGGTCCCATTCGTATGGAAGAAATTTTTTGTCAAAAAATCGGCAAAATAAAAAAAAGGCCCTTAAATAAAAAAAAATTGATATAAATGCATGGGAGGCTTTAGCCAATGGATGTATGGCATAACATTTAAAAAAAACACATATGGCCGCTTACCCGATTTTTTATTCGAAAAAATTTAGTTTAACCAATGGATGAATACAATTCGACATTTTTATACGAACATTTTTTGTATCACAAACACAGCAATATTTGGATCACAAACACATGTGATTTAATCATTGTGTCTCCAACCTGTATTGTCTAGCAAAAACAATGTGTTTGAACACAAGTATACTACATTTGCGATAAGCTCCAAACACACGTTATATTTGCATCCAACCAACAAAAAAAGACAGATTTTCCAGCGTTTAGGAACGAAACAACTGTGTGTTGGTGGTGACATGGTAAGTTTGTGTATCTATTGTCTAGCGTAACCTTGCTTTGTGTCGGCGACAGATTCCTTACGTTTAATATGTCATTAATAGCCTTCGTTAGGCATTTCCAAATGTTTCTTGAAACCTCTTTTACTCGAGCTGCGGACCCATTTTGTATACGTATTAATTTCCACCTAGGAAAATATTTGCATATTTTAAACAAGCCAATGGTCATAAATTTCTTCATACACCTAACATCATGAAACATTCCCACACAATTTGTGTCTAAACTAAATAAAAAGTTTATTTGCCTTTTTCATCCTCTGGCTCCACATCCTGCAAGTCCCTTCCGCTTATTTGGCATTGGAAATGACAAGAACGCAGTTACGGATTTAAATTAAAAATCTGTGACAGTTTATTTCTTAGGAAATCGAAGGAAGGCTGAGTTATCAGTTTTTTTTTCTCTCTCTCTCTCTCGTGTGGATACCTTTTGCTCTTTATTTACAACGGTATTGTTGGGGACTTGTGCGCATTATTGTGGATTCGATATTGAATATATTTCATTTCATTTCAATTCACTAAAATTCATTTCCATACCACTTGATTTTCATTATTATTTTCATATCTCATACTCTGGGGCGAGCCTTCATCATGGACTCAACTCAAGTACGGTCCGGCATATTGGATGATTTGTCTTAGTATAGTAAAATAATTCCCAACGTAATGATGATGTAGATTCGAGTTAGTTTTGTGTGGTGTTTCGGTACGAGGGGCGTATGAAAATTTGCTAAC
This sequence comes from Phaonia tiefii, assembly GCA_963931995.1. Classification (NCBI taxonomy): domain Eukaryota; kingdom Metazoa; phylum Arthropoda; class Insecta; order Diptera; family Muscidae; genus Phaonia; species Phaonia tiefii. The sequence continues at coordinate 294,082,062 of OZ008367.1, forward strand.
CTCGTACAGGTATTGTGTAAGAAGAACAATATTGGATCAGCCTTTACACGCTGGCAAAAACGGCACCAGCAACATATTGCACGAACTATGTTTCAACGAAACAGTCAGTTACAAGACGTGCTGCGAGTGAGCGGTACAAGAGGCTGAGAAGGGAGGAAAACCAACTATTTAGGCGAAAAAAATGGCAGTGGAAGCAGAGAGAGAGTGAAAGAACTGAAATGTGCAGGATGAATGGTGAATCGCGAAAGTTTTTCCAGAGGGTAAGAAGATTGAATAACGGGCCGAATAATGGGCTGCCCTCCTGCAAGGACGAGAATGGGAATCTGGTGACTGAGAAGCAGTGTGTGCTCAAAATGTGGAGAAACCACTTTTCAGTACTCCTCCAATCAGATTCTTCCACTGAAGATCAGGGGGTAATGATAGTGGAAGATAGTATAGATTGTATCCCCCCCAACCAAGACGAGATTAGAACGGCGATCTCCCGCCTGAAGAATAATAAAGCCGCTGGTACGGATGGCCTACCCTCTGAACTTTTTAAGGCAGGTGGCGAAGGACTGATAGCCCACATGCATCAACTGATATGCGGTATATGGCTAGGGGAATCTATGCCCGATGATTGGAGTCTCAGTGTATTATGTCCTGTATTCGAAAAGGGTGATCCGTGTGTCTGTTCCGACTATCGCGGTATCAGTCTTTTGTCCATCGCGTAGAAGGTCTTGTCGAGCGTATTATGTGAAAGACTAAAGCCAATTACTGAAAACCTGATTGGACCTTATCAGTATGGTTTTAGACCAGGCAAGTCTACAACTGACCAAATATTCACGCTACGCCAAATCCTGTAAAAGACCCTCGAAAAGCAAATCGATACATACAAAGCTGCCTTCGATAGCCCCATACGGGGAAAACTGTACGACGCTATGTCTGAACTTGGTATTCCGGCAAAACTGATCCGCCTCTGTAGAATGACGCTGACCAACACCAAATCAGCAGTGAAAGTGGGGAAAGACCTCACTGATCCATTCTGTACCAAGCGAGGACTTAGACAAGGCGACACACTTTCGTGCAATCTCTTCAACATCTTCATGGAGATAATAATGAGAAAGGCAACAAGACCATTAATACGAAAAGCCATATGTTTCTGGCGTATGCTGACGACATAGACATCATTGGGCAAAATTTGCGAGGAGTTACTGCAGACGGTGGGTCTTGCTGTTAATGAGGGCTAGACACAATTGATGGTGTCAACGACTAGAGAAACCTCTCGACTTGGTCCGCACGTGAACGTTGACAACCGATTTAATTTTGAAGCGGTAGATGAATTTGTCTACCTTGGATCCGCCGTGAACAAGGACAACAACGTCAGCTTGGAGATAGATAGGAGAATTGTGCTTGCAAATAGATGTTATTTTGGGCTCAGCAAGCAGTTTAGGAACAAAGCCCTCTCTCGACGGACAAAAGTCCAGCTATATCAGACTCTCATTTTACCTGTCTTTACAAATGGCTCTGAAACTTGGGTCATATCGCAAGCGGATGAAAAACACCTGGGAGTTTTCGAGAGAAAAATTCTCCGTAAAATATATGGTCCTGTTAGGGAAAACGGCGAATACCGACGTCGCTGGAACGCAGAGCTATAGAATCTCTATTCTGACGTAGACATAGCTAGACGAATCAAAGTGTGCAAATTGCGTTGGCTAGGCCATGTTATCAGAATGGATGAAGCGCGAAAGATTTTTGATAACGTACCCGATGGAAGCAGGAAAAGAGGACGACCAAGACTCCGCTGGAAAGACCAGGCAGAAGAATCCCTCCGTATCCTTGGTGTTACCAACTGGCGAGAAAAGGCGAAGGATAGAGCCAGTTGGAAGAATATGTTGAAATTTGTTTAATTTGTTTGTTTAATTAATATGTGTAAGACGTCTGACCTCATGAGGTTGTAAGATAGTCAATAAAAGTAAAGTAAGTATGTATATGTTTGCACGCACTGTTTTGATGAATTGAAGATCTGGTACTTTTTTGTCTGTCACGATTATGTTTTCAGCAATTTTCAGCAAACAAAGCCATTTTGGGTCACAGAACATATATTATAACATTATATTCATTTAGGGAATTCACATGGTCTCCTAAAGTCATAAGTCGTAAAGTCATATTTAGCAAATTAGTACATATGACTTATGCATGTGAGCAGCATGTTGTATGTGCTAAATCATAAGTCATAAAAACGTCAAATAAACGTCAAGCATAAAAAGAAAAAAAAATTAAAAAATGCCAACAAGAAGCGAAAAAGATAAAAATTTTATGGTTTTGTGTGAAAAGTTTGTGCACAAAAACTTACCGAAGTAGTTTCTTCTCCTTCCATTTGTCCAATTTCCTTTTTTTTATTATTTTACCAATTAAAATTAATTCTTGAGTTAATGTTGTAGAAAAATGCAAAATTTCTTCAAAACACAACAATATATCTGATTAAATAGTAAACAAAAAACAGCTGACACTGAACATACAACAGAGTACACTTCAAAAACAGACATGCTCAGGTTGTATAATCGTAAAATATATTTACATGAAGAATACCAACAACATATTTACAACTGTTGTATTATTTTAGCATATACGATAAATACAACACAATAGTACACCATGTGAACTCCCTAATTATGTTTCCAATATGTAATATTGAATAGCAAACACAGTGTGTTTGTACACAAGTATACTCTATTTGCGACAAGCTACAACTACGATATATTTGCATGCAAACAACAAAATAATACGGATTTTCAGCGTGTATGAGTTTCTACAAGTAGTGAATGACCCAGCACAGTTTCGCAGAGTGTTATCTACAAGCTGCATCAAAACAGATCCTGTAACATTTTCCAGGAACCATATATATGGTGCAAGCAAGCATTGTTTGCATGAATTGAAGATTCACTGTTTCTTTGTTGTATGTCACGTTTTTTCAGCAGTTTTCAATAAACAAAGCCATATTTGGGTCACAAAACATATATTATAACATGTTAATCATTGTGTCTCCAACATGTAATATTGAATAGCAATCACAATGTGTTTGGACACAAGTACATTATATTTGCGACAAGCTACAAACACGATATTTTTACATCCAAACATTAAAGCAGGGAGATTTAACGGCGTTTAAAGACTCCAAGGTTATTGGTTTCTTTGCATGAACAGTGTTGTATTGGGCTGACTCTGGGGGTGAAATACTTGGAGTCTTTATGGAGACTCCCTTCGCGAACTGCAGAAATATCGGAACAGATACCGGATGCAGGCCAGTTAGTTTTCTTTTATTTAGGATGTCAAACCCTAGGGATTGATTGATGGCACTGTTAATGAGCCACAACTGCTTTGGGCCATACATGGTTTTAAGCCTTTTAAATCACAAGTTACGCATGGTAATGGGTGTTTTACATTACATTTTTCGATAGCTATTAAAATTGTGCTCAGCTTATCAATTGTGCTCAGTTTGATGTAGCATTTCATCATGAATAGACTAACGACATAACACCGCGTGCAAATTGTTGAAATTTATTTCGAAAATCATGATTCAGGCCGGGAATGTTATCGTACGCTGCGCATGGCAACAAACAAAATTGCCGCAGTCCTTACTCCTTTCAAAATGATAACGGCGAGAACGCTATCGTCAACGGCGATCGCTATTGAACCATATCTACCGATTATTTCGTGCCCCAATTGAATGAAATGTTGACTGAAGACAGGGGTTTCCAAGAGCACGGCGTCACTGCTGATCAAACAATCGAGTTATTGAAGAAAACATTTGGTGAATGCATTATTTCTCGAAGTGGGTCGGTCAATTGGCCACCGTGTTCTTGCCATCGTGTTCCTATTTGGACGCCTTAGAAGATGCGTATAATCACCATTTCCGAGATATGATCGCCATTTCTTCAAAAAGTGGTAGAATATTTCAATTACAGACTGCGCTACTTTCGAGCCAGCCGCGGCACTCTCATGCCCAATTTTGTCTTGGGTGTAAACTCAGTGCGAAAGCGGACCATCCGTGGCACACAGCAAGGAGAGTGCTTTCTGCCTTTGTTGGGCTTTTAGTGGTTAAAGGTCTGAAAATATCCTTTGACCAGGACAGTCATAGGGTTGCAACCTACGCGGACAATGTTAACACCCTGGTCGCACGGTAAAACGACGACTACTATCAGTGACTTGTCGCAAACTGCTTTAAAGAAACCATCGACTTGTGCTCGAGGCTGTGGTTTTGGAGTAAGCTCCTTGAAGGCGAAGCTGGTCTTGTTCATGCGTAAGCAGAAGACTGAGGAGTTTAGGATGCGCAACATAGAAGATATAGTGCTATCATAATACTCTGAAGCCATGTATATCAGTGTTATCCTTGCTTAAGTTAGGCAAGGTTTTGGTGGGAGTCGACGTACGACTCACTTATATATTTTGCACCATTGTGATACCACAAGCTAACTAGATAAAAAACGAACTTTGCCGGGGAATAATATAGTTTGCTCCAAGAAGCTCAAGATCCTATCTACGATTATCTGTAATAATTTTTCCACTTAACTACATAAGTAGGATCCCATAGTAGACAATCCCCCGCCGGCTATTGCTAGACACATGCAGATAAGATGTTCTGTGGATTATCCCTCTTCCTCATCTTTACAGCTTCTACTGAAGTCACTTGCCCTGAGTTTCCTTTAGATTCGCCGCATGTCTACCAATCAGACAGTGTCCCCATCATGTTTCTCGGTTACCCTATGCCTCTCAGTCACCTCCCTTGCTTCATAACACCGTCTTCTCTCCTGCATCATCTTCCAGGATATGCTTACCAGCATGGCAAAACATTGTAATTCCTGGGGAACCTACAATGTAATCCCTAGTCGCTCCAGCTCATGCACCTTTCAGTTCCTTGTTATGGGCCTGTGCCGTCGCACCCATATGAGGTGAATACTGCTGAGCCATCTCATTAGTAGATCTGCTGCATTCTCGCGCAAATGTTGATTTCAGGTATACTGTTTCCTAGGACTAGAATACCGCCTGACTGTCAGAGAAGACATTGACCCCAGTGACTGCTGAACTATTATGTCTCAGCCAGACAGTCATAGCCAAAATTTCCGCTTAATACACGCTACAATACAGGCTCCACCGGCAATAAATATATCACTGCATACAGTGCATAAGCGGGAATTGTACGTAGAGCACCCGCGATGCACATCGTCGCCTTTCTCTGAACTCTAGGCAGTAGTGCATGTGGTCTTGGAAAGTACATGCCACCTCACGTAGTTCCTTAGGGATATCACACTCAAGGCTGCAACGCATTTTATCCTGCTGCTAGAATTCCTATTTGTAGACCCAATTACCCATACAATGCTTGCGCGTCTAGAGGCCCAGCGTGAACTCAAGCGCACCAGCAACCCGGTCGATGAATGAATAATATCCCTGACGGTTGAGACTAATTTACTAACTAACCAACATCGTCATGATAGATGGCTAAAACATCTGGAAAATAGTAATATTGGTACGAAACGGCTATGGTCTACAATCAGAGGTCTTTCTGGTAATTGAAATGGAAGGGGTCACATTGCTATCGCGTTTGACAGCACGCATTATCCACGCAAATTCTACAAGCAATTTATTGCACACCCAACCCAGCAGAATGGGACCAGGAGATCAGTAGTTCGGAGAACTTAGAATCTCAAACGAGATCTAGTACCGTGCTCCCTCACACCCATGGAAGTCGAATCCATAATCTCCATATCCAGATCCGCTAAAACACTTGGTCCAGATGGCATTTCGATGATAATGCCAAAAAACTCGGATCAGTAGGGATTCAGTACCTCGCTGCAAACTCTAACCCTGTCGGTATGCCACTTGGTCATACCGGACGTGTGGTAAACTGCTCGAGTTATCCCAATCCTAATATCTGATAATCCTGCTAACCAGGGAGGGTCTTGCCGCCCGATCTCCCACTTATCATCTGTAGGAATGGTTTTGGAGGCCCTACTCTTGCCAACCCTGAAAGAGCATATTCAACTCGCCGATCGGCAACATGGCTTCAGGCAAGCGCATAGCACTTCGGCGGCTTTAAATAACGAAATAACTACCCACGTTACCAATGGCCTTAATCATAACAGACCCACTGAACGCACAGTGGTGGCAGCGTTAGACCTGTCTAACCTTACCCTCCCCAGCCTTACCAACTGTTGGCTTAATAACTATCTCAAGAATTCCTGATACCGCAAGATATAAATAGATGTGCCACAAGGATGTACTGTCAGCTATACTCTTCAACATTTATCTTGCGAATCCTCCTGCACCCCCTCATGGAGTTAGTATTGTGTCGTATGCCGATGGTTGCACGACCATCTCCTCGTGCGTAAACGTAGCTGACATGTGCGCCAGAATTAAAAGATATCTGGGCACACTAACTAGCTTACTGCAAGAACGAAATTTACAGTTATCTCCGTGGAAGTCTTCTGTGACCCTATTTACTTCATGGACCAAAGAACTAAGGAGAGAACTCGACATTTCTATCAATGGCGGGTTTATACCTATAGTACATAACCCCCAAATTCTCGGAGTTATTTTTGATAATCTCCTTTCATTCTCCAAACACACGGATCACATTAGGAGAAAAGTCCACACCCGTAACAAGATCCTAAAGACCCTTGTAGGGACAACATTGGGCAAGGAGAAGAAGACAATTGCAGTGAATAATAAAGCTAGAAGTCGCTCGGTCCACAACTATGTTGGCCCAGTTTGGATTTCATTCCTAAGTGAAACCCAATGGAAAGGTCTGCAGGGAATCCAAAATAGTGCACTTCGAATTGCAACCGGATGCACACAAATGATGAATGTGGATCACTTACATGAGGTGACCGACGTCGAAAGATATTTAGGGTGGTCAGAGCAGGGATCCACCCCACGTTCTCATGCATAAGAGCCGCCCAGTTTGAATGATAAATTGAGGCTTGCCTCTTCGGAGAAGACACCCGAGCCAGTTCCACATTCCATTTTGGATTCGTCCATAAATTCATAAACCTGTCAGAGGTTCCCCTTTATCCCACACTAATCTTCTGGGAAACCTGACATCGAATAGGTTATCGAACGTCAATGAGGGGGTGCAGTAAGCGGTGCTTATATTGAGTTCTCTTGGGATTAAGTATTCTCGCATGTCCATATTCGTAGCTGGGATACTTGCCATTTAACTGTAGCCATCCGCATAGGCAACGAATCTTCGAGAATATCCAGTTTTTGTGATACTTCAAAGTCGGAAAACTTTAGCTAGTGGTTTTAAAGCTGTAATTTATACTTTTTACAGCATAAACAGCTGACACCAACAAAAAATATGTACCAATATTTCGAACTATATTAATCGAGTTTTAAAAATTGCATTTGATTTGATAGACATCGAACTCGGTGCACATTTTACAGAATGACTTGGAAGAAAATGGATATCGCGTTGACTAACAATTATCTATAGAAACATAGTTTAGCCAGTTCCCAGAAATATTTGGGAATGTTAAATTGCGATTCAATGTGGTACGATATCAGTAGAGATATTATTGTTCTGATAGCCACAATCAATCAATGATATTATATGTATTATTATTATCGGAAATCAATCATATTTTAATTGTAGCTGATCATATTACAACGAAGAGGAAATCCTATTACGATGATGACTGATCACATAACGATTGGTAGGCCATTACTTTACGACTTCGCTGATCATACATTGTTCGGGAGGTAGTCATATATTATATGGGTGTAATCATAGTATTATTCGGGAGTGATCACATTATGTTTGGTTGACAAGGTTTGGAATGGTTGCGGCAATCATCAAGCAATTAAAAATAGGGTCTTAAAATCGGGTTATTACTTTAGCTGTTTGTTTTCTCTGCATGAAGAAACAAATACAAGATTATCGGGCTGGAAGCCATGAAAGTAGGTTTGAACATAACGGGATCAAAAACTCAACCGGTTGAAGAAGGGGAAATTGATTGACAGCGATTATTACTTACTGTTCCGACGAAGATAAGCTCGGTGCATAGTTGTGTCCATGACAAATCAAAATTTTAAAAATTACAATGGGAAATTTTTCCTCATACACACTTCTTTCATTTAGAGCTCAGGCCCTATTTCAACAATATAATTTTTGTTGATTAGTGTATTTAGAAAAGTTATCAAGAAATTTATAAGCTACAATTCTTTTGAAGACAGCTATCGCAATTTATTTACCGTTAGGCAAGAAATGTCAAACATATAAGATATGTGAAATTTTTCATGACGTTTCGCGAAATAATCGATTAACAGTGTACTGTTCCTTAAAAATATATTAGAGAGAATTGTGAAATGGGAAAATAGCTACAATAATGTCAAAGGTTGTACTACAATATTTCAAGCTGTTTAGGATTTATTGAAGTAAAACCCACCCAAAACCCATCCAAAATTTTCATCGGCCTGTAAAAAAATTGTTACTTATAGGGGCAAAACCGAGCGGGGTTTTGTGATACCACGCCCAAGTACTTTCACAATTTTTTGGTTTGGTTGAGGTCCGAAACCCACTGTTGCAGAGTGTAATTTGAAACAAATTTTTCAATATTGTTTCACCATATGAGACTAACAAGTGCTCATACAACCCTCGTTTCTTAAATGAAGTCCATCGAAATTCCCTAGAGTGGGTGTGGGCAATCATGATGGAGGTGTTGAAAGTCGAAGGTGGTGTGTGTTGAAGGTGGCTTGAGAAAATTATGTTGATGGTGTGAAAAAAGTTTGAATTTGTCTGCTGCTTGACGGAGACACTTATTGTAACAGATTTCAATTGGAATTTTATATAAAATCCTACAATATATTTTTTTTTATAGATGTTGTGTTCTGGGGTTATTTATTTTTTGTATTCGTTATCTTTCCTCTTCATTTGTTCATTTTTATTCCGGACAGGAAAATGGACAATTTGTGTTTGTGGCTGGCAATTGATTGGCAAATATTGTCTCTATTCAAATGTAAAATCATGAAAAGGAGCTCGAAAGATTTTGATTAATTTATGAGAATTTTTAAAAGGTTAAAATAAATAATTTTGATAAATTAAAATCAGCTGAATTTTTAACAACCTCAAACTTTTATTATTATTTGCCTCTGAGGAGCATTAAAATACAGGAAGAGAGAAAAACCATATCGTCTCAAAACAATCATTGAACAGATTATTTTTTATTGTTCTGTCAATTTTATGGAAATTTTCCCAAAACAAATAAACCTTGACTTGACTGCCACATTATATTCAAACTCATACCTGCCAATATCCTTCGTGTGTTATCCTCGCCATTAAGTCCTTATTCTACATTTCAATTTCCAGCACATTCGATTGGAAATGTGTCGTTTTATTTGTTTACTACTCTTATACACCGACGAGTAAGGTTGTATTCCCCAGACTAATATCTGTAACACTCATATCCTGAGATTATCATATGATGTGTTCAATTCACGCTCGCATTCATACGTTAACACCAGGACTACGTTGTGACATATTTACATATGTAAATTTTTGGTAATATTTTGAAAAGGCTATATATTAAACGAGGTCGACACTGACAGTATTTGCGTTTTTTGACCAAGAAATGAATTTTTAACTATGATCTTGTTATAGGGATGAACACACCTCATTAATGGCAAGTTTATGAGAGGTTGTCATCTTTTTTGACTAGTTTACATCTTAATAATAGGCATGTTTTTTCTCCCCGCTAAACTAAGTTTTGTACACGCTGAAAAATCTGTCGTTTTCAGTTGTTTGGATGCAAATATATCGTGTGCTTGGAGCTTGTCGCAAATATAATATACTTGTGTGCACACACATTGTGTTTGCTATTCAATATTACATGTTTGTGACACAATGATTAATATGTTATAATATATTTGTTTGCGACCCAAATATATTTGTGTTTGTGATATAAATACAGCTGTGTTTGCTGTACTGTTTATGCTCCCTCGAGAGCAAGAGAATAAAAGAGGAACAATGAGAGAATCGATTTTGAAAGTGGGTATCTGTATTTTAGCATTTTCTCTCAGTCAGTGATTCATAAATGTTCCTGAATTTGCGTGTAAATTGCAGATGAAGTCAGTGTTTCTTAATTTTGGCTGTTGTATTGCGTTTTAGTTTCAAGTATTCAGTGGTCAATGGTTCCTCGGACAGAGGATATCAAAAGCGGTTGATCAGTGAAAAAATAATAAACGAAGGTTCGAACGGTTATATGGTTTATGATCAGCTATGGGCAAATGAAATTTAAAATGCTAATTGAGCGAGCTATGTGTACATACACGAAATTGATGAGCGTAGCAGAGAAACGCAATTGTGGTTAGTCTCATAGAAAACCTCAAACAAAGCAGACGTGTGTCGGATGTCATCAGATGAGCGTAGCAGTGAAGTAGTCGAAATACAAAAGCAAGTATGTACATTGTAAAAAATTTTTTGCTTTATTATTTTTATAGTTTTCCTTTTTCTTTAAAAGAAAATAGCCTTAATATTTTCAATTAGAATTAAGATTATTTTACTTAAAATTACTGAATTAAAAAACTTTTTAATTTATTTTCAATTTTTATTCTCTTTTTATTCAACTTTTCAAATATATATAATATAAAAATGTTTAGATCGCTAATTGCAGTTATTCAGCCTTAAAAGAAAGCTTATCTTTATTTGCAAAAGAAAAAATTTTTGCATTGACTGCGTCATAAATGTCTTCGCCCTTTCAACACAACAAATTTTTCCAGTGCAGAGTAATCAACAAATGCAAACGTAAACAAACCAATACAGTGCCACACAAGCAAAGCTTTCAATGTAGTGGTGCCCATAGCTGTTTATGATGTTGCTTTGGGTAAAGCGCGTAAAATCGTACATGTTTGCCAGTAAACATGCTACTGTTTGCATTTAAATACAAGTGAGTGTGGGACTTGCAAACATATGCATGTTTGAAGTGTGTTCCAAACATATGCATGGTTCCTGCAGAATTTGTCTGGGAGAATATTAGACGATTTGAAGCGGGTCGTCGAAAAATTAGTTTAGCTGGAAGTAAAACGCGTACATTTTTTTTCAGTAAGTAGGAGTAATCAGGCATATACTTACATATATATTTGTGACTTAATTTTCATCATTCGCTATTTTTCCAATTTTTATTTTTGACGTGTTAACAAGTAGGTCGTCGTCGCCAAAGAATATTGAATAGTATAGAGAACTCATGGACTCAAAAGCACTGACCACATCTGGCGAATGATTCAAAACGAATTGCTCTCTTTTTGTCATAACTTGACCCATTCATAATTTTGATGTGAAACACTGATGCCTTTTGAAACATTTATGTAATAACATTGTTTTATGCAATAACAATGTCGAAGTGGTGCATTTCTGTTGAAATATTCTATAAAGAGAATAAGACTCGTTTGTGCTCTTTTACTCAGACGCTCTACATGCTAGCGGAAGAAGAGTGCAATACGTTCTCTATAATATTCAATACTTTTTGTCGTCGTTCTGTTTCTGGCAAAACAAACACAATTATTTCAGTGAGCTAAATATTGCTTTATTTATTTTAACAATATTACATCAAATGTTAAAGCACTTTTAAGAAAAGAGAAATTGCAATAGCAAAAGATCCTTCAGCACAATAATTATTCTTTTTTTATTTTCCAATGTAACATTTACTAATGTGTTCATAGAAATCGAACAGATACCGTGTAACAAAAAGGTGTTAATACATCGCCAGTGAGTTCGAACACTCATTGATTTTTTAAATTAAACGGCTTTAACTTTTGTCACATTACAAAAGGTGTTGGCTTACACTATTTGTTAAAGGCAACCCGAATGACGTACGTACACGCTGAAAAACGTGTCTTGCAAATATAGTATAGTTGTGTCCACACACATTGTGATTAGCATCACGTATTTGGAACGCATTGATTAATAGGTTACAATATACCTATGTATTTGTAACCCAAATGTGGCTTTGTTTATTGAAAACTCCTGCAAACTAGAACGTGACAGACAATAAAGAAACAAAAAGCAGCAGATCTTCAATTTACGAAAACAATGTTTGCAAACATGTTCATGGTTCCTGCAATATGTTCCTCGGGCCGATATTTTTGAGCGTGTAGGCGAACGACTTCGATTAATTTTTAAGCCTCGTATTCAGTTCTTATGAAATTTTCAATCCAATTCAATTTCAATTTTTCAATTTACAAAAAAATAGTGAAAACTTTGGGAAACGAACATTTCGGTCACTTTTCATTTGTTTGGTACTCAATTCTTTGCGAAAATTAAGCAAGCAACTCAATTACAGGGTTGTTATGACATAGTTACTTCAAATGAAAACAATTGTTTGACAATTGTTTGAATTGTTACACTTCGATTATTTAAACAAACAAATATTCGAAAGATAGATCAGAGATAGGTGGCAACTCTCTACAACAAAAATTTGCGCTTAGAGATACGTAAGTGACAAATTTTGCTACGAATATTTCGCAAGAATTGAACATGGGGTTTCATGCAATTAAGGACCGATGTAATACCACGAGACGTCATGTTCTGTTTCTGTCTTTGAAGTAGAGATGGGCGCGAGCCACGTGATTGCCGTGAATTACATGATTAATGATTAGTAGGATCAAAATTTGACTACGGGAGCGTGCGTGAATGTGAGTAGCGAAAGAATCTTCGAGCGCGAGCGTGCGTAGGTCCAGTCGTTGGGGGAGTGATTGTGCGTGGGTACTACTATCGCGTGAATGGCGCATATTTCCGAATGTTTCATTCCATTTAATTTCGATTTTCTTACCACATTGTTAATCAGAGTAGTATTGAAAGATTTCTAATATAATTTCCCTCTTAAAAAACTTCTCTAAACATCTTCTGTATTCGAAGGAGTTCAGCTACAAGCGAATGAGTGTTTTCTATCTGGAAGAATACAAGTGGAATTAAGAAGAAGACTTCTTTGCAATAAAGGTGATAAAATGTTTCTATACAAAAAGGCTTAGGCCATATATTTACTTACTTGAAGGACATCGGAAAATATGACCAGGTGAAATATTACCTGCAAAAGCTTGGTGTTACCAAGGAGGAGAAAAGCAGCAGATCGAGCCGGTTGGAGAAACATGTTAGCTTCATTTTGTAAGGTCCTTGACTCGTCTGGGTTGTTTGAGGCCACCTAATTAAGTAAGTGTGCATTAAGGTGAGGCGTTTGTACGGAGCAAAAATATTGCAGCCTGACTCAGCCAATATCATAAAGCTTGGATAATTCCGAAAATATTTGCCCAAAAATCTTCCCAAAAATTCAATATGGATCGCAACTTCACACCTAAAAAATAAAACCTGACCTGGCGGTATTAAACCAGTTTCTTGGCTTGCTGATATTGAATTCGAATTTGGATTAGCGGTATCATGGTCCACTGTCAAAATTTAAAAATGGCTCATTCAATATGGTGGCAAAAATTCAAAAAGTGGTTCGATCGGTCAATTTATTTCTACGCTTATTATTTTGAGGTGGCTAAATCCATTTTGTTGTGGCCGTTTGGTGCAATGTTTAGTGTGCGCGAATCTTGTACGTGAGAATATGGATTCGATCCCTGCTTAGACCACCTTACAGATCTTTCGACGACGGTCACCTCGCTTAGTGATGGCGACACTATCGAGTACTTAGCCATGTAAAAGCTTTTCAAAATACCGTTCGGAACCGGTGTAAAACTGTATGAAGCTCTCCTCATTCCCATCATGGGATGTTATGGGACACCATTTTTATTTATTTTTTTTGGAATCCATTTTGTTACTATCAAATCTAGAACTCAAAATGGCGACAACAGTATGCGGAAGAATATTATCTAATGTGGTCCCCTTAGGGAAAAATTGGTCTACAGGGCATTATTGTAACTGGTTGATTCAATGTATATATTGGGGGCAAAATTCTGGCTTGAACTTAGGCCGTAGATCTAAAATAACTTGTGGTCGCTAAAATACAAATTTATGGGAATTAACATACAGCTTATTCTTCAGAGCTTCCGATGGCAAAGAGATACAGCGTCGGTGGCCCGGATAGGCGAGGTTCATTGGGCTGTATATAGTGGTCAGCTACGACGATTTGTTATTCATGAGGTTCTTCTTACTAAGCAGTCACATGTGAATATTGGCCGACAAAGTAAGTTATCGAAGATAAAGAGAATACAATATTTGCGAACAATTCGTTGATAAACTTCCCCAATAACCCTCGTTCAAGTCATTCATTTCCTTCCATTCAAATGTGTAAAGGAGTAAAATAATAATCATAAAAATTCCATATAACAACCATAAGAATCCTGAATTGAATTTTTATACTGACATTTTCCACACAATACGATATGAGTTCCTCGTAACAGTGTCTAATACTATACGGCAATAAAGCAACATTGTCAACTTGGTTATTATAATGTTGATGTTTTCGTGTTTGTTTTTTTATTTTATTTTTTGTATATTTATGAGTGCCACCCTACCTATTATCCTTTCCTACCGCCTTGACAATTCAAGTTTAGGAATTAGAATATGACTGGAGTTTTCCGTTGTTTTATTTGTTTATTTTAGAGGCACTTTGGGGACTTTTGTGTATGAAATGTTTTCCTTTGTACACGACCAAAATTCACAAAGCCTTTTATTTATTTCTTTAAGCGTAAGGATTTTGATTTGACTCAATTGAACTGTAACGAAATCATGTATTTAAATTCAAAAAAATCTCATATTAGCAACTTAAATGGCAGACAAATTTTATACAGCTGATGTGAAAAACGTTCGTCTTAAACACAAAATTGAGATTCATTGTGGGCAGTGAAGGAACAGCTTACGAATTTTGTAACCTTGTCATTCGAGATATGTAGATTCCAAAAACATAATTTCAACAAAGCATCGAGTATTCTTAAAATTTTCATTACTCCCTAACGTACCCAAGTCCGAAGACGGATTTCTACACGGAAAAAAAAACAGAGTTTGGAGTTCGTCTGCCGCAAAAATATTTCCTTTGAAGCAAATGCACAACGTTATCGGTTAAATTACAATTTGACCACCAAATAAAAACATTTACCGCAAACGTTATATCCGTTGTTGAAAATATCTTACATTTTCCTGTAATGTAATTTAATGTCGTGTAACTGAAAACTTTACTGACCCCACCCGTTCATTGAATAGCCATTTGGCCGATCGCATTAACATGTGGCTGTCCTAGGATCGAATCAATGGAACCAAATAGATTAAAAAATGACAATCAATTAATCGGTCCTACTTGTCAGCTTCGTGCCAATCTATTACCTAATGCAAGAATATTGAGTACACGGTGAAAAATCTGTTGTTTTTTGTTGTTGTGTGGTTGGAGGTTGTTGCAAATATAATAGTGGTCTTCATGAAAGCTCGAAAGAACCTCGTAAACTCGAAAACATCGTAAACTTGCACAAATAAATAAATAAATGGTTTCCCATTACATCCCATGAAGGGACCGGGGAGAACTTCTCACAATCACTGAGCTGTGCGCTTTCCAGTTTTCACTCACTGATTGGGACCTACAGTTTTATACCGATTCCGAACGGTATTTTGAGAAGCTTTTTCATGGCTATATACTCGATAGTGTCGCCGTCACTAAGCGAGGTGACCGTCGTCGAAAGAAATTTTTTTAAGGTGGTTGGAGCAGGGATCGAACCCAGGATCTCCTGTACAAGAGGCGCGCACAATACCCATTGCACCACCGACGGTCCATTGCACCACAAACTTGCACAGCAAACGTCAAAACAAACAAATTTCCCACACAAAGCGACTTGCTCAAAAGTGGAAAGTTTTCGAGGCAAATTTGCTGCGCAAACGTGGGATGGAGAAACGTGTAAACTTTTGACATTTCGTTGTCATCTGACTAGGATGGATAAATAAGGTGATAGAACTAGAACAGTAGATAAAGTACACATACATAATACATGCAATTGCTACTGCTACCACCTTATGTATCCATCTTGGTCAGCTGATATGGTTTTGAGCACAACTACGCTGAGCAACTTTACCTGGTGCCTCATGCAACGGTGCGAGGAAAACTTGCGCTGAGCAAAAGTTCTCGGCTTTCACGTTTGCATGAATGCCGCTAATATACACTTGTGTCCGAACACATTGTATTTGCTATTCAATATTACATGTTTGAGACACAATGATTTACTTCATTATCCGGTCTCGGACAACCCCGGGGGGTCAGGGACCTTACAAAACGAAGATAACATATTTCGCCAACCAGTTCGCAATTTTGCTTTATTTCTCCAGTTCGCAATACTAAGTGTACGCAGGGATTCGTCAACCTGATACCACCAGCGGAGTCTTGGTCTTTCTATTTTTCGTCTTCCTTCGAATTCGGTTTCGAAACCCCTTCGTGCTGGTTCGCCTTCATCCATTCTACTGGCGCGAGCTAGCCCAATCGCGTTATTTTGATCCGATTAACTATGTCAATGTCGGGATAAAGCTCATACAGCTCCTGGTTCATGCGTCGCCGATTTCCGCCGTTGTGCACTATAGGGCCATACACTTTTCGGAGTATTTTTCTCGAAAACTCGTACAGATGTTTCATCTGCTTGCGATAGGACCCAGGATTCTACGCCATAAAACAAGACAGGTTGTATGAGAGTTTGGTACAGCTGGACTTTTGTTACTCGAGAGAGGGATTTATATCTACAGTGCTTGGTAAGCCCAAAGTAACATCTATTCTCAAGCACAATTATCCGCTTGATTTCAAAGCTGACAGTGTTGTTTTTGTTTACGGCAGAACCGACGTATATAAATTCGTCCACCACCTCGAAATTATAACGGTTATCAACTTTCACGCTTTGGTCTAATCGCGTGGAGGCCCTGTTGGTTGAAACCATTAATTTTGTCTTGTCCTCATTTACCGTCAGACCCACTTTTGCTGACTCCTTCTCAATTCTCGAAAAAACCGCAGTAACTTCTCTAATTGTGCGCCCAATGATATCAATATTTATCAGCATACGCGAGCAGCATGTGACTTTTGCTGCTGATGGTTTTAGTCATGTTGACTTCAGCTTTTCTCATAATGACCTCCATTAAGATGTAAAAGAGATCGCACGATAGGGTGTCGCCTTGCCTCAGGCCTCGCTAAGTTTCGAAAGGTTCGGTAAGATCCTTACCAACTTCACTGCGGATTTGGTGTTCGTCAAGGTCATCCTGCAAAGGCGTATGAGTTTTGCAGGAATACCAAGCTCAGACATTCGTAAAGTTGCCGCCTTATAATTGACAAATAGATGATAGGTGTCGATTTGCTTTTCGTGGGTCTTCTACAGGATTTGGCGTAGCGTGAAAATCTGGTCAGTTGTCGATTTTTCAGGCCTAAAGTCACACTGGCGAATGAACTGATGCATGCACCTTATCAGGTCTTCGGCGACAGCCTTAAACAGCTCCGCCAGTAATCCATCGTCTCCTGCGGCTTTGTTTTTCTTAAGCCGCACAATAGCTGTTTTGACCTCGTCTTGGTTAGGAGGGGTAGCCGACATTGTCGTCCATATTGTGATCGATTGTCGCATCATCATTGGATATCTCAGGTACCAGTAGCGCAGAGAAATAATCTCTCCACATTCCCATCTGCACATCCGCGACGAGATTTCCGTCCTTATCTTTACAGAAGGGTGGCCCCGAACGATGTCTACTAACTCCGTTTCCTTTCCTTTCTCCACTTCCGTTTTTACGCCTAAAGTGACGGTTTACCTGCTTTTTATTCTCCCTATACCGCTCAGTTTCAGCTCGCGTTGCAATTGACTGAAGCATTGCCATACGCGCAGCGTTCTTTTCATCATTTGCAATTCGACACTCTTCATCGCACCATGGTTCATTGCGAAGCGGTTTTTCAAAACCAAGTACGGTTGTTGCGGCAGATTTTATAGAGCCGGAAATGGGTTTCCACTGCGCATCAGCATGAGAATCGTTGTCATACCACGGGAGGTCAAGCCATATGATACCTCATACCGATATTCCAGGATGTGACTGAAGAAAAGAACTCTATATAGATCCGGTGCAAGCATCCAATTGTCCAATCCAATCAAAAGTTATAAGGCTGACACTACCGCAACCCAGGAAATGCGATGGACAGGACATTGCTGCACAAGGAAAACAACTGCGATTTATACTACATTTGCCATGAGAAAAAAAACAAGAAGTTGGTTGCGCACTTGTAGTTGGCAAAAGACTGCGACATCTAGGCTCTAGGTTCAATCCTGTGAGCCACAATCCTCATAAAAGCGAAATATTTTTATATTTCCCTAATTACGATGGTTTTTTGGGCTCTTAAGTTTTGTCAGAAAAGAGTCTTTTATGATGGGGATTCCGGGCTCTTCATCTTTGTCAGAACAGAGTGTTTTATGATATTTTCTTTGGGCTGTGAAAGGGCTCTTAATTTTTGTCAGAAAAAGTCTTTTCTAATGGTTTTTTGTGATCTGAAAGAGACCTTCATTTTTGTCATAAAAGGATTTTTAGTGATGGTTTTTTGGGCTCGGAAAGAGCTCTTAATTTTCGTTAGATAAGAGTCTTTTACAATTTTAAATACAAAAAATTAAGAGTTCACATTTAGTATTTTACATTTTAAATTGAATTTACGTAAACAAAAATAAAAAAAATTACAGCAGACAGTTGTCCGAGTCCTTCGGCCACGGACTGTCCCTGCAGGCTGTGTCAGAGACACGGCCATTAAGTTTAACGTAGAATACGCCATCCGATAAGACAGAAAACATATATAACAATAAATTCATTTGCTTATATTATTTATCATTTATTGTTATATATGTTTTCTGTCTTATCGGATGGCGTATTCTACGTTAAACTTAATGGCCGTGTCTCTGACACAGCCTGCAGGGACAGTCCGTGGCCGAAGGCCTCGGACAACTGTCTGCTGTAATTTTTATATTTACCAACGGCATTTGATTCAAGTCCGTTTAAAAAAAAAATATTATGTTCAATTTCTTTAAACTTAATTTAATTTATGTATTTTAATTAATATTTTTATTGAAATAAGTTCTGCGAATGTTGAGAGGGCCGCCCTAATATTAAAAAAGGTTTACCTTATCGAGTCTTCGCATTAGCATTCGAGCGTTGTGTGAAAGCTTTACGCTTTACAATTCAAAATTAATGTTACAACAGCTTTATTGCAAAAAAGCTTTATTACGTTAGCTTACTGTTTGTTTCACTTTTTACTAGATACATGTTGCCAAGCAACATTAGCTTGCTGTTCGTTTCACTTTTTACTAGATACATGTTCCTAAGCAATGTTGAGGAACCAAAAACACTCAACCAAACACCACACATATGTTTGAGTGTATGTGTTTAAACGATTTTCATTTGAGAAATTAAAATACTAGAAATATATCAACCAATATGAAATTTATATCAAACGAAAGATAACATCTTCATTTACCTACAAAAAAAATTTTAAAAAAATGCATCTAGCCGTTTCCTCAAATTCAATGAAATAAAGATTACAACAATAAAAACCTGACATGACTCCTCATACCGTAAGGTAAGACGTATTCTACGTCAAAACTTATTTGATTTGAATTTTATGACCGATTTCGTTAGTTTTTAGTTAATTTATTAGAAGTTCATCCTACACCCTTACAAGGTTATGGACATTTTTCTAATGTAAAAAATGGTGGAATGTGGTGAAATGGTGAAATGTTGGCATGACTAGTTTCGAACTCCGTGACAAGTTCATCATCAGATGACTAACTACTGTGCCTCAATTGATACCATCCAAAACTTATTTTCAGTCTTTTTGCTTTTGAGCATATTTCACAGCCTGTCCTGGGAAATTTGGAATCACTTCGCACAGCAAACCTTAAACATATTTTCGTCTACTAGGAACTTTCTTTTGAAGGCTCCTGCAAGAAAAGAAAATATGGTCTTTAGTGGGACTCTTTTCTGAGTCCTTTTTCGGAGCGCTTCAAAAATGCTCTTTAGTGGGACTCTGTTCTGACTCCGTTTTCGGAGCGGCACCCTTTTTTTGAGTCCTTTATCGGAGCGCTCCTATTAGTAAAAAAGTTGTAATACAAGGTGGCGCAAAAGTAAACTTCCGATGTTTTTTGGCTGTAATTTAAAAAAAAATATGAAAAACTTTGATTCTTCTTGTGGATTATTTGTATTTGGTCTTTTAATTTTTTTTTACATCAAGTCGAGAATATGATGTCATGTAAATGGCCGCCGCCACAGTGGATTGTCATTTGAGCCCTTTTTATGGCATTTTCCATCACTTTGGCCAAAACTTCCGGCGATACGTCCTCACATTCTTGACGGATATTGTCTTTAAGAGCTGCAAGAGTCTGAGGCTTGTTGACATAAACCCGCGACTTCAAAAAGCCCCACAAAAAGAAGTCTGGAGCGGTCAAATCAGGCGATCTTGCTGGCCAGTGCAAATCGCAAAAACGGGAGATTAGGCGCCCGGGAAATGCATCCTTCAGCATATCGGTTGTGGCACGTGCAGTGTGTGCCGTTGCACCGTCCTGTTGGAACCACATGTTTTCCAATCCCAATTCATCAAGTTGCGGCAAAAAGAACTCGTTGATCATTGTTCTGTAGCGCTCACGGCGCTTCCATGACATCGACGGCGCTTCCATGACATCCTCGGCTACAGCAGCAATATTCTCTGCAGAACGCCTCTTCGAGGCGAGCGGCTAAATGTCTCAGTGTTTCACCAGTAGGCGTTGGACGGCCAGGAAATCTGCGACGAAATTCACGTTGTGCCAAAGTCACCGACCGATTATTGGTCAAATAAATAGACAGCAATATTCCGCGTTCTGGAGCAGTGTAGCGTAACATTGTTTATTAATGTGTATTTCGCATGTGTTTACTACACAAATGTCAAAACAGAACTAACATTAGGGGCCAATCGCAAAAATTTTCTGATAGGAGGATTACTTTTGCGCCACCTTGTATATTGCTATTATCTCCGCAAAACTATCTCGTGTAAATGCCAAATAAAGAGATTGACACGTCAGTAAGCCTCTATTTGCTAATTGACCTCAGATTTGATAATAGGGTGACTAAAAGCAAACTGCCTTCGAAACAAATTAACCAAAATCAAATGGAAAATATTTCAGAGTCTCAGATTCTGATTTTACATTTGTCTTTAACACTCTAATCATCTACCACATTCATACCTACACATTTAATTGATATTTGAGTTGTCTAAGAACAATTTCTTTCAAAAACTTTTTGAATTGCTTTTCAAATATTGTTATTGGTTCACCATCAAGGCGGCGTCAAATAATTTTCTCCAAAAAAAATTAAATTTTCCAAAAACCGCCAAATTCAAAGTTAAGGCACAAAAAATAAATAAATAAAAAACTTAAGAAACCATTAAAACAATTTAAAGTGTAATGGTTGCTTACACGTAAAATAATGGAAAACTTTTGCCATTTACTTAAATGATTGTAAATCGCTGGTTGATTCTTAGTCAAGATTTCTTTTTTTTTTTGCCACAATAATTCCCTAAGGGACTCTCACTTTTGGAAAAGAGAAGAAATGATTCCAGGCAATTGTAAGACAATTTCAGTGAATACAATAGGGAGTGGGATGAGGAGGAGCATAAACAGGACTCCTGTTCGTCCTGTTGGTTGAGATTTGTGGGTATGGGTTATCGTGTGCCACAGTTATTAACAACACAATCAAGCGAATTGTTGTTTCAAGAAGTGATTATTGTAAGGAAGTCACAACGCAATGAAGGCGAACAACCAACAAACAACAAAGGAGGCAACCGTGACGTGTCAGAAATGGGAGTACTTAGAGAGCCAAAGCTTACAAGTTAATTTTGACTAACCCCACGACACCCCAGCCTTATCTGATGCCACTTGGCAAGGGGGAGCAGTCTCATTATTGTGGCAGCAAAGTTAAATAATCACAACAATTTTAAGAATTCTATAGCTAATTAAATAGAGTTTTGGTCTTTGGACGGTGTTCGCAGAGTTACTGCCCCATCGAAAACTTTGCGGCAGGACACAAAACACTTTTTCGTCCTGCAATTTGTGGCAAAAGATATTTGTTTCCTTTATTGCCGGTGGTTATTTCACACAGACTATTTCGGTCATTATTATAATTTTTTATAATTTCTGCCATGATTTTAAGTGTGAAATTCATTGTGGCCATCTTCACCCCAAAAGGACATTAAGGAAAGTCTTGGGAATATAAAGATAATTTCGTAATCCCATGAAAATCTGAGATTTCATAAACAAATCTTTATGATTCTCTGATTCTCTCTCTCGCTCTCTCTCGTCCCATCAAACTATTATTACACATTTTAAACCTTTTTCATAACGAGAGTTTTCTGGCGCCGTTTTACAAAATCGCCAAATTTTCTTTTATTTTATTGCACCAACATTTAACTTTTTTATGAGTTTTTAAATTTTCATCCTTTAGGAGGAAAGAAATAAAAGGATGCATGAATCAGAAAACAAAAAGTTTTGCTTGTTGCCCGCATTTGTATGCGATTCATTTAACAAAGGATATATGTTAACATTGTTGTTTTCCAGGCGGTTTTGTTTTCTTTCCCTCTCCCCGTGGTTTTAGTGAAAGTACTTTGCCCAAGGACCTTTTGAATGAACAAAAGTGATGACGTTTATTCGTCAAATTTAGTGACAAATTGTTGTTTATTTGAATGATTTTTATGATGAACTTCCTGCGCCGAAAGTACAATTCGCAATTGTGTGAAACGTAGTACCCTACATTTAATGCGAAGGATGTAAAGTAAACTATCTGCCAAAATATTGCTATAATAACAATTTTTAAAGTAGCAAAGAATAAGAATGTATATAAGGAACTAAAATATCTGGCTTTTTGCATCTAAAACAGACGATTTCTTTGTTATAAAGGAGAGAAGCACTTTTTCCTTTAAAACTGCTTCTGCTAAGCGCAAGCCGTTAGTTCAAATATAACCTCCAGGTTTTGCAATGCACTTGCTAGCCAGTTGCATAATGGATGGTATTATATGGGAATTATATCAAAATTCTATTAGGTTCATATTTTAGCGCTGCAAAAGTTAAAGGTCGTGATTTCCGAAATAGCCAAACTAGGGGGATTTTCGTTAAACGGTATAATTCAATTTCATAATGATACTTATATTCATTCTCAATTAATATAAAGAGTTTTTTTTGGCATATAAAACAACTGAAATCCTCTTTATAATGTAGAGAAGCAGTTTTTTCTTACAACTGCTTCTGAGTAGCGCAGGCCGTTAGTTCAAATACAACCTCCAGTTTTTTCAATGCACTTGCTAGCCAGTTACAGAATGGATGGTGTTGTATGAGATTTGTGTCAAAAAACCTTTAGTTTCGTGTTTTGCAGCTGCAAAGGTTAAAGATCGTGTTTGCCGAAATAGCCAAACTTGGGGGATTTTCGTTAAACGTTATAATTCAATTTCATAATGATACTTATGTTCATTCTCAAGTAAAATAACGAGTTTTTTGGCATATAAAACAACTGAAATCCTCTTTATAATGTAGAGAAGCAGTGTTTTTCTTAGAACTGCTTCTGAGTAGCGCAGACAGTTTGTTTAAAAGTAACCTCTGGTTTTTTCAATTCAGTCGCTACACTGTTATCTAATGGACGGTATTACAAGCTATTTGTAATAAAATTCTATCTAATGGACGGTATTACAAGCTATTTGTAATAAAATTCCATAAATTCCAGACTAGGGAGATTTCCCTTAAATGTCATTACGTTACTTTTATTGACTATTTTACAACCTCATGAGGTCAGACGTCTTACACATACATATTAATTAAACAAACAAATTTCAACATATTCTTCCAACTGGCTCTATCCTTCGCCTTTTCTCGCCAGTTGGTAATACCAAGGATACGGAGGGATTCTTCTGCCTGGTCTTTCCAGCGGAATCTTGGTCGTCGTCTTTTTCTGCTTCCATCTGGTACGTTATCGAAAACCTTTCGCGCTGGCTCATCTTCATCCATTCTGATAACATGGCCTAGCCAACGCAATTGGCCCACTTTGATCCGTCTGGCTATGTCCACGTCAGAATAGAGATTATATAGCTCTGCGTTCCAGCGACGTCGGCACTCGCCGTTTTCCCTAACAGGGTCATATATTTTTCGGAGAATTTTTCTCTCGAATACTCACAGGTATTTTTCATCCGCTTGCGATATGACCCAAGTTTCGGAGCCATATGTCAAGACAGGTAAAATCAGAGTCTGATATAGCTGGACTTTTGTTCGTCGATAGAGGGCTTTGTTCCTAAACTGCTTGCTGAGCCCAAAATAGCATCTATTTACAAGCACAATTCTCCTATCTTTCTCCAGGCTGACCTTGTTGTCCTTGTTCACGGCGGATCCAAGGTAGACAAATTCATCTACCACATCAACATTAAATCGGTTGTCAACATTCAAGTGCGGACCACGACGAGAGGTTCCTCAAGTCGTTGACACCATCAATTTTGTCTAGGCCTCATTAACAGCAAGACCCACCTTCGCTGATTCCTTTGCGATTCTTGAAAATACTGCAGTAACCTTTCGCAAATTTCGCCCAATGATGTCTATGTCGTCAGCATATGCCAGCAACATATGGCTTTTCGTGGTAGTGGTCTTGTTCGTATTTACTGCAGCTTTTCTCATTATTATTTCCATTAAGATGTTGAAGAGATTGCACGAAAGTCTGTCGCCTTGTCTCAATCCTCGGTTGATACAGAATGGTTCAGTGAGGTTTTCCCCCACTATCACTGCTGATTTGGTGTTGGTCAGCGTCATTCTACAGAGGCAGATCAGTTTTGCCGTAATCCCATATTCAGACATAGCTTCGTACCATTTTCCCCGTATGGGCCTATCGAAAGCAGCTTTGTAATTGACAAAACATTTTATGTATCGATTTGCTTTTCGTGGGTCTTTTTCAGTATTTGGCGTAGCGCGAATATTTGGTCAGTCGTGGACTTGCCTGGTCTATAACCACACTGATAAGGTCCGATCACTTTTTTATCGATTGGCTTAAGTCTTTCACATAATACGCTCGACAACACTTTATACGCGATGGATAAAAGAATGAAACAGCGATAGTTGGAACAGACACACGGATCACCCTTTTTGAATACAGAACATAATACACTGAGACTCCAATCATCAGGCATAGATTCCCCCAGCCATATACTGCATATAAGTCGATGTGTGCTAGCAGTCCTTCGCCACCTGCCCTAAAAAGTTCAGCGGGTAGCCCATCCGCACCAGCGGCTTTATTATTCTTTAGCAGGGAGTTTGCCGTTCTAATTTCGCCTTGGTTGAGGTGGGGGGGTACAATCTACTCTGTCTTCCACAATCAGTATTTCCTGATATTCAGTGGAATAATCTGAGTGGAGTACAGTTGAAAAGTGGTCTATCCACATTTTGAGCACATACTGCTTCTCAGTCACCAGATTCCCATTCTCGTCCTTGCAGGAGGGCAGCCCATTATTAGGCCTGTTGGTCGATCTTCTTACCCTCTGGAAAAACTTTCGGGATTCACCATTCATCCTGCACATTTCGGTTCTTTCACTCTCTCTCTGCTCCCACTGCCATTTTTTTCGCCTAAATAGTTGGTTTTCCTCCCTTCCCAGCCTCTTGTACCGCTCACTCGCAGCACGCGTTGTAACTGACTGTTTCCTTTGCCATACGTGCAGCGTCTTTTTCATCAGTTGCAATGCGACATTCTTCGTCGTACCATTACTTATCCTTCTGCGGTCTTTGACAGCCAATTTCAGTCCTTGCAGCGGTTTCCAACGAATGGGAGATGTGCTTCCACTGCGCATCTGGGTCCTCGGGAGGGGGGTATTTTGCCCTAGCACGAGAGAGAGCTTCTGTTGATAGGACATTGATATCTCCAGTATTTGTAGCTTATCAATATGTAGTTTTTACCGTGTTCCTAATCGTATCTATCCTCTGTCGACGCGTGCACACAAATTATTGTGTTGGCTGGATTTGTGGAAACTACAGAATGGGAATTAATGACAATAATATACAGCTTGCCACATCATATTCGAATTTGGATTTTTGTTACTGAAAATTGGTTTAAAAATGTTTACATTTAATATGTAGAGTGTTGCCATGACATACTCTAATGAATCATACAGCTTCACCTGACTACACCCTCATTTCCAGAGTCGGCATTGTTTGCTTATTCGGACATACGGTGATACATGAAATTTTCACCCTCCGAAGAAACGGAAGAACCGATTTTTTGGTACCTGGTATGTCTTATTCTTTAGTAGGGAAAATAAAAGCAGTTTTTAGGGGAAAACTGCTTCTTCTTGTCTCAGCTTATTGATTCAAAAGTAATTCAAATTTTTTTTGAACCCCTGGATAAATTGATGGCTAAGGTATAAGAGCAACTCTGTCTTAAGCCATAACTTACTGTGGTTCAGGAATTGTCTCCCATTATTTTTTGTATTTTTATGGGAGAAAGCTGGATTTGTTTGTACTTTGGAATGGAACTTAATAACAATAATATACAGCTTGCCACATCATATTCGAATTCGAATTTTTGTTACTGAAAATTGGTTTTTAAACTGCTGACATTTAATATGTAGAGTGTTGCCATATCCAACCCTAACGAATCATACATCTTCCCCTGACTACACCCTAGTTTCTAGAGTCGCCATAGTTTGCTTAATCGGACATACGGTGATACATGAAATGTTCTCCCGCTGAACAGATTTTTGGTGGCGAATTATTTCTTTTTTCTTTGTTGTCATTGAGAACTCAAAAACAAAAGTGTCGAAAATGTAAAATTGTGGGTAAATATTGAATTTGCAACATACTCGTCGTCATGATGTGTACACTCGTCAAACATACGGAAAAGGACATATTTACTTAGATCCGGGCTTTTACTACTTATTTTTTTTGCAACGCTTTTGTTTTCTTTCACTTTGTATGTAGAAAAAAAAATAGAAAAAGGACGAGGGCGACAATAATACAAGGATATTTTCAACATTTTGGCTATTTATGCACCATATGTCACTGAAATATGTACTCTATATCTCATTCCAATTTGTCATGCTGTACGTTGTCCTAGCGTATGTGTTAAACCGTATCCATAAAGGATATTACAATCCTACGAATATTATTACCTCGGCAGGATTTAAAGCAAAACAACAACAACAAAATCGACATGGTTTCGGTCATGATTTATGTGGGTGAGCAAGAAATTAATTTTTAAGAAATCGTATTTTCTACATAATGGAAGGTCTATAATATATGAGGCAATTCTCGAAGGTCCTTTTTATTAACCTCATATTTTCTATGTATTGCAAAATGGTTAATATCTACATATATGTATGGAGAAGCTAAGGTTCTAAAGGATGTTGTTTTTTTTTGGTCATTATATCCTTTGAAACAATTTGTTGCCTATAAACATTAAAGTTTCGTTTCCTGCCAAATTTATTTTTTTATTGTTTGTTTTATGTGGGTGGCACCAACTCACAGTCCTTTCTTCCCTTGCCAAATAACCATATTTAAAACGATAAAAGGTCTTAAGTTTCTTTCAAAATATACAACACAGAACTTATTGAATGTCTTAAGGATTCGAATTGTTTTTTATGACAATACCATTCTTTTCTTTGTCACGTATAAGGATGAATATGGTGTTTTTTTCTTTTGGATACGAGGTTCAATAGGAAAATTTAGCTAAACATTTCAAAATTCCACAAGTTCTGGTCCATAAGTTCGAATGTTGTTTACGGGGCTCATAATGGACACAAGGCTTGAATGCCTACAGATTCAACGATGGGGACGGAACATGACATTTCCTGGTATCACTACGACCCTCAGTTGACTAAATCTGTCAATAGTGATAACCAATGGTTTGGAAAAGCCGAACATTCACCCGAGATGTAAGAGTGAATGTTGATAACCGTTATTATGTCGAGGCAGTGGACGAATTCATCTACCTGGGATCTGCCATGAACAGGGGCAATAACGTCAGCCTGGAAATCAAACGGAGAATTGTGCTTGCAAAAAGGAGTTATTAAGCAATCACTTCAGAGATAAGACTCTCTCTCGAGAAACGTAGACCCAACTATATCAGACTCTCATACAACCTGTCTTTCTTTAGGCGCAGAATTGGCGGAGTCTTCGTGAGAAAAATGCTCCGAAAAATATAAATAAATAAATGGTTTCCCATTACACCCCTGAAGGAATTGGGACCTACAGTTTTACACCGGTTCCGAACGGTATTTTGAGAGGTTTTTTCGTGGCTAAGTACTCGATAGTGTTGCCGCCACTAAAAGAGGTGACCTTCGTCGAAAGAAATTTTAAGGTGGTCGGAGCAGGGATCGAACCCAGGATCTCCTGTAGAAGAGGCGCGCACACTAAATAATTGTACCACCGCAAAATATATGGTCCTATAATGGATAACGGCGAGTATCGCCGCCGGATGAACCATGAGCTGTATAATCTGTATCCCGACATCGACGTAGTAGTTATGCGCATCAAAATAGTGCCTTTACGCTGGCTAGGCCATGTCAGTAGAATGGATCAGAGTGAACCAGTGCGAAAGGTATTCGAAGACGTACTCGAAGGTAATCGGAAAAAGGGACGACCAAGAAATACCAGGTGGAATATTGCATGCGATAGCTTGGTGTTACCAACTGGAGGAGAGAAGCTGAAGATCGAGAGGGTTGGAGAAACATGTTATCCTCCGTTTATAAGGCCTTTGACTCCTCTGGATTGTCCCAGTATCGAAGGCAGCATCAATGACAAGGTCCCATCAGGTCAGCAACAGTTTGATTTGGTTGGTTGGTTGAAAAGGCTGCAAGATAGCATGCTGTCTAGCACACTTAGGCTAAAGAATATCCTACTTCTCAGTCCTGCCAGAGCAGGGCAATCCAAGAGAAGGTGTTTCGTCGTCTCCTCGTCCTCTTCCATGCAGCATCTACAGAGAGTGGAGTTTCTATGTCCCAATCTTAGGGCGTGTTTTCCTACAAGACAATGTCCCGTAAGTGTTCCTATCATTGTGCATAACCAGCCTCTCGGCAAGTTAAGTAGTTGCCTAGTCCTCTTCCTGTCCACCTGTGGCCAAAGGACTCTGGCTTGTTTGCAAGTTAAAGTAAGTATCCACTTGTCCTTGAACATATTATCGGCCCACTGCCTGATCTGGAAACGGCAGGTAGAGATTGGCATACTAACACCTTCTTTTGCCGGAAGAACCTGTGCCGTAGTGCCCTGTATAGCTAACGCATCTGCTACGGAATTGCCTGGAATGTCGCTGTGTCCCGGTACCCAGATGAGCCTGATGTCAAAATAATCTGCCATTACCCTAAGCGATGATTCTTTCGCCGTCAGGGACGTAGCAAACATAGCTTCCAGGGATTTTATGGTAGCCTGGCTGTCTGTGTAGACACATATTCTTCGTAGGGTTGTGACACTACTTTTCAGTAGTTCAGCATCCTCCAGTATAGCGTTAATTTCCGCCTGAAATACACTACAGTGATCAGGCAGCTTGAAGGAGATATTTACATTTAGGTCCGGTGAATGGACCCCATAGCCTACTTGCTCGTCAAACTTTGATCCATCCGTGAAGAATCTGATACTACTGGTATCCCCTTCCAGTGGCTTTTCCCTCGTATTCCTGTTCGGAATAGAAACCCTTAGATTTGTCGCTGGTAGAAGGTAGGGGATACAGCAGCCCGTTTTTACGGGAATAGAGTTGATCCGGTGTAGTAATTCAGCGTGTCCAGAATGCCCAGATATTAAAATCCCACAATCTCTGATTCTCCCCAGGGATGTAGCGGCTGCCGATTCCGCCATATCGGGAGTACAGATGTTCTGGATAGCACTAAGTGCAGTGCCTGACGTCATGCCCATTGCTCCACTAACGCTAATCAGTGCTGATCTTTGAATTTTCATCAAGGAATTCAGAATATATTTCTTTTGGAGGGACCTCCACCAAACTACGATGCCATAGAGAATTATTGGTCTGACTATTGACGTATAAATCCACGTGGTGATCTTAGGAGACAGTCCCCAGCGCTTTCCTATCGCCCTTTACAGCAGTAAAAAGCAATAGACGCCTTTTTCACCGTCTCCTCCACATTCGGTTTCCAAGACAGTTTTCTGTCGAGAATTATTCCCAGATATTTGACATTTTCCGTCAACTGTAATTGCACCCCATTAACTGACGGCAGTTCAAATGCGAGAATTTTATATTTCCGAGAGAACAAGATAAGCTCGGTTTTAAGTGGGTTAAGTGATAGTCCGTTATTAGCGGACCAGTTCGAAATCAGACTAAGTAGACTGGTTGTGCGAATGCTAAGTAAATTTAGGTTTGCACCCGAACAGATGGTTGCAATATCATCGGCATAGGCAAAGACCTGGCATTCGGCTCTGTCCAATTCAGGAAGCAGTTCATTAACAGCAGTTAACCATAATAGTGGAGACAGAACTCCCCCTGCGGTGTCCCCCTGTTAACGTTCCTAGCAATTGTAACACCACCCCATTCAGCTTTGACGGATCTATCCACCAGAAGCTTCCCAATTAGGCGTGTCACTAAGCTGTCGACTCCTAGATAGAAGGTTGAATGTTACTGAAAGCTCCTTCGATGTCCAGGAAAGTCCCTAGAGCGAAAACCTTATTCTCAAGAGAGTTTTCTATTATGCTGACTATAGAGTGTAGAGCCGTCTCAGTTTACCTGCCCTTAATATAGGCATGCTGAGAACTCGGTAGTAGATTCTGTGGAAGATTACTTCGAACGTGAATGTCCAGTAACCTTTCAAATGTCTTCAGAACAATGGATGATAGACTGATTGGTCAAAAGTCCTTTGGTTTGACATGAGAGCATTTGCCCGCTTTCGATACGAAAACCACTTTGGTTTGCTTCCATATGCTAGGAATGACTCCCAGCATAAGGCTGCCCCTGAAAATTGCCTCGAAGCAACTACAACATAGGTATAGTGCCTCCTGTAGTTGCGCGGGAATTATCCCGTCAGGTCTGGCCGATTTATAGGGCTTAAAGCATCTAATGGCCCATATCAGATTCTTTCTGCTCACTATTGAGAGAACTTTTTCTAAGCTAGGTGAGTTTCGGCCTAGCTCTTCTGTCTGATGACCACCATTCTTGTCATCGTTGGGAAAGTGGGTATCCAGGAAAATCCCAAGAGACTCTTCAGGCGAGTACGTCCACGTTTCATCGTCTTTAATTAAGAACCCCGCACACGGTGGGTTTTTAGCGAGCACGCATCTTAAGCGTACAGTCTGGCTGGTTCCCTCAATGGATTCACAGAAGATTCGCCAGGATTTCCGTTTGGCTTTCTTGATTTCACCATTATATAGATTAAGACTAATATTGTAAACATCCCAATCCCTTTGGTCGCCGCTCTTTTTGGCCTTGTTAAAAAGCCGCCTAATGGACGATCTTAGATCCTGAAGCTCAGCGTTCCACCAATGAGTTTTTTTTTACCCTTGGCAGCATTATATCCACTGGTATTACAGGGTTCATTGAGCGCGATCCTGCACGCATCAGTAAAGTTGCCAACTAGTTCTTCCAGCTCTGGCACATTAGTCGGAATATTCGGATGGTAACCTAAGAGTTTCCTTAGGTGCCCACGATAGGCGTCCTATAATTCGTTTTCCTATAATTTTTAAAAACTTCCTTTTTCAGAGGTTCGATATTTATGTGGAACTGTAGATATCTATGATCAGAAAATGAGTGATCAGAAAGTACCCTCCAATCGGACACAGTTACATAGTCGTAGCCACGTCGCACAGTGTCACGGCAGTGGCCAAAAATGATATAAGTGAACATTAAAATTTTATAATTGTTTTTTCTTTATTTACAAGTAAACACTTATATTAGATGAAATATAAAATTTTTTCTGGATATGTGGACTAGATTTTGTTTTATAGAAGCTCAATTGTGATAGTTGTTAAGCCTGTGGTACATCATTGCCAAATGTAGAATTTTATATATTTTTGAAATGCTGTTATTTCAAATACATAATGTAACTGTCGGTATAGATTACATATAAATGTCAAATTTGAGTTGCATTTAATATGGCAACACTGGTTTTGTTGACAAATATGTATCACATGGAAAGAACCGTTAGCTGAAACATATGTCTACAGATGTGTCAAAGTGAATGTGAACCGCATGTTGTGAAGACTTAAAAAAAAAAATACATCAAAATACTACTCCAATTTTTGGATATTTAGTTCACAGTAGTGTGTATTTAAACATATCTAAATTTCAACTGCGCCAGAGTGCGCTTTTATTTTTTATGAATATTTTTCAGTGTCTACTCCATTGAAGATACGCGAATTATTCAATATATGGTTAGAGGTGAAGCACAACAAAAACACCATAATCGAGTGTAAAATAAAAGAATTTGTGGAAAATCATTTGGATCGAGAATTAGACGACTCTGAGAAAAAAAAAATTCACTTTACGCTTTGGAGATTTAGCAGTAATTGGAAAAAATATGGACGGAAAAAGGCTTCGTTTGAAAAAGCCTTTAGTAGCTGGTTGGATAGTGAAATATTGCATGGGGATCCAACTTCTGCTGTAAGTTATTATCAGTTCTTGGCATCAATCAGAGATAAAACAACTCTATTGTTTTTTTAGGAACCAAGTTCAAGTTCTGTTAAAGGTAGGCCACGTTTGTCTTTCGACCAAGCATCACATCGAACTAAGCGAAGACGTGTTGATGAACTTGTTGCATCAACATCTGCAGAAGCTATTACAAAAGCAGCAGAAAAATTGTCCGCTGGAAGTAACAGTGCACCTATTTCAGTGGAAAAGGCGCTCGCATTGTACGTGGATATGGATCTCTCTTGTAGGCAATACAATATGATGAGAAACGTTGTGAATGCTGTGCATAAAAATTGTTTTCCGTCCTATTATTCCATCGTAGAAGCAAAAAAAAAATTTATTCCAGATGGAATTAAAGTTTCAGAAACGGAAGCACATGTTCCATTACAGGCAATTTTGGATAAAACCGCAAATAGCATTTTAAATAAGTTGGAATTTGGTGCGGAAAATAATGTTATTTTAGAGTGCAAGTGGGGATTTGAAGGCAGTGGCGGCCATAGCATATACAAACAAAAATTTGAAAGCCAAGACGCTACTGACGAGTTTTTGTTTGTTGCATCTTTCGTACCATTGCGTATCATGGAAGACAAAAATGAAAAAATTTTGTGGCAAAACAACAGACACTCTTCTCTTCGGCTATGTAGACCTCTGAAAATTTTATTTACTAAAGAAAATTCAGAGCTTATAATGAAAGTAAAAGACGACATTCATCGTGAAATTGAACAATTAACAACATATGTCTATAATAATGATAAAAAGAAAATTAAAGTTCAGTATCGCCTAAAATTAACGATGATCGACGAATACAGATGAATACAGAATTAGTTCTTGTAAGAAATGTCAACGAAAATTGCTATGAATATGGGTTATCTACCTTACATGCGTGGATCAAATTTTTTGAATGCATTGTTCACATTGCATATAAACTACCCATAAAGTCATGGCGTATAGTGGATGAACAAAATAAGCGAGTAGTGGCGGAAAATAAAGAGAAGATTCAAAAAAAATTCAAGGATGAAATAGGGCTTATTGTAGACATGATTAAAACAGGATATGGCACTTCGAACGATGGTAACACGGCCAGACGTTTCTTTTCAAATATTGAACAGGCGGCTCAGATAACAGGTGTTGATAAAACTTTAATAAACAACTTTTCTGGTATATTAAGAACATTGTCTAGTGGACTGCACATAAATGTGACAAACTTTGAAAAGCTACTAAAGGAAACATTTACTTTATATATTAAGCTATACCCCTGGTACTACATGCCTGTTACTGTGCACAAAGTTTTTGTTCACGGTATTACTTACATCAAGTACTCCAATGTACCAATTGGAATGTTATCAGAGGAAGCCATCGAGTCCTGTCACAAAGTAATTCGCAGTAATAGATTGAGGCATACAAGAAAGACGAGTAGAGTTGACTCCAATAGGGATCTAATACATTACTTAATTCTGCAGTCAGAGCCTGATATTTCGATGAACAGTCAAAAAATAAAAATAAAAAGATACGATCTTAATGAAATAAAGGATTTTGTTTTTGTGGAAGATGAAAGCATAGTATCCGAGGATGATTTATGCAATAGTATTGATGTTGTAACATTTGAAGATGTAAGCGATGATAATAGTTAATAAGATATACGCATGTCTGGAACTAAAAATAAAGATATTGTTTTTATTAATAAAATCTTTTTGTTATTAATATAAAATTTGTACTGTTTTTTTAATATTTTGCATAAAGACCAATATAATTTTAAATTAAATATAATAAACTTATATATATGGGAGGATATATGGGAGGTATGCGTGTCCTTTGAGATAATTGCATATAACTTAACACAGTTATCAATAATATATTAGAGACAAATCGAGTCAAATATAGTTCAATTCCAACAACAATTTTGGAAAATATAAGCATTTTTCGTTTCAGGATATATGGGAGGTATGCGTGTCCTTTGAGATAATTGCATATAACTTAACACAGTTATCAATAATATATGAGAGACAAATCGAGTCAAATATAGTTCAATTCCAACAACAATTTTGGAAAATATAAGCATTTTTCGTTTCAGGATATATGGGAGGTATGCGTGTCCTTTGAGATAATTGCATATAACTTAACACAGTTATCAATAATATATGAGAGACAAATCGAGTCAAATATAGTTCAATTCCAACAACAATTTTGGAAAATATAAGCATTTTTCGTTTCAGGATATATGGGAGGTATACGTGTCCTTTGAGATAATTGCATATAACTTAACACAGTTATCAATAATATATGAGAGACAAATCGAGTCAAATTTAGTTCAATTCCAACAACAATTTTGGAAAATATAAGCATTTTTCGTTTCAGGATATATGGGAGGTATGCGTGTCCTTTGAGATAATTGCATATAACTTAACACAGTTATCAATAATATATTAGAGACAAATCGAGTCAAATATAGTTCAATTCCAACAACAATTTTGGAAAATATAAGCATTTTTCGTTTCAGGATATATGGGAGGTATGCGTGTCCTTTGAGATAATTGCATATAACTTAACACAGTTATCAATAATATATGAGAGACAAATCGAGTCAAATATAGTTCAATTCCAACAACAATTTTGGAAAATATAAGCATTTTTCGTTTCAGGATATATGGGAGGTATGCGTGTCCTTTGAGATAATTGCATATAACTTAACACAGTTATCAATAATATATGAGAGACAAATCGAGTCAAATATAGTTCAATTCCAACAACAATTTTGGAAAATATAAGCATTTTTCGTTTCAGGATATATGGGAGGTAGGCGAGTCCTTTCACCGATTTTCACAAAACTTCGTTTTTTTTTTTTCCTATGTATAAAAGCAATGTGTACCAATTTTCATCTATCTATGTTAACTCCTTCTATTTTTGGCCACCGTTTGTATGAAATCACGACACTGTGCGTCGTAAAGTTAGGTCTAGTACTTCGCTCCTACATATAGTCAAGGTTTCGCTTATAATGAAATTAAAAAAAGACTCACCTCGATCATTGGTGCCGGTACTCGCCCATATGGTGTAGTGCGCGTTGGCGTTGGCACCTATAATGACGCTACACTTTTATCTTTTTGCCTCAGATACAATAACCCTGACGCACTTCGGAGGGGGTGATTCAGAATGGTCTTGCGCCATGTACGATGAAACTTATCAGATGTCCCGCTGGCCGTTTTCCAGCGAGAAGCTGATGGCGGTTGTATCTCTATCATTAAAATTCTACAATAAAAGAACATTAAATTGGTTTTTAATGAGTATGCAAGGTCTTGGCATACCTGGGGTTGATAGGACGAAGGTCCTGTATCCATTGCACCTGATACCACATATACGATCCGATAATTGACCGTCCATTGCTCTTGTATCAGGGCCACATCGGCTCCACCCTTTGCAAGAGGGAGAATGAGGTTGGCAGATGCTGCCTTACTGCGATGAAGATTTATCTGGAGGACTTTCATCGTCTAGAGGATCTTCAACTCCGTGTACCTCGAACACGGTGGTCTCGTGATCACTCTCGCTAGTGATGGACCCATCTCGGAGCCAGGCAGAGCGGCCCCACAGGTCAATGATGCTACCACTGTCGTCATGCAGTAGTGCTTCTTCAGCATCTACCGCCGTTTCAGGATGCTTTCCAGCATTTACAGCTGTGACTTCCGACTTCGACTCGGACAGTTTGCCACTCAGCATATCCACTTTGTATACCCTGAGGGGTACACTCATGAACCCAAACCGAATTTGGCCTTTAGACACCTCTAGGGGTTTTATGGAATCCTGGTTCAGGACCAAAACTACCTGCCGGGAGGTTCCTACAGGATCCTCAACCTTGACCACCTTCCAATCCTTTGCAGGAATGGAGGGATTACAGTGGTTGATGCTCTTTAGGATATCCTGTGGGTCAGTAGGTGAGTTTGACGGGATCTAAACCCTAGCACTTGGTCTAGAAAGTATATCCTTCCTATCCACAGCTTAGAGTTTGGCCCCCGGCCAAACCTCACCTACCCGACTCATGGCGAACTTATACAAAGGCGCTGCTCGCTCATCAGAGCAGCCGTTAAGTTTAATACTTCCCTGGAATCATTCCGCGTCTTCGCAGATTGGCACAGGACCAAGGTTGTCGTTTAAGATGTCCATGAACACCGTAAGGAGGGCTCCTTCTACAAGGCGCCATTTATCCTTGGAGATACGTCCATCCTGGGAACCTTCATCCAAGACGCCAATGATTAAGCTGTCCTTCGCGACATCGCTAAAGGACCTGCCGAGCACTGGGTGGCTTTTATGCCTCTTAGATGAGGGACCAGGTTTAGTATCCTCCTCCACTGAACGCTGTCTTTTAGTAACAGTCAGTGGAGGCTTTGTCCCTACAGACTTGCAGCACTCACAGACGCCCTTAGCCCACTCCAAGGTGTTTACCTGTGCAGGAGTGAGTGCGGCGACTGGTCGTGCAGAGAGTTGACTAACCTATCTAGTGGCCAGTCGAAGATCAGCTCTCCGCTTCCGGGAGGCAGAGGCCCCATTGCGTGTGACCACAGAGGACTTACGAGCACTAGTGCTCGAGGAAGAGCCTGTACGCTCGGGGGAAGTCACAGGTTTTCCTGTGGCTGAAGACTTTTTAATATTATCGTTCATGTTGATTGGGCCTCAACTTGTAGCCGCTATCTACGTCTGTAATGTGTTCAAAAAGAAGGGCCCCGTGGTTGTCTATGAAGCAGGGATTTCCACGCGAGGGTTGCCACTCCGCTTTATGGGACAGAGTGTTCAGAGCCAGACCGAACCAAAGAGGGAGTTATCTCAACTTCACCATTACCACCAACTTAACGGTGACGGATTTCGAACGTACTACAAGACTTGCCAGGTTTTAAGGAGGCGGAGACGAACGGTACCTTAGCCACGAGCCATTTCGACAGAGTGTCACCTCTGCCTACTCAGGTCGCATAGCACAGGACAACAGCTCGAGAGCAGAAAATCAAATAGTTACGAAAATCGTAAACCAGGGTCGTAGCAGAGTCTGTGCCAAGGAGGAAGAAGATAATTTAGAGTTACCCAGGTTGCACCGCGAGGAGCGATCTTCACTGCAACCCAACAGTTTGATTTAGTCTTTCGCAAATTATGTTTGAGAGGTAAATTACGAAAAACATAACTACAGTATTGAAAACTGTTGTAACTATATTGAATGTTTTATATGTTGACTGATCTGTTCAGTTTTAGTTTCATACATTCAGTCGTCAATCTTTCGGTTGGGAGGAAGCACACGAATGCTTCGACGTACATTAGTATGGGATATTTGGGATTAAACATGGATATGACTTCATGTAAAAGTATGCATCTTTGCATCTAAACATGCTAATGTTTGCATTTAAATATAAGTGAGTTTAGAGCTTAGAAATATATGAATATTTGAGGTGTGTTCCAAACAGATATGTACATGGTTCCTGCAGAATGTGTTTGAGAGAATTTGATACAGGGGCCGGTTTTCCCAGCGTGTACGATTTACATTTGCTTACCTCGTATTCTTGGAATATTAGTATGTAGTACTTATTGTGTATGAGTTTTTTTTTCGTTGTATTGACATTTGATCTTTATGTCCTTATGAGTATGTTTTTAAGTTGTTTTTGTTGTTGCTGTTGTTATTGCTTAAAGTTGTTGACTAAATGCCATTCCATTGTTTAGCCCCAATGTGGTTCCTTGGCCGCAGTGTCGCAGTGCTACAGCAGTGTTTGTCTAAAGGCATCTTTTTATGACTGAAGAGTGTTTGCCTTTTGGCTTTTTATGTTTTAACAATAAAAATACACACAAATATTCCACCACCATCAACAACATCACCACTAACACATATCTTCCTCCTAGGACAAAGTCACAGATTTAACCCAACAGGATGACAAGGACACCAGCACTAGTACCTCAAATCATAGTCATTGGAAAAGACAATCAAACGTTTCTTACTGAAGCTTTTCTTAATGTTTGTACAGTAATAATTTTTCTTCTGTTCCATAAGTTCGTTTGTTGTTTACCACCACTCAATATTGTTCGTTCAATATATGAGGTCATCTCATCCATTTAGCCTGATATCCGAACTTGGAAGCAGAACTTTTAGCAAAGACGCCATAAAAATCTGTTTAAAGTATTTATGCAAACAATTGCATAGCAGACAAAGAAGAGCAACATCATCCATTATGATTTCCAACAAATAAACTTAATAGAACTTTTTCTGATTCTCTTTCACGCGCACATCTGTTAATAATTTTAAAAATTATTAATTTATGCCGCAAAACAACGAAGGGCTGCAACAACATTGTCCCTTTAATACGATATCCAACCAACTGTTTATGCAAAAAGAAAGCTAACAAACAAAAACTGAAGGACAGGATATTAATTTGCAAAGTGGTGAGTTTTTTCAAACTGAAAAAGGTCTCAAAATAGTTGCAGTGGTTTAGGTTTGAAATTTCAATTCAAATAGTGGTGAAAAAATTCATTTTAAATTTTATTAGGTGCAATTTATATAAAAAAAGCTCTAAAACAATAAAAAATCCCAAAATAAAAATTCAAGAAAACGTTGTTTCTGCAAAATTTTCTTACATTTGTGACAGGAAGTTCGTTATGTTATGTCACATTTAGACCGCAGTTTCGCGATTACCAAGTAAGCGATAACCTGATCTCCAATCATTGCCATTTACACAACCAAATTTGGCATTAAATTGACATTTCAAGCCCGGTATTCAGTTTTTATGAAATTTTCGTTGCCATAAGAAGTACGAGTATGAAACATAAGAAAATTTCGTGAAGCGAAAATTCCTCTTACTTGGTACTCAGTAAACATCTGCACAAGACTTCTTGAATGGCCATTCAAGACCTGTACTCTAGCGAAGTTCCGACAACCAAGTACTTCGGGGTACAGTCGACATAGCATTCGAGTATGTAAATATGTTTAGGTACACATCCAGAGAATACGCTGTGGCGCGCAGTAGAAGTGGTAGTATTGTCTCTTTCTGATTTACATCTTCAAACACATACACGATTTTTTCCAGAACACTGAAGTTTTTGGTTGCCACAACTTCGCTACAGTACATGTCTAGAAAAAAAAAATAAATGTCTTGAATGCCCATTCAAGACGTGTTGTGCAGATATCTAGTACTCAGCTCTTTTCGAAATTTCGTAGGCAAAATCGATTACAGGATCATTACGCCCAAGTAATTTCGAACGATAACAATTGTTCGATAATTGCTTGGGAACGGAATTTTGACATCTCGAAGACTTTAACAACCAAAAGTAACACCACATGCGTTAAACCAAAATGGAGTGCGTAGATGAATTATAAATTAAATATTGGAACGAAGTTCCTCATCGCACTATGCGGGATGGGGACTTTTTTAACCGTATTATGCTATAACCCAGTATACAACGAAGTATTATTCAGCATACTTTTAGGATTTCGTGGTTTAGTGTTTGAAAGTTGTACCTATTCGTTTTGTTATTATATTTTATTGCATACCTTTAGACATAATTGGTATTTATCACTAGATTTGTACAGTCAGGAACGGACATGAGGGTTGTCTTCTTTCATGTTGGCTTTGTGATAGCCCATATAGTAATATACTAAGAGTTTACAACATCTGTTTTTCTTAAACCGAAAACCAAGAAAATTCACTGGAAAAGTTGGAGCATAGAGTTACACAAACTTGTTAACCCACACAGAATGTGAAAAATCCTTATTTTAATAAATTTGTGTTTCAATTGTAATCTCTATAAACAGTTTTCCTCGAACACTATATTACATTTTGCTTTATTTCACTTGTTAACCCTTTTTTACTTGATTTATTTATCACAAAAATACTCCCAGTTGATCAGCTTTGTAGCTACTTTTGGTTCAATGCACCAAGACAAAAGTGAGAAAATCGCATTGAGCAACCCTACATACTTCCAGTCATCTATCGCTGTTTCTCTTTGTTACTTTATCCTGCATGTTTCGCCAACTCTAAGGTTGATCAGCTGTGGCATAGAACCCCCTGGTCATGCCCATGTGAAGTGTACTGGCTTCAGCCTGCGAAGAAAACGTACTTACTTACTTATCCTTACAAATCGAAGATAACATATTTCACCAACCAGTTCGATCTTTTGTCTTATCTCTCCAGTTGGCAATACCAAGTGTACGCAGGGATTCGTCAACCTGATCGTTCCAGCGGAGTCTTGGTCTTCCTATTTTTCGTCTTCCTTCGAGTTTGGTATCGAAAACCCTTCCTGCTGGTTCGTCTTCATCCATTCTACTGACATGGCCTAGCCAGCGCAATCGCGTTATTTTGATCCGCTTAACTATGTCAATGTCGGGATAAAGCTCACACAGCTCATGGTTCATGCGCCGCCGATACTCGCCGTTGTGCACTATAGGGCCATACATTTTTCGGAGTATTTTTCTCCCGAAGACTCTTACAGATGTTTCGTCTGCTTGCGATAAGACCCAGGATTCGGCGCTATAAAACAAGACAGGTTGTATGAGAGTCTGGTATAGTTGGACTTTTGTTACTCGAGAGAGGACTTTATGTCTAAAGTGCTTGGTTAGCCCAAAATAACATCTATTCGCAAGCACAATTCTCCGCTTGACTCAATGCTGACGTTGTTGTTTTTGTTTACGGCAGATCCAAGGTATATAAATTCGTCTACCACCTCGAAATTATAAGGGTTATCAACGTTCACGCTTTGGTCTAATCGCGTGGAGGCCCTGCTCGTTGAAACCATTAATTTTATCTTATCCTCATTTACTGTCAGACCCACTTTTGCTGACTCCTCCTCAATTCTCGAAAACACCGCAGTAACTTCTCTAACTGTGCGTCCAATGATATCTATATCATCAGCATACGTGAGCAGCATGTGACTTTTGCTGCTAATTGTTCTACAAAGATAAGCAACAACAACAATGTCTAGAAGGTTCTTGAATTCGCTAGATCTACCTTCATTTGAGTTTGGTGAGTTGGTATAAATAGCGGAGGTCTTTGGAATGGAGAGTTCAGTTTGTGATTAACCCCCGTAAAGTAAGCAACGCGATTTGATAGTAAAACATAAGACTTA
The DNA here is from genome assembly GCA_963931995.1 of Phaonia tiefii. Taxonomy (NCBI): domain Eukaryota; kingdom Metazoa; phylum Arthropoda; class Insecta; order Diptera; family Muscidae; genus Phaonia; species Phaonia tiefii. Next base: position 294,123,691 of record OZ008367.1, read on the forward strand.
TTAAAGTGGTGTAAATAAAGTAAACTGTTGTACTATATAAGTAAAATAAAGGGAAGTTAAACCGTTGTAATTATCGTAATTGAAAGCGAACCTTGTTTTATTATTGGGAATAAAACAACGCAAAAAGGACGAATAAGGAAATTCGTAACAATATTCTTACAATAAGGACCAAAAAATATAAATTTGTTTAAAAATAAATTGTAGAAAAAATACATTGTAGAAAAAAAAATTGTTCTTAAAAAAAGCTTTTTAATTCATAAAACGTACCTTTTCTTAAAGATTCATTTAAATTATCGTATTTTTCAACGGGCGCCTTAGACGTATTGGAACTAACTAGTACATAATACATAGCGAAAGGAACTTCGTTCCAACCGGATGTCCCATGACACCTCATGTGATTTTTTATTTTAGCAATTTTCTTATTTTGGCAATCTTTGGGAAAAAAAATCTTCCATACGAATTGGACCACTTCATGAAAAACCCTTAGAAACTCGCAAAAAATGGTTCTTTTTAAATTTTCGATCAAAAATGGGGATGACTCGCAAAAATTGGTTATTTTTTCAATTTTCGATCAAAAATGGGGACGGGTTACCCTGGGTAACCCATTACCCATCGTCGTGGGTAGCTACCCATTATTTTCCCCATTTCCCTGATGGTAATGGGTAATCGTGATGAGTAGTAATTCCCCATAGTCGTGGGTAGCTACCCATTATAAGTGTTTTACCCATACCCTGTGGGTAATGGGTAAACGTTCATTACACATTCCACACGACGATGTGTATGGGTTACACATGGAGGGTAAATATGAACTCTGTGTATAACATTAACGGCGCGTTATTATCAACAATTTAATTACAATTTTGTTGTCAGTCGGAAGTTTAGAGATGTAAAAATATACATAGTCGTCTTCCATTAAATAAAACAATTTAAATGAACTTACCACATTTAAGCCATTTTGCAAATTTATGTTTTTGAGTCTCTTCACGAAATGATAACAAAATTTATCTAAGATAACTGTTGGCATTTCTTGAAATTTAACATGTGGCAACATTGCCATTGCTCAAGTCGGAATTTAAGTGTGAAATTGAAATGCGCTCAATATCGCTTAGCTGCACCGTACAAATTAAGTGGTAATTAACTTCAGCGGCGTAAAATATATACACTTATTATCTTACCGAGAGTTTGAATATGTCACTGACATTTAATGAAATTATATGATTTTTATTCAGATATAGAATATTTATCAACTTGCAATACATCGAACTGGCAACAGATTTTACTACAACAAATAGTATGACATTACAAAAATAGAATACTAAATTGTACTCTTGCTTTGATACTAGCGTTTGCAAAAATAATCGTGAACACACTAAATATTTTCCCCCAGAAAAGTAACACTGCTATTTCCTTACTATGTTCACACCTTGTTCGGACATCCTTTGCTAGAAAAGCTGGACAATAAAAAATGGTCTTCAAGAAATGGGACATTATGTTCTAATTAAAGTTAAGCCCTTTAAATTGTCGACTCCATTATAAGAAAGAAAATGCTCAAGCAATTAAACGTTTAACCAGAACTTATAATGTCTGCAGAGAAAAGGACAAACTAATTTCCCTTTACACCTCTCTTCTATCCTTACAAACTTCTGGGACATGTAATATAAAATTTTTTTCACTTCTTTCTAGCAGCTTCATTTGTTTCAACCATTCCATAGGTAATTATAATTTTATTGTTAACATAATTATGCAAATGTCTTTTGGCCACAACCGAATAAAACCCCTAAACAAAAAATAACATAATGTTAACTGATGTCAGTCCGATGTTGTTGTTGCTTAGACAAGATTTCATTCCCATGTTTCTAAGTAATTAATGCTTAACAATTAAGAACTAATTTTGTTACCATAATTATAAAGCAATAAGGACTAAAGGAAGAGGCGAGAGATACACTCTGCAAGGCATAAATAATATGTTACAACCTTTATTTTCAAATTAAGAAAACAACTCACTACCCAACTGTCATTTGTGTCCTTGCCCGTATAAGGACATTTATTAAGACAACCAAATCTTGTGTTTTGTGGTTTAACGTAATAACGAGTTAAAGAAATCTTGAGCATTTAGTATTCAAATCCTCTATTTCCCCCCTTTAATTTGGTCAAAACCAAGACACTTTACCCCTTCCTTAGACATTGTAAAATATGTATTTCAATATTTTCTATTTGTGAGAAAATTCGAAGATCTTTTTAAAAATTAAAATTGTGAGGAGATGTGACATGTTTGTTTAATTATTCATAGCATTTTGTGTGGCAGAAAATCAAGACATGCCAATACATTGACGACGGCCCAAAAATGATATACGAGTGTCATATAGAGTTACCAACCACCATACGCACGTATTTTATTCAAACAAGGATACTGTGTCCTTTAAGGAGTTTGGGTATAAACTAATTAGCCCTTCTATCTGTTGACTGTTTGTCACTTGTTGTCATTATTTGTTGTGTCTTGCCATCGTCTGCCACATCTGACATATCTTGAGGTTATTTTTACAAAATATTAACCTTCTAAATGAAGTATTAACCCATTGAATGGTGTAAATGAAAAATTAAATTAAATCAAATCAACTAGCATTAGTCTCTGACTCTCATTATCTCAATCTCAGGTTGTCCAAAAGTTAAAGCTAAATAAAAGTTGTAGCTGTCAGTTTGTATGGAATTTGAGAATTTTAACTGATAGTTAACACTAATCAGTCATTGTGATAACGGGCCTTAGTATGCAATACTTTCACGAATATAAAATGCCTTTTCTTTACAAAACATTAACCCACTAAATGAGATCTTAACCCATTTAATGCAATATTAAACCGCCCGATTTATGGTCGGTACTGGATGCATGGTCTACTTCTGGTTGTTTATCGCTCTTTCGCCTATCTCGCTGTGTTCTATAAATTTCCTACTTCATAGTTAATCAGCTGTGTTATGGATGACCCCTGTACCTATCCACAACGATGGGGAATTACCCATCACGATTACCCATTACACATGGGGACCCAGTAACCTCCCAATGTGCACAAAAACGGATGCGGATCCTTCGAACTCGCCACGAGTCCGTCAATCCATAAAAAAGCGAAATGTGAGTTCTCGCATTCGTTTCGGATCCGTTTCGAACTCGTTACGAGTCCGTAAAAACATAACAAGCGAATCAGTGAAATTGCGATCTGGCGGATCCGTCTCGAACTCGTTACGAGTCCGTAAAAACATAAAAAGCGAATCAGTGAAATTGCGATCTGGCGGATCCGTCTCGAAGTCGTTACGAGTCCGTAAAAACATAAAAAAAGCGAATCAGTGAAATTGCGATCTTGCGGATCCGTCTCGAACTCGTTACGAGTCCGTAAAAACATAAAAAGCGAATCAGTGAAATTGCGATTTGGCGGATCCGTCCCAAACTCGTTACGAGTCCGTAAAAACATAAAAATCGAATGAGTGAAATTGCGATTTAGCGGATCCGTCTCGAACTCGTTACGAGTCCGTAAAAACATAAAAATCGAATGAGTGAAATTGTGATTTGACGGATCCGTCTCGACTTCGTTGCGAGTCCGTAAAAACATAAAAAGCGAATCAGTGAAATTGCGATCTGGCGGATCCGTCTCGAACTCGTTACGAGTCCGTAAAAACATAAAAAGCGAATCAGTGAAATTGCGATTTGGCGGATCCGTCTCGAACTCGTTACAAGTTCGTAAAAACATAAAAAAAGCGAATCAGTGAAATTGTGATTTGACGGATCCGTCTCGAACTCGTTGCGAGTCCGTAAAAACATAAAAAGCGAATCAGTGAAATTGCGATCTGGCGGATCCGTCTCGAACTCGTTACGAGTCCGTTAAAACATAAAAAGCGAATCAGTGAAATTGCGATTTCGCGGATCCGTCGCAAACTCGTTACGAGTCCGTAAAAAGATAAAAAGCGAATAAGTGAAATTGCGATTTGGCAGAACCGTCTTGAACCCGTTAAGAGTCCGTAAAAACATAAGAACCGAATCAGTGAAATTCCGATTTGTCGGATCCGGCGCGAACTCGTTACGAGTCCGTAAAAACATAAAAAGGGAATCAGTGAAATTGCGTTTGTCGGATCCGTCGTGAATTCATTTTATTTCCAAAGAACAAATCCGAAACGGATTCGAATATGAAGTTCGTTACGAGTCCGAGACGGAGATCCGAGAAAGTATAAAAAACGATTCGCGGTTTCGAGAGGAATTTCATACGAAGACGAATTCGTTACGAGTCGGTAACGGACTTCCGTTTCTGACAAAATGTCCGCAGAAACGAATCCGTCTCGAATTCACACATTACACACAGCGATGGGTAACCCATCATTACCCTGGGCAACCCATCCCCATTTTTAATCGAAAATATGAAAACTTTAGAAACAGATTATATATACATATGTAAGTATCTCGGAAAGGGAGCGTCCAATCGAAAAAATAAAATTATTTTGTGGTTTTCCAAGGGTTTTTCATAAAGTGGTCCAGCTCATTGGAAAGATTTTTTTTCTTCAAAAAATCACCAAATAAGAAAGCCGCTAAAATTAACTATAATGGCTATAACTCGGAAACGGTGCGTCCAATCGCAAAATAATAATTTTTTCTCCATAAGATGGATGGATGATTTTAATACATCACTTTTCTTCGATAAAACAATAATGTTTTGAACAAAAAATCGCAAAACACCTTATGTGTACCTCTCGGAAACGGAGCGTCCAATCGAAAAAACAAGTAATATTTGCGGGTTCCTACACGCTGAAAAATCTGTTTTTTTTTGTTGTTTGGATGCAAATATACCATGTGTTTGGAGCTTGTCGCAAATGTAATATACTTGTACCCAAACGCATTGTGTTTGCTATTGAATATTACATATGTGTTTGCGACCCAAATATATCTGTATTTGTGGCACAAATATAGCCGTGTTGGTTGCACTGTTTATGCTCTCTCGAGAGCAAGAGAATAAAAGAGAGGCAACGAGTGTGTATATCTTGTAAGTGTGTGTCTGTATTTTTGCATTATTCCCTCAGTGAGTAATTCATAAATATTCCTCAATGTGCGCGATGTATAGCGTTTTAATTACATGTATTCAGTCGTCAATGGTTTATCGGACAGAGGATATCAAAAGCGCTAGATCAGTGAAAGTAGAATAAACAAACGTTCGGACGGTTAAATGGTTTGTGATGTTGCTTTGGTTTTTGTGTATGTGTTTTGCATATATTTATGTGTGCTACCAAAGTGAGAAATGATTTTGAGGAAAGAAACTGGAAAGGGTAACAACGTGAATCCCTTTTTCTGCCAAGTCTCTACTGAAAAAATCGGAATGGCGGACCATTTGTGAAATATAATCAATTAATAGACGGTTGTCTTGCCTGAACTAGATTTGTATATATGTTCATTAGGGCGGGTTAGTTTTCTTTTTGATGAAGCGTATAGCAAAAACGTAATCTATAGGTGATTTTGAGAAATTTTGCTCAAGAGACCAAAGCTCTAAGTCGGATTTGGAGTTCCCAAAATTTCAAAATAGATATTTTCCCATATATACATACAATAATTTAATTAAATTCGTCATAAAATTGGATAGAATTATAGTAGATTTCTCAATGTGGGTTTGTTTGAAAGGTATTTTTATCGCCTTTCAGAATCTGTATTGATACCAATATTTTTTGTCGAAAAATTGCCTAAAATCAGCTTTTAACTAATAAATTCTGAATTTTCTTCGATTTTTTTCGAGATTTTTTTTGCGCAGATTATGAAAGTTCAGATATTTTCCAACAACTTTCATTACGGTCAATTTTTTGGTTTTCGAACTCCTTTTTGTGGTAAAATCGATCTGAAAAAATCAACATTTTCAAGGTTTCAACAAAAAAGAAACCATTTTTACATTTTTAATTCAATTTATTTTTAATTATAAATAAAAAAATAAATAGTTTCCCATTACATCCCATAAAGGGACTGGGGAGAACTTCTCACAATCACTGAGCTGTGCGCTTTCCTGTTTTCACTCACTGATTGGGACCTACAGTTTTACACCGATTCCGAACGGTATTTTGAGAAGCTTTTTCATGGCTAGATACTCGATAGTGTCGCCGTCACTATGCGAGGTGACCGCCGCCGAAAGAAAATTTGAAGGTGGTCAGAGCCGGGTTCGAACCCAGGATCTCATGTACAAGAGCCGCGCACACTAACCATTGCACCACCGACGGCCATTAATTATTATTCTAAATATTATTATATTATTAATGTTTTAACGTGGTAATATAATTTTTTAAGGTCCTTTTTACTTTCCATTCGAGGAGTTTTCTTACGACTTTGTAATGTCACTGCCATAACTCCTTCACGATTCTTTTCTATAACTCGTTTTGAAACACTCGTTAATAATTGTACATGTCTTTCTGTTCCTTGTATGTGCATTGGAATTTGTGGATCAGCCAGTGGTGGTTCATCGAAATCGAAGTATTCTACCAAGTGATCATATAGAATCTGTCGAGTTAATGTTGGTTCAAATAATATATCGTCGTTATTCATATCAACCATATTGACATAATCGGTAGCATCGAAATTTAAGATATTTTTGTTGTAAACTCTGAGTTTAGTTGGATGGTACAATTTTCCTCGATAGTGTAAAATCTTTTTGATAGCTCTATCCCGTATTGATTTTCGATGTTATGTTTGGGAGAAAATACGCATATGTTTCCACGTAAGTATATGGAGGTTTGTGGGAAACAAGCGAATGCTTCCACGTAAGTATATGGATGTTTGGGGAAGAAGCACGCATATGTTTCCACGTAAACGCATATATATTTGTCAGTAAACATGCTAATGTTTGTATTTAAATACACCTGTGTTTGGGACTTGCAAACATATAAATGTTTGAAGTATGTTCCAAACATATACATGGTTCCTGCAGAATATGTTTGGGAGAATATATTACAGAGGCCGTTTTTTTTTCAGCGTGTAAGCTTCTTTCATAGAGTGGTCTAACTTATATGGACGAATTTGTTCTGAAACCAGTACATAAATTTCATTCGGGTGAACCGACTTAATCATTCCCTCACTCTAAGTCGTTCATTGCGTGGGAGTTCTGTTAAAAAACGCCCATACACAAAAGTGACCATATTCATATTGATGTAAATATTATTGAATACCCAAATTAGTTACGATCCTAAGTGATGTTGGGGAATTTTTTTCCCTCCCAATATGGGCACGGCAAGTTGTTGCCAAAATTTTGATAAGTACCAAATTTTATTAAGATCGGTTATGATTTGTTGGAGATATCGAGTCGCCAAACCGCAAATACGCCCAACATTTGTATAGTAGTTAGGAAACTGGGCGTGGCACAATAGTCAGTTATTACTTACACAGTATGTTTTAGTAAAATATTGCCTAGTACCGCATTTTATTAAGATCGGTTGTTGTTTATGAGAATTATCTTGTCGATCAACCGACCATCCGCCCAACTTTTATATGGGAGGTACCAGAATGGGTGTGGCAAAACAGCTCATTTTTTATAGAAGAGCTTTATTTGACTAAATATTGACTAGTACAAACTTTCATAAAGATTGGTTCGGTTTTGCGCGACTTCTCGTGCCGAACAATCAGACGGTCAAACAACTTTTGTATGGGAGGTACCACAATGGGCGTGGCAAAATCACCCTTGTTTTAATCGGTGATTGGCGTTTGATAACGTGAAGCCTTATACCTAACTTCATTAAGGACGGAAGTGTTTAAAGCGATTTATTGGATTGACAACCCGCACGGACACCCTGTTTTGTATGGGAGGTACCAGAATGAGCGTGACAATTTCGCCCATTTCCTCCAGTTAAGTAAGCATTAACAGATAATTAACCGGTGTGAGAGTTGAAGATAATACCATCCACCAGAAGAAAGAAATATGATTTTGTACTGAATGTGTCGATTTGTATGCGAGGTACCAGAAGGGGCGTGGTCAAAACGCCCATTTTCAATCCCAAACTCAATATTCGCAAATAATTGTCCCTGACAAAATGTCATTGTGGTCTGTAAAGATTTACGGCAGTTATCGTGTTGACCAGCCAGACGCACATGGCTCACACGTCTTAAAAAGTCCTAAAACGAATTTCGTCCAAAGATACTGAGGGTCTAATATGGCTCCTTCTATGTGTTACATTTTTTTACGTATTAATTGATATATACCCCCATTCATATGAGTGCGGGTATAAAAATCGCCAATATAAAAAAATAGATATAACTCGGAAGCGGTGTGTCCAACCGCAAAATTAATAAATTTTGTACCTCTATACGAGGCTTTAACAAATGGATGTTATAAACACGGCATCACCGTTTTAAAAAATCGCTAAAATAAACCCTCTCCAAAAACAAATCGCTAAAAGCCTATATATTTTAGCGATTTTTTAATTCAAAATAGTTTAATTAGCTTCCTGCACTTATAAATTGTTGTCACATAACTGATTTTGTAGCTAAGTTTAATATCATTTGAAAATCTTTTTAGATATAGTAAACTTCTGGCCTCAGTGGGTTAATATTTTAACAACTTAATTATTTATTAAAATAAGAATATAAGAAAATAAGAATCCAGTATTTTTACAGCTAAGTTTCCAATGGTTTACTTTAGTTACAGCATAATTTCCTTGCAGCCACTTATAACAATCTTCCCCCAATGGGTTAATAATTCAACAACTTAATCAGTTACCCGCACACACACAAGTAATTGTAAGATAACTAAGTAGTTATAAGATGTCGTACCTCCAGTGTTGTTATAGCTAAAATGTCCTTTCTTCATATGTGTAGTTTTAATAGTTTCTGCCTAAGCTCCATTTAAGATTCGCTGACACATGTTTTATGTGAAGTCAAGTGGCAATTTCTTCGGCAAAACATATCAACAAGGACATACATACAAACGTCCCTTTTTGATATCTCTAAATTAACATGGTACACAATGTGATAACATGATGATGTTAAAGGAATCATTCTTGATATCATAACTATCGTATCTATACCGAATGTTGAGGGTACCAGGACAACAAACGGGTGGAATATATTAAATCAAAGCTATCAAAAACATTTAAAACTATAATACTTGTAAATTAAATAATGGAAAATATGGGGGATAGGGAGAGATAAGTGTGGAACTGAAAAAGGACATAGACATACATACAACCTTTACACAATTTATGTAGAACTGAAGATAAGGGTATTATGATACTTATTTCCATGTTATGGAAAACATGTGGGCTGGTTCCTTAACATGGCTAGAAAAGGATTCGTAGGTGTGTTTATAATTATATATTGACATTATTTAATAATAGAAAATAATTCTTTCGGCAGTATGTTAACATATGTTTCGGGATTTTTCAGAGATTTCGTATCTAGAATTTTTGGTTTGCTTTTGTTTAATTTTTCTTAAGAAATTTCACCATTTCTTTTCGGAAAACTATTGTAAAGTTTTCCAAATCTCCTGTTGTTAAATGTGTGTGAATTGAAATGAACGGTTGTATCCGTTTCCTTTTACTTATGATTCATATTTAATAATGATTTGTTTGTTGCTGGTGGCTGCAAAAACTTTTCTCCCACCAACTGTAAAATACGAACAATTTTCAATTAATAACAAATCATGCATTAAAATTGCATTAGTATCAAGGATCACAAACATATCGTATTCGTCCTAGTCGTCGTCGTCGTCTTCCATGTTGTTTGTTTAAAACTTTTGCCAATTATCTTGAAAGAAACAATACCGAAGAAAACAATACCAGTACAATATGTTGGCATTGCAAGGCAATTTTCAAAATAATTGGAAAGAAAATAGATGGGAGAAACTTTAAAATGGCATAAGCGAACTAAACTTTGGTATACCCTACACTTAAGTAGGTATCTTCATAAATATAATGAATACCTTTGTATTTCTCACCATCGAAAATGTTTCGTTCAATGACAGTTCAAACAATCCTTTAGATTAAATAAAATTCCAACCGACTCGATCTTTTGTCTTTTTCACCAGTTGCTAACACCAACCTTCCGCAGGGATTTTTTTACGTGAGCCTTGCAATGGTGTCTTATGGCTTGTGTTTTAGCCAGTGGTCATCTTGGTTTCTTAGTTAAGTTGTGGTTATAAACATCGAACTGTGTTCTTCAGTCAATGGTTAATGATGGTTTAATCACCCAAAGTTGGTTGGTTAACTTGTAGTTATAACGATATGATTTTAAAAATCAAATTACTGGTCGTCAAAATGAATGCGTATTTTCGTTCAATGCAAACAGCATAAAACATAATTTAGCTGTCATTAGTATCAATAAACACTATTTAAACTTAGTTCATGTCTTCTTTCGTCTCTCATTCTACATCATTTCCCTAGTACCTTTTCGATCAGCTGCGCCATAGAAACCCAAAAACGATGTACAAGTAGACAATCAAAATTTCTCTTCACTCAAATGCCAACAAACAAAACGAGTGAAACCCTAGTGCTTCTCTACTCTCTCTCTTACTCTCTTCATTGAATATTTCAAAACACGAGCAGCTTTTTGATAGTGTTATTGTATATAACTATACAAATTCCAACCATGTTGAAGTAAAATTACGTAAACTATGCAAAAAGTATGAAATAAGCAAGATATGACGCGAGAGAGAAATACGTTTGAGTGAACTCCTAGCACTTTTTGGTTCTCTTTTACCAGGGTTAAATCGTCTTTGAAAAACCCAAAAAGGATTTACAAGTAGAGAAGAAAAAACCACCGCAATTTGGCAACCCTAGTAGAAGAGAACCACAAAAGTCGACGCGATTCACTCAAACGCATTGCTTTCCCGCGCCATAACTTGATTATTTCATACTTTTTACATACTGTATGTAATTTTATTTAAATATGGTTGGAATTTCTATTGCTATGATAACATCATCAGAAAACTTCTTGGGTATTGAAATATTCAACAAAGAGAGCGCTGCATTTTGAAATTTTCTTCTCTATACCATAGTTGTTTATGAGAAACCCCCTGTTACAACCATAGACTAATACTTATAGTAGACCTAATAGTTTTCTCACCAAATTTATGACATTTGGCCTGGTGTGATATTTACGTTCGATGTTGAAAAGAATTGCTTTACTAATACCAGATAGTGGCAATGGTTCAAAACAACGAACAAAATAACAACAACGGCATTTCGTTTTGTGTGTTAAATTATTAGTGGTCTTCATGAAAGCTCGAAAGAACCTCGTAAACTCGAAAACATCGTAAACTTGCACAGCAAACGTCAAAACAAACAAATTTCCCATACAAAGCGACTTGCTCAAAAGTGGAAAGTTTTCGAGGCAAATTTGCTGCGCAAACGTGGGATGGAGAAACGTGTAAACTTTTGACATTTCGTTGTCATCTGGCTAGGATGGATAAATAAGGTGATAGCACTAGAATAGTAGAAAAAGTACACATACATAATACATGCAATTGCTACTGCTACCTCCTTATGTATCCATCTTGGTCAGCTGATATGGTTTTGAGCACAACTACGCTGAGCAACTTTACCTGGTGCCTCATGCAACGGTGCGAGGGAAACTTGCGCTGAGCAAAAGTTCTCGGCTTTCACGTTTGCATGAATGCCGCTATTGTGTTAAATACAACACAAATGTAAGCTAACAATAACGGTCAATAAAAAAGTTTAAAACACATTTAAATTTCACAGTTTTTCACCAAAACGACATGAAAAATTAAAGCAAGAAGGCATTGTAATTCCACCTGATGTATGTTACCTTTCGTCAAACATCTCTCTATCACAGCGACGGCATCACGAAGAGTATGAAAGGAATCGTCAGATGAGCCAAATATTTTCTCTAGTAAGTTTTACTCTATGGTTACAACTACCATTTCGATCAGCTGCGGCAGGGATACCACCTGATTTAGGCGCTTGAGTTGTTGGAAATTTCCTTTTTTTTCGCGATTAAAACGAGGTTGTAGTATTTCCATTGTTTCAAACCTAACAACCAATCGAGTATAACTTCCAACTATAGTACCATCACCATATCGTGCTAATTTAGAAATTTCGTAGCCAAAGGGTTAGTCCCATCGAACTCTTCTCACGCTTGGCAACCTCAGTGTTATTGTCGAGTTCTTACCGCGGGGTAAGACAAATCCCAACATTTAACATCAGTTAACTACTACTACATCGTAGTAGTTTGGCATACAAAAGCCCCAAAATACTTTATTCATTAGTTAAAGTAACATGACAGTCAGCCAGCCCAGTTACGTAGTAGGATGATGAGTTAGCTCCATCACCCTCAGAGCATCGCGCTTAAATGGGATTTACGCGCGCGTTTAATAATTTTCTCCATGAAAATCTTGTGCAAAAGTTTACCAGAGTTATGATGCTGTTGTACAACATTGTCGCAACTTAATGGAAAGGGTGAAAAGGGATTTGTATTTTGGTCCTGGTAGTTTATGCTTTAGGTTACAGGCTTTTAACCTGTGCCATCATAATTTAAAGTCACAATTTTTTAAAACATTCAAACAAGGGGTTAAAATGTAATGGGTTACAGACATAGATGTAAGAGTTTTACGACATCGTTGAACACATTCCCGTGCGCCTAGACACACAGACTTTCGTTTTGTATTGTCCTGGCAAAACGCGGCCTTCCATCCGTTTTGTGTTATCAATGGCGGAATGTGAAAATGTTGTTTGTTTATTCTTCTGTTATGAATAATTAAATATTTGCTTAAGTTTGACATTTGATTATGATGCCGCGCATCCATAGCTCCACGTACTACAGTGGCAATGAAGACAACATACATACTATCTTGGTAATTTAACAACAAAGTTGTCCAACAGATATTGAACATATTGTATAGGAATGGAGCGCGGTGGTAAACGGTTAGAGATGCAGTCATTAATTTAACTGAGGTTTAATTTTCTGATACTAGTAGGTATAAAGGAGTTTCTATATTAAACTTAATATTATTCATAATCCTCTTGATGATTATTAGAATTTGAAAAAAAATCATCACGCGGTTTGAAAATATTGATTGCCCTCAGTAAACAATAGGAAGCCCCAGTTCAGAAGCTGATAAATTAAACTTCCGAGCCAGAATATATTTCAACTGAATATACATACATATGTTAAAAATACAATACACAAATACACTAAATTATACAAAATACACGAAAAAATTAATAAACAACGAAACCCCCCAACTGTTGACGACCCTCGCAAACGTTATAAGGACCATGATTTTAGGATATGTACCTGGAATGTGCGAACGTTATACAAGACTGGTGCCACTTTCCAACTGGCGGATGTCCTCGGAAAATATAAAGCTGACATCACAGCGATCCAGGAAATGCGATGGACAGGACATGGTTGCACCAGAAAGAAAAACGAATTTGGGTGCGGATTTATAGTTGGCAAGGAAACATTTTATGAACGTCTGGAGGAAGTATATGAACGCTGCCCTGACCACGACATTAAGATTATTCTAGGCGATTTTAATGCCAAATTAGGAAAGGAAAATGTCTTTCGACCAACCATCGGTAATCACTGTCTACATGATACCACCTCCGATTATGTAATAAGACTGGTAGACTTCGTCGCTGCAAAGAACATGATAGTTAGTAGCACACGATTCCATCATAAGGACATACATTAGGCGACCTGGATATCTCCTGATCAGCGGACGAAGAACCAGATTCATCACTTGGTAATAGATGGCAGGCACACGCAGAGAAAAAACTCGTTTGTCCCAAACGAGTTCTCAGATAAAAGAACTTCGTTTGGGGAACGTAATTGCGGGAAACGAACTTCTGTTGAACCATACACGGGATTTCGTTAGAGATAACCGAAAAACGTTTACAACAAACGAGTTTTGTGAAATTCAAATCGAAAAAACGTTTACGAGAACCGAAAAACGTTTACAATAAACGAGTTTTCTGAAATTCAAACCGAAAAAACGTTTACGAGACCGAAAAGCGTTTAGATCAAACGAGTTTTGTGAAATTCAAACCGAAAAAAAGTTTACGATAACTGAAAAACGTTTGCGTTAAACGAGTTTGTATAAATCAAACCGAAAAAATGTTTCTGATACCCGAAAAACGTTAACGTCAAACGAGTTTTGCCAAATTTAAACCAAGAAAACGTTTGCGATAATAGAAAAACGTTTACGTCAAACGAGTTTTGTGAAATTTAAACAGAAAAAACGTTTGTGACAGTACATGTTCTCTCTCCATCTCTGACACTCCCTGACAAAGAACAATTTCATGGCACAATTAACAAGGTAAACGCAGTAGGATTTGGTATGCATATTATGGCAAATTTAGTGTTCGAATGGGAAAGGGAAGTAGAATAAGCAAAACCAATATACATACATATTGCATAAGAGCGACACGTATGTAAAAAAATATTGGAATCAGCTGTTCTAACGTGGTTACCTTGTTTATTCTACCATTTAGGAAATGTGTGGGTAATGTGTACAGAAGACAAATTGCTACTCTTGCTCGTTGCGAATATCAAATGAAGAATCTTTAAGCACGAAATTGTTGTTGGTCTGGAGTAATTGAGAGAAATTTAAGTTCATCGTATCTTTCCTCTCATTAACAGTATGGCTAATTTAAGTTATCGGAAACGCTTTTCGTTTGCGGCAATTTAAATTTTGTGCTCGTTTGATTCAAATGAGTGCTCGTTTGCAATAACCGGGTACACAGTTGCGATAAACGAGTTTAGTTAAAAGAACTACATAAACAGTTGCGACAATTGTTTCGTACGCAAATCAAACGAAATACGGTTACGGCAAACGAGCTATAAACGTTTTGTTTCTTTGCGTGCACTCTTCTAGTGTAATGGATGTACGTGTGATTTGAGGTTGCAATATCGACTCTGATCATTACCTGGTGGCTGCGAAAGTTCGCACGAGATTGAGCAGGGCGAAAAACGTACGAAGCCGAACACAGCAAAAGCTGGATATTGACAAGGTACAAATACCGGAGATATCAATGTCCTATCGTCAGAAACTCTCGCTCCTGCTAGAGCAGAATACCCCCCCCCCCTCATGAAGACCCAGATGCTCAGTGGAAGCACATCTCCCATTCTTTGGAAACCGCTGCAAGGACTGAAGTTGGCTATCGAAGACCGCAGAAGGATAAGCCATGGTACGACGAAGAATGTCGCATTGCAACTGATGAAAAAGACGCTGCACGTATAGCAACGAAACAGTCAGTTACAACGCGTGCTGTGAGTGAGCGGCACAAAACGCTAAGAAGGGAGGAAAACCAAATATTTAGGCGGAAAAAATGGCAGTGGGAGCAGAGAGAGAGTGAAAACCCCGAAATGTGCAGGATGAATGGTGAATCCCGAAAGTTTTTCCAGAGGGTAAGAAGATTGAATAACGGACCTAATAATGGGCTCCACTCTTGAAAGGACGAGAATGGGAATCTGGTGACTGAGAAGCAGTGTGTGCTCAAAATGTGGAGAGACCACTTTTCAGCACTAATCCACTCAGATTCTTCCAGTGCAGATCAGGAGGAAATGATAGTGAAAGACTAAAGCCAATTATTGAAAACCTGATTGCACTTTATCAGTGTGGTTTTAGACCAGGCAAGTCCACGACTGACCAAATATTCACGCTACGCCAACTCCTGGAAAATATCCACGAAAAGCAAATCGATACATACCACCTGTTTGTCGATTACAAAGGTGCTTTCGATAGCCCCATAGGGGGAAACTGTACGAAGCTATGTCTGAACTTGGTATTCCGGCAAAACTGATCCGCCTCTGTAGACTGACGCTGACCAACACCAAATCAGCAGTGAAAGTGGGGAAAGACCTCACTGAACCATTCTGTACCAAGCGAGGACTGAGACAAGGCGACACACTTTCGTCCAATCTCTTCAACATCTTAATGGAGATTATAATGAGAAAGGCTGCAGTAAATACGAACAAGAAAATTAACACGAAAAGCCATATGTTGCTAGCGTATGCTGACGACATAGACATCATTGGGCGAAATTTGCGAGAGGTTACTGCAGTATTTTCAAGAAGCGAAAAGGAATCAGCTAATGTGGGTCTTAATGAGGGCAAGACAAAATTGATGGTGTCAACGACTAGAGAAACCTCTCGAATAGGTCCGCACTTGAACGTTGAAAACCAATTTAATTTTGAAGTGGTAGATGAATTTGGCTACCTTGGATCCGCCATGAACAAGGACAACAACGTCAGCCTGGAGATAGATAGGAGAATTGTGCTTGCAAATATATGATATTTTGGGCTCAGCAAGCAGTTTAGGAACAAAGCCTTCTCTCGACGGACAAAAGTCCAGCTATATCAGACTCTCATTTTACCTGTCTTGACATATGGCTCCGAAACTTGGGTCATATCGCAAGCGGATGAAAATCACCTGGGAGTTTTCGAGAGAAAAATTCTCAGTAAAGTATATGGTCCTGTTAGAGAAAACGGAGAGTACCAACGCCGCTGGAACGCAGAACTATATAATCGATATTCTGACGTGGACATAGCTAGCATGTTATCAGAATGGATGAAGATGAGCCACCGCAAAAGGTTTTCGATAACGTACCCGATGGAAGCAAGAAAAGAGGACGACCGAGACTCCGCTGGAAAGACCAGGCAGAAGAATCCCTCCGTATCCTTAGTGTTACCAACTGGCGAGAAAAGGCGAAGGATAGAGCCAGTTGGAAGAATATGTTGAAATTTCTGTAATTTGTTTGTTTAAATAATATATGTAAGACGTCTGACCTCATGAGGTTGTAAAATAGTCAATAAAAGTAAAGTATATGTTAACAATAAACCAGGTTAGCGATAACCTTGTTCTCTAATCCTTGCCGATTACACCACTTACAAATTTGGAATGTTTTTGAAATAACTGAACCTTCAAAAATTTGATCAGTTGGTAAAATCGGGCCTGTCGATAAAATCGGCTCACATTTTAAACCTATGTATAAAAGCCAAGTATATCGGCGACGGCGTGAGCTTCACAAAATTTCTGGTGATGGCGATGCGTCCGAAAATTTTTCGATCAGCTTTCGTCTGTCAAATAGTTGATTTTTTGTGTATTTTTTTATTATGGTTGAATTTTTTTTGTTAAATAGTAGAGTTTAATGAAATTGTACACCAGTTTAAAATGAGGTTAACAATTAAATTATTATTATTTTTTTATATAATTATTATTTACCTTCGAAATGCGTTAATCTTGTTTGGTGTAAATGTCGTATAACAGATTTTCCTTATAAAGGAAAACACCTTTTTAGCCTAGATATGTATAGCATTACAGATTTCATTTACAGGCATAATCAATCAGAAATTACATACTTTTACAGAAACCATCATCAATGTTTCCCTGTAAACCGAAATAGTATGAAGGAGATATCAAGGTAAGGAAAATGCAAATTTAATGTTTCAACACATGACGTGTTCTAATAATTGAAATTACACAAAATTTCCACAAAAATATCATTATCCAAAAAGTTTGAAATTGTCCCATTTTTGGATAAGCATCCAAAAAGTGCAAAAAGGATGTACAGGTAGAGAAGAAAAAACCCGCAAATTGGCAACCCTAGTAGAATAGAACCAAAAAAGTCAAAGCGATTCACTCAAACGCATTTCTTTCCCGCGTCATAACTTGATTATTTCATACTTTTTACATATTTTATGAAATTTTATTTAAATATGGTTGGAATTTCTATAGATAGATAGAATAACATCAGCAGAAAACTGCTCGTGTATTGAAATATTCCACGAAGAGAGTAAGAGAGCGAGCAGAGAAACGACACGCTTCACTCGTTTTCTTTGTTGGCATTCCACTCCATGAGTTTGTGAAAAGTGGCAACACTGATGAAGTAGCAACTGGCTCACTCGTAGGACATATCTGTCTTTTTATGACGTTTTGTATTCCGTTTTGAACCAGTTACATTATCTGGTGGGAGGCTACAAAATTGTGTGTTGTCCAATTTTCAGTCACAACTTATAACATTTTCGAGATAAGTTTACAATGAAATCGAACAAGACCCAGGTTATATGAGGCGATGCAATCGTTATATCTTTTAACTTCGAGGTAGTGGACGAATTTGTATACCTCGGATCTGCCGTAAACAAAAACAACAACGTCAGCCTTGAGATCAAGCGGAGAATTGTGCTTGCGAATAGATGTTGTTTTGGGCTAAGCAAGCACTTTAGAGATAAAGCCCTCTCTCGAGTAACAAAAGTCCAACTGTACCAGACTCTCATTCAACCTGTCTTGCTTTATGGCTCAGAATCCTGGGTATTATCGCAAGCAGACGAAACATCTGTAGGAGTCTTCGAGAGTAAAATACTCCGAAAAATTTATGACCCTATAGTGCACAACGGCGAGTATCGGCGACGCATGAACCATGAGCTGCATGAGCTATATCCCGACATTGACATAGTTAAGCGGATAAAAAAATAACGCGATTGCGCTGGCTAGGCCATGTCAGTAGAATGGATGAAGACGAACCAGCACGAAGGGTTTTCGAAACCGAACTCGAAGGAAGACGAAAAATAGGAAGACCAAGACTCCGCAGGAAGGATCAGGTTGACGAATTCCTGCGTACACTTGGAATTTCCAACTGGAGAGATAATGCAAAAGATCGAACTGGTTGGCGAAATATGTTATCTTCGTTTTGTAAGGTCCCTGACCCCTCGGGGTTGTTCGTGACCGGATAAGCAAGTAATCTTTATATCGTGCGGCTTTGATTAGCCGTCTTGGTTCTCTTCAGTTCTCGCCCCAAACACATTGTCGCTGCGATTCGAGTAGACACTGTCTAAGTGAAACCAACTACGATAGTGATTTTTATTACCGCTACTTGCTATTACCATGAATAGTTAATTAACCATAACTGCAATAAATTAAATATCAACAAAAACTATGTTGTGACATATCAATGGAGATGCGGGGCATCGATCCCCGTACCTCTCACATGCTAAGCGAGCGCTCTACCATCTGAGCTACATCCCCATGTGGTTACGCCCTATTTGACATTATTTTTTCGGCTATTACCTGTATAAAAAGTGGTTGAAGAATTAAAAAAAGTGCATAAAAATCAGGTCCAATTACTTTAACGTACTCGATTTCGTTTTAATTCATTTGTAATTCAAATTCAAACTACAATGATAAATGATCAGCAGTGTTGAATATGGTAAATGTTGGACTTGTGATGGTAAAATGTGGCAGTGTGTTATGTTCGGCAAGAGGCTCAATGGTCTAGGGGTATGATTCTCGCTTTGGGTGCGAGAGGTCCCGGGTTCAAATCCCGGTTGAGCCCGTTACTTTTTATTAATACTTATAAAACAATATTTTATAGATAGCCAACTGCATCTGAAGCGTCTACTTAAATTGTTTTAAATTAGCCGTTTCAGGTAAATAGCTACAATTTTGGATTTCTTTACCAAAGTTAATAGTTTAATTTCTACTACAACTAATTAATTGGACTAAATTTGAAGTGGTTAGTTAGGGAAAGTCATACTAAATCTTCAGTTGCTCTAGTTTGCCCAACCCCTACCATTGATGTCATATGACACAAAATTGCGTTTTGTTAAAAAGTCCGATGCTGAAAATTCACAAGAGGCTGATCGAGCATGTTATATCATAGAGTCATCACTCTCTTAACGTTCTCTCGATGACGACGAGGTAGTGGGTAATTTCATCGAGTTCGAGTTGGTGTTGTATGTTACTCTTTGGTTGGACATAAAACGGACAGAAATAAAAGAAAATGCGTATTTTCGTTAAATCCAAACCAACATAAAATTTAATTTAGCTGTCATTAGTATCAATCAAACTAGAGTTGTGCAGTTCACGAACGAACTAGTTCAATTGACCGATTCACTCTTGTGAACTAGATGAACTAGTCCACATTGTTCCGCTCTTTTGTTTCAGTAGTTCACTTGTTACAGCAGTTTTTTGTATTTCAGTTCTGCAGTTCTCTCCGCCATTTTCAAGTTCATGCTCTCTTTCACTTACTCAATTTGCACAAAGGTGCCTAATGTATGCTAATGTTACAATCTTTGTGGAATGGATATGTAACCGGCTTCTACACAATAATTACAGCGCTAAACATCACTTGTGTTCCAAAATATAGAAAGATTTTCCAGAAACGGGATAACACTTTTAAAATCTGTAAAAATCAGACAGTTTTCGCCATTATCCGCTCCAATTGAACTAAAACTACAAGTTGAACTGAAACCGGGGGGTTCTATGGTCGAAAAGCCACTAGGGAAATGATATAGGATGAGGGACCAAAGAAGACATACAGATTAGAGACCATGCAGCAAACTAAGTTTAAACGTGTTTGATTGACACTAATGACAGCTAAATTATGTTTGCATCGAACGAAAATACGCATTCCCTTTTATTTCTGTCCGTATTAACCAAAGCAAAAATTACCAAAGCAACTCGAACTGGATGAAATGGCCTACTACCTCGTCGCCATGAAGACGCATCGAAGAGAGTAATGGAGGCTCATTACTATTGATCTGTGACTGAAATGAGCTCTTTAGTTCACAGCTCATGTGAACTGTTAAGCTAAAATGATACAATGAACTAGTGAACTAAATGAATAAACTAGTGAACTAAATGAATAAATTAGTTCATTCTGTTGAGCTGAACTAAAATCACCGCTCACTTGAATGAACTAAAATTCCCAACTCTAAATAAAACTCTATTTAAAATTAGTTTACTGCATGGTCTGCTTCTTGTTGCTTATCGCTCTTTCGCCTACCTAAAGTATATTCTATCAATTTTCTACTTCATAGTCGATCAGCTGTGTCTTGGATACCCCCTGGTCATGTTGGTGCAGGGTGAATATCAGCCCAGATTCCCCGGTCGTCCCATACCTAATGGGCAAACAGTTCGGCGTTTATCCACTCGTCTTGGAAATTATGGCACAAGAGGATGCTAGCAGATCAGGCTGGACCCGGAGCAGCCGTTCTGCTGAGAATATCGTGGCTGTGGCTCAAGATGTCGAAGTGAACCCCGGAGCATCGACCAGACGACGTGACACACAATTAGCGGTCCTTGCAGAGAATTTTGAAGATGTTCCCTTACAAAGTGCATACCATAGAGTAATGACGTATAGAGACGCCAACTCCCTCAGTAAATTGATGACATTTGGTGTGTTGCAGATAGGCGGTTGGATGTTGGAAAGTATTGCTTTAATAATACCAGATAGAGGCAATGGCTCAAACCATCCAACAATAAATCAGTAACGGCATTTCGATTTGTGCATTAACATTTTTGTGTAAATACACCACAAATTTATACATACTAACAATAAAATATATCAAAAAAAACCCAAAATACGTTTACATTTCACAGTTTTCCATCAAAACGATATGAAAAATTTAAGTCAACAATTTTTGTAATTCCACCTCGTGTAGGTCAACTTACGTCAAATAACTCTCTATCGCAACACGAATAGTATGAAAGGAAATGTCAGATGAGAACAATGGCAGCTCTATACGTCATTACTCTATGAATTAGCCACTCGGAATTATCATGAAGCATAACCAATCGGAATCGGTGTAAAAATATTCTGCATTATGAGCCAAACAATCCCTTCATGGTATGTAATAAATACCTCAATAAAATCTGAAGCTTCTAAAAACAAAATATTTGTACTCTACGTTCCACACAGAGGGACCCTATATTTCTCAATACATTCTATATTTAAGATTCTCACTGATTGAATCCCACACTTTTACATCGATTAAGAATAGACGTCGAGAAGATTTTTAATACTTAATTAGTGTCATCACTATGCAAAATGTTCGTCGCCGAAAAAAATTAAAGGTTGTTTGTCTGGGAATTGAAATCGGGTTCTTCACATCGAGGGTAACAACGGGGCAGTAATTCTTAGAACCACCCTTTTAACATTTTACATTTATTGCCTCCGCAACGATATCAACGACTGCTTTCACAACTTATATGGTGGATCGCGACTTCCTGAATCCATACTGACGTTCGGAGAGAGCACCTGTTTCATCCGCTATCTGCAGCAAGCGGTCATATATTATTCGCTCCAATATTTTTCCCATTGTATCCAAGAGACAGTTGGGACGGTACGACGACGGCTCATTTGGAGGCTTGTTTCCCTTTGGAATGAGCAGAAGTCTCTGCTACTTCCACTTATCTGAAAACATTTTTATAACAAAAACAAGGTTAGAACAAATTCTTCCGGTCTTCTTCGTATTGCTGCTTTCAACGCTTTCTTTGGAATTCCATCGGGACCTGGGGCCTTGTCGTCACCAATCTTCCCACAGCTCCTAGCAGTTCCTCTGTGGTAATTACAGGTATGGTTTCGTCTTCCCTACTTCCAAGTCTCTACTGGTCTGGAAACATTTTCACCTCCAAGCATTTTTGGAAGATTCGGACAAATACTTCCGGTCTTCTACGTAATGCAGCGTTCAACGCCTCGTTAGGAATTCCGTCGGGGCTTGGGGCCTTGTGGTTACCAAACTTCCTGCATGCTCCTAGCAGGTATGGTTTCGTCTTCCCTACTTTCTCTGGCAGTAGAGGTGTGTGGTGAACGTGGGGGGAATAGTGTGGTTATTATATTCCTCAGCATAACTGGGCATATGTTAATTGCGGGGATCGGTGGCCCTTTATTTTCCTCATTTTTGCTGCTTTTAATGGCACGTTTGAGTGGCCTACGCAGGTTTTTGAAGTTACTCATGCACTCGTATAACTGGGGGTTTCCTCTAGATCTTTGGACCCGACGTCTTGCCTGAAGACAACTTGCCCGTAGGGATTTTATGCTGTCATTCCACCAATAAGAGTGCCCTCCTCTTTTGCATACTGTCCTTCTCGGCATGGCTGCATCACACACTTCAGTCATCATGCTGTTCAGATCATGCACTAGCTGTTCCGCGGTAACTTTTTTCAGTTTGTGCGAATTGAGCAGCACTTCCTCTACCACTATTTGTCTAAGTCTCAAACATTACAGCCTGGTGGTCGCTATTCGTATAGTTCTCGCTCACCCACCACTTGGTGGTTCCGGCAAGACATGTGCTGACAAAGGTGATGTCTATAATGGAACCGGTACCTGATTTTCTGAAGGTGTTCTTTCGACCCTATATCAAGCTGAACAAAGGTTTCCAGTAGGCTGCGCCCTCTGGCGTTCGAACATCTTCTGCCCATTCTAATGCCCATGCATTGAAGTCACCAGCAATAACAAGGGGCAATCTTGTTCTGGCATCCAGATCCATATGGCCACCAGATCCTCTAGCATCTTCTGAAATTGGTTGTACGTCCAGCAGGGTATAGCGTAACAGCTGTAATAATATACTCCCTTAAGTTTGGTGCGCACAAAACCGACAAACTGTATATTTACGTCCTGGAATGCGTGGGAACCGCAATTTGCTCTGTTCTATCGGTGATCCATATTCCACTATGCGGGTTTCTATATGGCCCGCTTATCATGGGCAGATAAATTTTCTTCTCTCACACGAACTGAGTCAGGAGATCTTGTGCCGCCTCACAGTGGTTCAAATTGTTTGGGTTAACCTCATTTCCGTGTTTGCGAACTCAATGCTCTCCTAAGTAGTGGACATCTGCCACTACCCGCTATATGCTTTGCCTCCTTCGATGTATCTCCTTTACAGAACATGAAGAGTGGATCTTTCCCACTGTCCTTTGCCATATGGCCCTCCTCACCGCACAGTCTACAGCATTTTGAGCGGTCATGCTGGTTCCTCCAATTTCTTGCCAAATGCCCGAACTCTAGGCACCTGAAACATTTTATCGGAGCGCTCAGAAATTCAGGGTCATAAAAGAGAAAAAATTTGAGCAATTTCTGAGTGTTCATTATTCGGAGTCATAAAATACACTTTTCCGGAAATTTTTTATGAGCCTTTGAAAATTTACGCTCTGAAAATACACTTTTCTGACTTTTATTTGAGGGTTCATAAATAAGTGTGTTTTTTACTCCGCTAAAGTTAAATATAGCTTAATTAGTACGGAGTAGCTAAGCGATATTAGGCGTCATTTCAATTTCTTTAAATTCGTCAAGATGTTATCTATTGCACTTTGTTTTAAAACCCCAAAGAGGTAGTCTACGTATTTCGTCAACAACTTAGGCCTAGTATCACATCATTTCAGACTTTCATTCAATAGCTCGGCAATAGCTATGTAGGCAGTTATAGGTGATGCCGATGAACCCATAAAAAGTACTTATTTATATGAAAAACAATCAATTTGTATTAAGGATCGTCATCACAATATCTAGTTAGAGCTAACAGTTATAATTTTTAAATTGCATACAAAATGTATGATAACTGAAGATAGTGATAACGGGGATAAATCGTTTAAATGACCTTTAAAAATAATTGAATTTAAAAAACACCCACGCCCACTAGTTACAGCGGGCATTTCCTCAGTTATCAAAGGAAGGGATTGCTTTAAATAAACCAAAATCCTGGTTGCAATAACTCCACAAGAAATCAGATGCAGAACGGTCAGGAGTCCAACAGAATGTGAAGTTCGTTGAAATCAGAAAATTTCGCTGCAATTCTGCCATAACAGGCCCGGCTTTATGTGGCAAATTGCACCATCTTGTTGAAATCACATAAAGTTTAAACTTTTTCAGCATCTTTAAGTAACGGTCTCCATTTACCTTAACAGTACGACCGTTTTGTACGAAAAAGTAGTGCAGGTTGATGAAACTGCACACCACACTGTGACTCGAGCTGGATGCAACTCCCTCTGATGGAATATTTACGGGCTAGACTCACTGCATATTCGACCATTTTGTTTGTTAACATTACTGTTTAGGTGGGTCTCGTCCGATATAAAAATAAAGTTTAGCAAGTTTTTATGCTCAACCAATATTTGAATGATCTTCTGGCAAAATTCTAATCGAATCGCCAGGTCTGCCGCAGTCAGTTTCCTTTTCGTTTGAGTTTTATAAGGACATACAGTTAAATCCTTACGCGCAGAATTGACTGTGTGCTGATACCCATTTCAGTAGATCTCGATGACTGGGCCTTCATGGGATTGTCCTACGCTTGGAAAAATTGTTTACGACCCCATTTAGTTATAATCCATCTGTTCAGAGAAGTGACGCTAAACGCGCGCCTTAACTCTCCTTGAACGGAAATGGCAGATTCCAATGCACGATACCGGCGCACAATCCAAATTCTTGTTTCATCATCCCATTCGTCCATTTTCCTTAAATTAATAGACCAATCACCCATTCCCCATGTGTAATAGTGATGGGTAATTCCACATAGTCGTGGGTAACTACCCCTTATTTTCCCCATTACCCTGTGGGTAACGGCTAATCGCGATGGATAATTCCCCATTATTGTAAGTTGCTAACCATTATTTTCTTCATTACCCTGTGCGTAAAGGGTAAAAGATCACTACCCATAACCCAGGGCAATATTAATGGGTTACCCAAGGTATACTATTACCCACGAATTACGAAATCTGGTTACAAATAATAATAATTTTATTTGTATTTAAATATAAAATAATAAGCAGTTTGAATAAAAACTTACTTATTTTTATTTCTATAAAATTCATAATGGGATATGGCATCAACAAATCAACAATGTATGTGGCCATAGAGTAATGACGTATACAGCTGCCATTATTCTCATCTGACATTTCCTTTCACACTATGCGTGGTGCGGTCCGTGCGATAGAGAGTTATTTGACTTACATAAATTGCCTTACACCAGGTGGAATTACAAAAATTGTTGACTTAAATTTGTCATGTCGCTTTGATGGAAAACTGAAATTTAAACTTATTTTGGACTTTTTTTGATATATTTTATTATTAGTATATATTTGTGGTGTATTTACACAAAAATTTTAATGCACAAATCGAAATGCCGTTACTGATTTATTGTTGGATGGTTTGAGCCATTGCCTCTATCTGGTATTATTAAAGCAATACATTCCAACATCTAGCCGCCCATCTGCAACACACCAAATGTCAACAATTTACTGAGAGAGTTGGCGTCTCTATACTTCATTATTCTATGGTTGTGACAGCCATCAAATTCAAGTAATTAGTTGGGCATACAAAAATATAATTTGGTACAACCGAATGAGCTTTTACATTTTTCGTTCATCCAACTAATAGAATATTCACCACTACAGGATAATTTGATTGCTAGAACTAAAACTCGATTGGCAGATCACATTTATTTTGTTGTTGCTGTGGCTTCTACTAAATATTTCAGTTCTTGCAACCAAAATTGAATTACAAATCAATTCATATGCACATTTGATGATACTGAACACAATTATTGGTAACCACAACTGAATAATGTAATAGTCCAAGGAACCGCAAAATTTTAGTTGGCTGTACATTAAGTTGTGACAACGAATCTTTTCTCTGTGTGTACGCATCCAATTATTCCGGGTATATGATATTTTGTAAAGTAAAATTATGAGTTCGTCTCTTCAGGCGTCATTTTCACTTGGATGGATGGGACAAAGGACCTGATGCATACCTCAAACTTTTGCGATGCAATTTTATTTCAGAAAGCACCTTTCTCTCTTCTTCCATCGCTGCAACATTGAGACACCTGGCATACTTTTCTCTGATTTAATTTGTTTTAATGTTTGTTTAGTTTCCGTTAATCGCTACTGCCAATCAGAGTGCGTTGCCGAACCGATATTGTCGTCGCCGGTTGCCAAACCAGCTCATGGTAGAATTATCTATTAGGTAGTCGCATTAGAAATTCCGTCGTTAAGCTGTCAAAATTAGCTGAATAATGAAAACCACTATGTACACAAAATGTGAAAATTTTTATAAGATTGTCTTACTTGATATGAAGTCTATGCTATTAAATTGCATTTTGGTTGACATTCTTTGAATTTTATTCACAAACAAAGAGAAACAAAATCGAATTTGACAGCTTACCGACGGAAAAGATGAAAAAACCACAAATCAGCTGGGCTGACGCGTTTACACGATAGATAAATTTACCATGAACCAGCTGTTTCTGATTTCAATGCTGTCATATTTTTAATAGAAAAAATTAGTTTTAAATTTTTTACGGTTTCATTAAAACGTACTGGATTGAAGAAGCAAAAGTATAAGTAAAAAGTTACGAATTGGAAATACGTAATCAAATCAATTTCGAAGAAAACCTGTGAGATACCTGAATATCTAATAGTGTTACAACAAGTTGCAGACAACATCTAACCCGGACTAGGTCATATTTTGACGTATTTACATGTTTCGGCCTACATTTTTAACTGGTGGGGAGGGCATTCGCTAATTCGGTGATGAATGATGCTATCAAAGTAAGGTAATGTATTTTAATGTACTTATTGGGTACCTACAGGCCGCTGTACCCATTACCCATCGCCGTGGGTAACCCATCCCCATTTTTTATCGAAAATATGAAACGGAGCGTCGAATCGACACAATAACTAATTTTTGAGGGTTGCTAAGGGTTTTTCATAAAGTTGTCCAACTTGTATGGATTTTTTGTTTTTTAAATCGCCAAAATAAGAAAAAGCCCTAAAATAAAAAAAGGCCTATGACTGCGAAACAATAATAAATTTGTTACCTTTTTAAGAGGCTGTAAACAATGGATGTCTTTAATAAGGCGTCACTTTTTTTTTAAATCGATATAACTTAAATTTTTCAAATAAAAATCGTTAAAACGCCATTATGTCCATATTTCGGAAACGAAGCGAACAATAACCCATTTTTCCGAGTTTCTAAGGGTTTTTCTAAAATGGTCCATTTCGTATAGACCACTTTTTGTAAAAAAAATAGCTATAACTTGGAAACTGTGAGTTTATAAGCGCAAATAATAAATTGTTTACCTCCATAAGAGTCTTTAACCATTGGATGTCTTTCATAGTTTTAAAGTTTCCGAGTTATAGCTATTTTATTTTTTGGCGATTTTTTTTACAAAAATTCTCGTCCATGCGAATTAAACCGCTTTATGAAACCCCGTAGAAACCCGCAAACCCACGCCGATGTGTATGGGTTATACATGGGGGGTAAATACGAACTCTGTGCGGAATTGTCTGTAGTGATTGTCTGCTGATACTCCAGCACTTATGGCAGCGGCAATAATTTTCTGCGTCCGAAGTGAGGGACCTCGATGACAGGGCCTTCATGTGATTGTCCTACGCTCGACAACATTTTTTACGAGCCCCACTATAGTCCATCTGCTCAGAGGAGTGATGCTAAACGTGCGTTCAAACTCTTTGTGAACGGAAATGACAGATTTCAATGAGCAATAGCGGCGCACAATCCAAATTCTTGTTTCATCATCCCAATCGTCCATTTTTCTTAAATTTAACCACCAAGCACTGAAAAAAATAAAAATGAAAACCCACTAATTTACAGAAACCAGTTATTTCGTTCTTTTGGTAGCAACATTTATCACCGTATTAACGAAGGCACCGCCAGTTAAACATTTATGTAGAATGTCATACAAACACTGCAGCCAAAATATGAGATAGTCGGGGTTAAGGCCGGTACTCAGTTTCTATGAAATTTTCATTACAATTTCTTTGCGAAAATTTCGTGGGCAAAATCAATTATTTGATTGTTACGCCAAAGTTATTTCGTACGAAACCTATTGCTTAAGAATTGTTTGGGACCTTAATTTTGACGTTTCGATAATTTTAACAGCCAAACGAACCACCCCGCGTGTCAAAAATAAAATGGAGTGCTTAGAGGAATTATAACCGAAATATTTTCAAGGTAAATAAAAGATAGGTGGCAACTCGCCCGCGAAAACTAAACTGAAGAAGAGTACTATATTAACGCAAGAGTATAAGTGGGCTGGTCTTACAGGCACTTAAATTGCTCATAAGACATATATTCCCAGTAAAGTCACAGGACGTTGGGGGAGAAGACGAAATTCTAGAATAAGACATGAAAAAATTGTAAAACAAGAATATGGACAATAAAAATTTAAATTCTAAAAAAAATAAAAAATTCGCCCGAATACTTTATTAAATTTTTTTTGATGTGTTAACATCTATACGCGCGCCTCTAGGGCAGTAAACTATCAGTTTAATACATACGCAAGTGTTAGGTATGTAAGAGTAAATCATCATTTGTTTGTTCGTTGCTTGGCAGTCGTTATTGAAAGTGATTATTGGGCGATTTTCATATAATTTTCCCACGCGATTTTCTCCGGAAATTCATTGCCGATTTTATTAATTTTTGGATTAAAAAGCTAGTGCGGGTTTCGACGAAGAGTATAGGCCAAAAATTAAGGCGATCCGATATCGGCGAGCCGAGATTGAAGTGTTTTAATTTGGAGTATTAATTTGGAGTAATATTGAAAAAGTATTTTATGTTAATCTTCGGTTATATCGTACGAATATAACAATGTATGTATGTATGTACAAGTGTCTGTTGCTTTGCATTCTTTGACTTTTGTGGGAATGAAACAGAAAGTATTGAGCAAGAAAATAATGACACATGTGCTTGCACTGGGTCTTTAAATAATTTTAAGTATTAATATTATTTAACTGTAACGTCATCATATGATTGAACGCTGTTTTTTATTTTCCAATGTAACATTTACTAATGTGTTCACAGAAATCGAACAGGTACCGTGTAGCAAAAAGGTGTTAACACATCGCCCGTGAGTTCGAACACTCATTGGATTTTTTTTTAGGGATTTTAATATTTTAGCTTTCATCGAAATGAGCAGCCTGATTGAATATGTGATCACTGATATGTCTCAGGTTTAGTAGGTGACCGATGTCACTGAAGCTCATCAAGCTATCGTGCATATTCTTTTGTCTTTAGAAGGTGGATGAGCCAAATATATGGGCCAACGGCAGTTAGAAACCAAAAGAAGAAAATCCAGGTTCGACATATTGCATCCTGGTCAGCGTCTGATCCATAATGGGCGGCTGCAATCAAATATCCTGGCAGTAGGTAAAATGCAAAAACCGGGTGGATTGGGTTTGCCTCCCCTCCCGCCACCGTTCATAATGACGGTGAATACACAAAAAAACGAAGAAGAAAACATAAACAACCCCAATTTGTTGACGACCCCCCGCAAACGTTGTAAGGACCACGATTTACGGATATCCACTTGGAATGTACAACTATATACTCGTATAGATCCGGTGCAATTATCCAATTAATTACAAGGCTGAAATTACCGCAATCCAGGAAATGCGATGGACAGGACATATACTACAGTTGCCATGAGAAAAAACATGAATTTGGCTGCGGATTTGTAGTTGGCAAAAGACTGCGACATCTAGTCTCTAGGTTCAATCCTGTGAGTGAACGTATAGCTACAATCCGCATAAAAGCGAAATATTTTTATATTTCCCTAATTGTGTGCATGCCCCGACAGAAGAGAAAGATGATGATACCAAAGACATATTCTATGAGCTCCTAGAGCAAACGTATGACCGCTGCCCTGGCCATGACATTAAGATTGTACTAGGAGATTTTAATGCTAAAGTAGGCAGGGAAAATGTGTTACATCCAACTATTGGCAATTTCAGTCAACATGCTGACAGTTCCGAAAACGGTATGAGACTGATTGACTTTGCCGCGGCAAAAAACATGGTCATTAATGGTACGAGATTTCAGCATAAAGACATCCACAGGGCTATTTGGGTATCCCCTGATCAAAGAACGAAGAACCAAATTGATCATGTGGTAATTGATGGAAGGCACTCATCCAGTGTAATGGACGTACGAGTGATCAGAGGAGCTAACATTTATTCTGATCACTACCTGGTAGCAGCAAAGGTTCGCACAAGATTATGTAGAGCGAAAATCGTACGAAACCAGACGCAGAGGAAACTGGACATCGGAAAGCTGCAATTACCAGAGGTACCCACAGCCTACTCAATGAAGCTCTCGCAACTTTTGGCACAAAACCCACTCCCTCCCGATGACGATCCTGAAGCGCAGAGAAAACCAATTACCGACTCTATAAAAACTGCCGCAAATACCGTACTTGGTTTTGAAAAGTGTCGCATTGCAAATTATGAAAAGAACGGATGACAATGCTTCAGTCAATTGCAACTCGAGCAGCGACTGAGCGGTATAGGGAAAAATAAAGGAGGTACGCCGATGAGATGAGAGTATGACGATGGGACAATCAATCACAATTTGGACGACGACGTCGATTGCCCCCCTCCTAAAGCCCAGTATTCACTTTTTACGAAATTTTCGTTGCCATAAGTAGTACGTGCATAAAAAGTAACGAAAAATTCATGAGCCGAAAATTTCGCTCACTTTTCATTTGTTTCAACATGGTTGGAATTTGGTGGTACAATGGGTAGTGTGCGCGCCTCTTGTACTTGAGATCCTGGGTTCGATCCCTGCTCTGACCACCTTAAAATTTCTTTCGACGGCGGTCACCTCGCATAGTGACGGCGACACTATCGAGTATTTAGCCATGAAAATGCTTCTCAAAAATACCGTTCAGAACCGGTGTAAAAAGTGTAGGTCCCAATCAGTGAGTATAAAACTAGAAAGCGCACAGCTCACTGGTTGTGAGAAGCTCTCCCCGATTCCTTCTAGGGATGTAATGGGAAACCAATTATTATTATTTATTTCCATTTGTTTCGTAGTCAAAGTCAATTACAGAGCTGTTATGTCAAAGCTATTTCGTAAGAAAAGAAATGTTTCGGAACTGAATTTTGACATTTTAAAAATTTTAACAACCAAAATTAACACCACGTGCGTTAAAAATGAAACGGAGTGCGTAGAGGAATTATAAATGAATATTTGCAAGGTAGATGGGTGGTAACTCTCCGCAACAAAATTTTTCGTTTAGAGATAAATGACAAAATTGCATACCGAAAATTCACAAGAACTGAATACCGGCTTTAACCAACACAAGGTCAGCAGGTCAATTCTGTAATTCTCGTAGCTAATTCTCTATCTCGATCGCTAAAATGCTAAAAAAAAAGTGTTAAGGTGAATTTTTTAGCGATGTCGCTAAATCCGTATTCTGGTACTGTAGTCGCTTAGCTAAAATTTACTATTTTCGCCGTAGCTAATTTGCTAAAAGTAGTTTAGACTTCTCCCTCTACTTTGATAAAATGCTTTTTGAAAGAGACAAACATATTACGCACACTTTTGACGCTTTATATTAGTGTTGCCAAGCCTTAGTTTGTTTTCCTCAAAAACATTAAAAATTTATTTAGATTTATTTTGCCGAAAAGCTACCAATTATTAATATCGCTCCAAAAGGTTGCAAAACATGGCAGCTCTATAAAGGCTTCGTTATTTTCGGTAAAAAAGGCAAATAACCATTCTGTTTGTGAATTTTGTAAATATTGTGTTGTGACAAAGATTTAAATAAAAACCGACGACGTCTAATATCAAGATTAATTAGACTGAATTTAAATCTAAAAGTATTTTTGTTCAACTTACCTCGTTGCTAAAAAATTAAAATTTAAGAGACAATTGACAGCTGTTTATTCGTTAGAGAATACAAAATAAGCAAATTTTAGCGATGACAACAAACGAAAAATTACGGCGAATTCAATTTTTAAGAGATAGCTAAATTTAAATACCACTTTACAGAATTGCATTCGTAGCGAAAAATCGCTAACAGATTTTAGCGATGGAGATTAAGCATTAGCAAGTTACAGAATAGACCTGCAGAACAGCTACTGCCCGGCTTAAGAACAACAAAGCAGCATGAGCCGGTGGATTACCGGCGGAGCTGTTTAAGGCTGGCGGCGATGAACTGATAAAAATTACAAAACTATGCAAAAAGTATGAAATACTCAAGATATAAAGCGAGAGAGAAATGATTTTGAGTGAATTTCCAGCTCTTTTTGGTTCTCTTTTACCAGGGTTGCAAAATTCTTCCGGTTGTCTAATTCTTCATCGTCTTTGAAATTTGGTTAGATGATTGCATGCCCGGCGAATGGGCATGTCCTATATTTAATAAAGGTTAACCCAGTCTCTGTTCCAACTACCGGGGAATAATCTTTTTATCCATAGCATATAAGTTTCTATCAAGTATAATGTGGGGAAGACTAAAACCAATTACCGCTGATCTGATTGGACCATATCAGTGTGGTTTAAGGCCTGGAAAATCGACAACTGATCAGATTATCACTCTGCGCCAAATTCACGAGAAGACCCACGAAAAACAAATTGACGCCTATCACCTAATTGTCGATTATAAGGCGGCCTTCGATAGCCCGATACTCTACGAAGCACTGTCTGAGCTTGGTATTCCTGCAAAACGCATACCCCTTTGCAGGATGTCCTTGACGAACACCAAATCCGCAGTGAAAGTTGAATAAAACCATCAGGAGCAAAATGCACATACTGCTCGGGTATGCTGATGATCTAGATATCATTGGGCGCACAATTGAAGAAGTTACTGCGGTGTTTTCGAGAATTAAGAGGAGTCAGCAAAAGTGGGTCTGAAAGTAAATGTGGACAAGACAAAATTAATGGTTTCAACGAGCAGGGCCTCCACGCGATTAGACCAAAGCGTGAACGTTGATAACCATTATAATTTCGAGGTGGTGGACGAATTTATATACCTTGAATCTGCGTAAACAAAAACAACAACATCAGCCTTGAGATCAATCGGAGAATTATGCTTGCGAATAGATGTATGTATATTTGGGCTTAGAAATAAAGCTCTCTCTCGAGTAACCAGAATCAAGATATACCAGACTTTCGTACAACCTGTCTTGCTTTATGGCGCAGAATCCTGGGTCTTAGCGCAAGGATACGAAACATTTTCGGGAGAAAAATACTCCGAAAAATGTATGGCCCTATAGTGCTCAACGGCGAGTATCGGCGACGCATGAACCATGAGCTCTATGAGCTTTATCCCGACATTGACATAGTTAAGCGGATCAAAATAATGCGGTTGCGCTGGCTAGGACATGTCAGTAGAATGGATGAAGACGAACCAGCAGGAAGGGTTTTCAAAACCGAACTCGAATGAAGACGAAAAATAGGAAGATCAAGACTCCGCTGGAGGGATCAAGTTGACGAATCTAAATTCGTATTTGATTTGAGCATTAATTTTTTTTCTGTGCAGACTTTCCGATCAAAGCCAAGGAAATGCGTTGTATCCAAGACTGATCTAGTAGAGGTTAAAGCAGTAGGATTTTGTTGTTGTTGTTGGCACCAACAACAGAGATTTGGTTTTTGCTCTATGAATCTAAATGTCAAATTCAACACAAATACATATGACCAAACAAAGTAAACAAAAAAGTACAATAACAAAATACACTGAAATTGACAGATAGAGTCATAAGAAAGCAAAATCAGCTGTGCTAATGCTAACCTCTACTAGATCAGCCTTGGTTGTATCTGTCAAAATCAGTATGCCTATGTGGAAAGCAATAGTCTTGACAGATCCAACGACTAAATCTAATAGTGAGTTAGGGTCTTTAGTACACAAACTATTAACAAGCCCATTGAACGCGACTAACAAGCCTTTGTACAAATCAATGAACAATAAACAATTACGCAGTTTATAACTATACATAACAGTCAGAGGCAACTAAGTATGATTTTGAGTACAAACTAGTCACTTTGCCTGCAGGGAAATCATAATAGAAATTATTACTCAGTCGGTTATATTTATTTCAACAAGAAACATATTATTTTTTATATTGAAAAATGCAAAAAATATGCGTTATAAAACACCCTTGGAGATGCGGGGCATCGATCCCCGTACCTCTCACATGCTAAGCGAGCGCTCTACCATCTGAGCTACATCCCCATTGGTTGTGTAGGCTGCGAAGTGCACACAATTACCAAACCTTCCTCCATAACACATACATACGGCATGTTATATTAAATACTCTCAGTTTCTCAGAGAACACATTGAAGGAAAAACTAAAGTGTACAAACAAAATATGTGGTACATTTTTTTTAATATCAAAATAAATGCTGGTTTCTCATCGTTCACCACACATCAGAGATGAGTAATACAAATTGAGCACAAGATATATTGAAAAGGTAGGAGTAGTACATTTTGTTGCTGTTGTAAGGCAAGAACAACAGATATTTTGTTGTAGCTTTGGTTGGCATAAGTTGTCAATGTCAGCTGATTAAAATGTAAACAAAGTGTGAAAATGCAATCAGCTGCAGAGGCAAATCAATATATTGCCTTATTTGTGAAACAGAGCATTTCAATATGCTGAAAAATTATTGGAAATTGTGGGACAGTAAGACCGAGTGCAAAATATATTGAAATAATAATGCCAATGTGTGTTTGGCAAAATGTCATATGTGGAAAAATGCATGAACTAAATGGTTAATAGAAGAAAATAAAGCTGCCGTAAATCTCAATAACTCCGTGATTAACAAAAACAAAAGGAGTGCAATCAGGCAACTACGACTTTAGGGTAGTATTCTAAAAATCCCGAAAGTCAAAAAATGGTAGTTTATACATACATCACTTCGGGTAAAATAAACAATTATAGACTAGAAAAAGTTATCTTGAGTGAAATGCGCACAATGAAAAAGATTATAAAAATTAGCTCTATTTCAATAGATCAACAAATTTTAAGATTGCTATTAGTGGTATTCATGCAAACAAGAAAACCTAGAACTTTTGCTCAGCGTAAGTTTGCCCGAAGCGTTTCATGAGGCACCAAATAAAGTTGCTCTGTTTATCTATGCAGCAATTGTCAAAAAAAGGCTGATAAAGTAAATAAACAAAGTAAAATTAAAAGTGCATGCTTTACCTATTCCATTATTTTATTTTTTTCACATAAATCAAAAACCCTCTCTTTTTTTCAATACAAAAATGTTGACATTGAAATGTCAAAAGTTTTCACGTTTCTTTTTCCAGGTTTGCTCAGCAAATTTGCCTCGAAAACTTTCCACTTTCGTGCAAGTCGCTTTGTATGGGAAATTTGTTTGTTTTGACGTTTGCTGTGCAATTTTACGATGTTTTCGAGTTTACGAGGTTCTTTCGAGCTTTCATGAAGACCACTATTATTTATAATACTGCAAATACCAACAATATTCACATAAGATGTGTCAAAACCCTTATTATTTTGGGTTGCAATGTTGAATAAATTTTCCAATCTATAATAAATTAGTTGTCTTTTCAAGAACACGTTCCATTTGGCGGTATTTAAAATGTATTTTTTCATTTGTTTATTAATGTCAACATCAACTGATGTCTATAATATTTAAATATAATTTTAAAAGTTTTGCAACGCATTATTTATTTGAACTTCCCTGTCTAATTTTATTATTGTGCATTATTCAGAGAGTAAACAATATAATTTGAATTATTTAAAACAAAAATTCAGCCTATCCGTCGATTCTGTGAAATGTGGCGTGTTCAATTTGACAGCTGAAGTGATCAAAAACATTGCGCTGCGTTTTTATAAACTACCCATTAAATAACGTAACTCAACGCAGGTAGTCACCGAACAGCTGTAACGTTTTATAAACTACCAAAACGATAAAAGTAACGCGAAGTGACTGATTCACGATTTATAGAATACCAACATTCGTATATAATTTGCTGTATGTGGACTTACGGAACAAATTCCCAATTAATCCAGCTCCAAAGCGAAAAAATTGGAAACAAACTATTTGTAGGCTTTGCAGGATAATGTGACATTATAAACGCCGCATATATACACAAAATAAATCCTCGTGTTTCTTTCGAATAAAGATTTGTGTGTGGGACACATGAAATGTAAATAAAATAATTTTTTTGTGTATAAATCCGGTTAAAATAGCCTTAAAGATGGGTTAAACGTTCAGCAAAACTGAAAACCTCAGGGAACTCTTAACAGAGGAACCTTTAACAAACCTATGGCAACTTTTTATGAATAAGGCAGTTAATATTTACCATCAGGTCGATTCCTATAGTCACCTTCACCATCCATACGCGCCTCATTCACTTTTTGCTATTCTATAATACGTTGGTGATGCGATTGCTAGAAAACATATGTTTATAGATATGTGCAAACAAAAACATGTATTTTCTTTCACATCATATGTATTCTAAAATACTCGTGTCACTAATTTATATGTCATTTTCGTTCGACGACAATATCCGCGTGTTTACTGTTAATCTTGATCGCGTGGTACCGGGTTAATGACGAATAGTTTTCCCAATCAGCTGATTCCACCTACAGCTGATTTCAATAGTGATGCCACAAATTTTAAAATTGTTATCGATTAGTCATCACGAGTATTTTAGAATGCATCGAAAACAGAGCGTCGAAAGTGAAACATTGCCATCGTCGAAGTGAAGCGCGTATTTAAGAATCGACCTGAATAATTTTCTTTGCAAATGTCAAAAATTCCTTGACTGTGGTAGGGGAAAAAATTCTTCAATGCCTGTTGTAAACAAGCCTGTAATAGACAGAAAATGTCAAAAATTCCGTTAACATTTCTTCTCAGTTGCGTACTACCAAACGGAAAGTCGCCTGAAAATTTTCGAACCAGGAATTTCAGGCTGTTTTTTTTACATAGAGTTTATATGGCAACCTGACATTAAGGTTAGCTGCGTACGACGTTTAAAATCAATACAAACACATACGGCCTTATTCATAAAAAACACTAAATTGGCTCTACAATATTCCTTTAGATTTAGAGAAGGTTTCGTAAGTATCGTATTCATAAATATTCATTTAACTAGTGAATCCGGGTAATCAGTTTTAATGAAATTTTCGTTGCCAAAAGAAGAACGTGTATATAAAAGAACGACAATTTCAATTGCTTGGTACCAGAGTGTCCAAAAAAAATTCAAGTTTTTAAAACCCGGGTTTCGGTTGGTTCGAAAATCAATTTGTCAAGAAAACGGTTTCGGTTTGCTCAAAAAATCAAGTTCGGTTTTTAATTTTGGCAAAAAGCGGTGGAACCATTTTTTTTTTTGCCTAAAATTAAATTACACTTGTAGCACATATACTACATGTGTTAACCGACCATTATAAATTCACTTTCATTTTGTAAATGGCGTTCACTTGGTGCGTTGTAACGATTAGCCGATAAATGTGTGGATACCGGTTATTTTTCGTGGCATTTGCCTCTGTTGCCACATGGTAATAAGATTATTTGACAAAGCAATGAACAATTCTTTTCGTATTTAAAGTCAGATCAAACATAAATCAAAATCAACTGATTACCAATTTAAACAACCAGTCAAAAATTGGGCCTTAGTTCTATAATAATTTTAATTTTTTTCAATTCTTATTAGTTATAAAACCATTTTGAAAAAAATTGTTCAGTAATGTCATTTAAAACTTATTGAAGAAGCATAATATCATATTTGAAAATAGAAATCATGTTTCTTAATTCCAAAATTTCATTAAAATTGGAAAATCGTAGCATTTATTATTAATTTTTTTAAGGATATTAACACAAATCAAGTAAAAATCGACTAACTGGTTTGCCGACGTCGAACAACCCGTTTTCGGTTTGTTCCAAAATTACGGGTGTTTTTCTATAAAACGCCGTATTCAGTTCTTGCAAAATTTTCGTAAGAAATTTCGTCATTTATGTCTAAAGGGAAATTTTGTGACGGAGATTTCATTCATTAATGATTCCTCTAGGCACTCTGTTTTATTTTTAATGCATGCGGTATCACTTCCGGGTGTTAAAACTGTCGAAATTTCAACATTCAGGTCCCAGACAATTATCAAACAGTTGTTTTCATACGAAATAACTTAACATAAAAAACGTTGCGCTGCGTATTACAAACTACTCATTTAGTAAAATAACTCAACGCAGGTAGTCGCGGAACAGCTTAACCTTCTATAAACTCCCAAATCGACAGAACTAATGTTTTTGAATTAACGCGAAGTGACTGATTCACGACTTAAGCCCGGTATTCAGTTTTTATGAAATTTTCGTTGCCATAAGAAGTACGTGTATAAAAAATAAGTTATTTCTTACGAAAACAATTGTTTGGCACCGGAATTTTGACATTTCAATAATTTTAACAACCAAAACTAACCATTCGTTAAAAATAAAATGGAGTGCATAGAGGAATTATAAATGAAATATTTGCAATGTAAATCAAAGATATAACTGAGTTATCGAAAACTGAGTAATCGATAACTTAGTTATCAATAATTGAGTTATCGATAATTTAGTTATCGAAAAATGTTGTTTACTTTTATACGTACCACGTATTGTTTGCAGGAGCAAGTCCAGTTGGACCCAAAATTCTGATTTTTGTTCTCGTAAAACACGTTATTTTAAGCTAAAATGTTAAAAAAAAAGTTTGTCGGAAACCGATATTTTCCGAGTTATGGGCCTCCAAAGCTCGGACATATGGGGGGTATTAAGTTTAGAAAATTGCCTTTAGTGATTGGTTTGGTCGCTGGTTTGTATAACAGGTCAAAATAACTGAAAAATATTAAATGAGAATTTTCGATAACTTGCTTAGTTATCGAGATATCGGATAAAAAATCTTTTTTTTTTAAATAAAAATTAAAGAAAAAGTAAAGAATGTAAGAAAATGGGAACTACATTGCTCGTACCATGTAGTAGACTCTTTTGAAAATCGTTAAATTTATATTCCACCTAGTCGCCCAACAGGGGGGTTCAAATTCCCTCTGTGCCTTAAGTCGATGTGTGGCAAAATCAGAAAAGAAAAAATTCTGCGCTTTCACTCTTAATTTCTCAGGATTTTAGAGGGTTAGAAAGACAAA
The DNA here is from genome assembly GCA_963931995.1 of Phaonia tiefii. Lineage (NCBI taxonomy): Eukaryota > Metazoa > Arthropoda > Insecta > Diptera > Muscidae > Phaonia > Phaonia tiefii. The sequence goes on from OZ008367.1 coordinate 294,163,299, forward strand.
TAGAGTGTCATATTTTAGCTGCAGGGCCCACCTTTCTGATGGCATTATCAAATTAGCACTTCATATTAGCAATATTCTGAGATAATAGCCTTTTTACCGAAAAAGTAGGGGTATCGAATAAGGGTCGAAATAAGTATAAAAGATTAAATAAAAAATTTCGATAACTTGCTTAGTTATCCAGTTATGGAAGTTGAAAAATTTTAAAATACAGACTTTCTAAATTAAATTCAAATGAAATATAAAATCCTACAATAACAAAATAAAATTAAATAAACTTTTCGAATAACCTGCTTAGTTGTCGATATATACGGGTTTAACGGTGTGAAATTTATCGATTTTTTTAATTCGGAAAATTTAATTTAAAAAAAGTTTGCGCAAGTCCATATTTTCCGAAATACAGGTCTCCAAAGCTTGAATGTATAATCGCGCATAACTCTTTCATTTATTTTCCGATCCTGATGAAATAAATTTTATAAATCGTTAAATTTATGTTCCACCTAGTCGGTTCAAATTCTCTCTGTACCTCAAGTCGATGTGTGACAAAATCAGAAAAATCGCGCGAGTTTTTTAAAAACAATCTTTATTTTAGGACTTGAGTTAGGAGAAAAGAGCGCTTTCAGATTTATGGGCGATCGCCAAAAAAATATATTTTTTTCTCTGAACGAATAGTTCTATGTGTGGAAAAAGTTTGTGGCCTCTCGTATCGGCCTATTCTAGATTCTATAGCTATTACGAGAGTTTGGCTGCTCTGGACATAAGCCTTTTTTACTTTCGCGAAGGGGTCCTGCAGTTGGGTGCAAATGGTTTTAATGGACTAACAAAAATTAAAGAATTACAAAAATAAAATTATTTAACTGGACGAAATTAAGAAATGAAACATCCGTTATTTTTATAACATCACCTGCTATAAATGCATCTTACATATGTTTTCTTTGTCAACCACTCATATTTCTGCGATTCTTTTATGTGCGTCTCATACTCAACATTGTCGCGAATATGGCTGGGAAAGAGACACAACAATACAAATGTCAAACTGTGTGTCAAAAGCTTAAATCAGCTGTTTGCACGTGAAATTGTGCGTATTTATAGAAGAATTCCAACTTTTTTTGTTTTACAAATTCCTTTTCTGCATAACAATGTTGATTTAAATAAAACAACGAAAACTAAAACGTAAATGAATTGACTAAATTATATTGCTAAAGTGGAAAATGAAAAGTGAAGTGAATAAAGTAAAGAAAACAAAAAGTGAAAAGAATATGATGTGCGGTTCGGACCTTGGATTCTTATTGAGAAATTGCGACTGAGTGTGTCGTCCGTCGTATATTATCAATCAGAGTTTCGTATTATTGTTTTGCATAAAGTAATTTCAGACAATAGATTTTCTTCGAAATAATAGATACAACAGCCTTTAGGCGGCCGTCGTCATGTTTATGGATACCCCCAAATTACAACCAATTTCCAAAAGTAAACCAAAACCCAGTGAACAACAAAATGTGCCTTCAAGCAGTAGTGCAAATGCGAACAGCAGCAGCGCCTCCACCTCCTCCTCCACTTCTAAAGGAGGTGGACATGGCGCCGCTACTAGTAACAACAACAACAATGCAGAAAATGCTGCCAACAAACCTTTAAACTCAGGAGCCACATCGAACACCTTACATGATAACAATTTAGCAGGAGGAGGAACAGGAGAGTAAGTTGTATATGATAATGTGCATTTTATTTATTATTCTTTTTCTCTTGTTGTTTATCTTATCTTACATATTGGGCGTGTTAATTGAAATAAATAAAAATATAAATTATTTTATAAAATTCTTCGCTAAAATCTATGAGTGAATCCAATGCCGGCTCCGAAATCTTTATTTCCCTTGAATGGTCCTCCTATGTGGCGAGAGGCTGATGTATTTAGATTAAGCGCTGAAGCCTGATTGGCCGATGTCCATAGATTTGCGGTAGCACTAGCTCCCATAGTGGTTATATCGAATTTAGGAATTTGAGTTACTCCCAATGAGGCCGAGTGACCCTGGGCATGACTCCAGCCAGCATTGGCGCCAACAGCATCGAATTTTAAACCATTTTGTAATTGAGTACGACTGTGGAAGGCATTGAGGTCGACGGCATGATTATCGTTTTTGAAGGCGTTGATGCGTAAATTTTCTGCCGTAGATTGGCTGATACCATGGGTATTGGAGTGTTTGATGCCGAGTCCATGGCCATTGCTAAATAAAGGGGGCGGGGAAAGATAGGGTATAGTTAGAAGCCGATTTAGAAAGTGAACTTTATTTTGTATAAGGGTAGGGTATATCTATTGCTGTAGGAAATGTCTTATTTTTTTCTTTAAATGTTACGAATTGTTTTCTAAATAAAATGTGTATACCCTTCCACAGAATTCCAGGGAATACCCTCTCCGGTAAAAAGATAAGATAATAATGAAATTTTTGGAACGATCTTCCTTATTTTCGCTGTGAAAGGAATCCCCTTTTTCTATTTTCCGGGGAAAGGATTTTATTCTTAAGATTAGAATAATTTCTTTTTAGCTGTAAAAGGAATTGCCTTTTTGATTTTCAAGGGAAATGGACATATTTTTCTTAAGGTAAGACCAATTTTGCTTTCGAATTGAGTTTTTCCTCGAAGAAATATTTTCTATAAAGATTAGCCGATGTTGAATTGGAATTTGGTCAATTGGTCTTTCCAGCTGTCAGCCTTGTTTATAATAAAATATGTCTTATTCGTCGAGCAATTTCATAGACAGAAGAAACAATTTTCTTTAGAAGAGATTCTTTCTTTTTGGAGAAATTAAATTGTAATATTATATACAATTACGCTTTCGAATAGATCCTTGATTCTATGGCAGATTATTTGCCCTTAAAATTGGGATATTGAATCGGTATTTGCTCAATTAGTCTTTCAAACTGGGAATCTTGTGAATAGTAAAAGGCGTATGATTTGTCTGGGACAATTTTAGAGACCAAAGTAATACATTTTCTACAGAAGGCAGTCATTTTCTTCGGGAAAATATAGTCCATATTATGTTCTATTATTCTACAAGTATATCGACACATTCCCGGCAGAATGTGCAAAGCGACATATTTGGCCACAATGACTTTTTTCGATATTCTCAAATTGTATGCCAAGCTCCACATTTCGATATACAGAGAATGTCCCTGGCATAATCACGTCATGATTTATTAAGCAAATGAAATGGTAATAACTGACACAATAAACAAATCAGCTACTTGAGAGGATGTTTTTTTCGTTTCCTGAACAGTTTCCATTTTGTCGCTTAATACATTCTGCCGGCAACGTGTTTTTTAACGAACGATCCCATCGCCGCCACTCACACCCGACCCAACCGACCGAGGGGTAACGTACGTAGGGATAACGTACACACCACAGACCGATCCGTAGCGGGGAGTAACTGAGAGGAAAACGTGCAACGGCTACATAAAACTTCACAGCCGATTAAAGCAATACCAGTTAAAAGAGGAATAAAATCCGCAGATATTATTATTAATATTTTGAATTGATTATTTCTTCTTGGAAATAATGTTTTCCAACAAGGATAGACGATATTTCAACAAAATTTGCCCAATTGGCATTTCAAATAAATAATATTGTGAATAGTGGAAAGGCATGATTTGTTTGGATTTCGTACGAACTGTATTTTCAGAGACAAAGAAGTTATGCCTCCTATTAGTGATGTACAGAAGACCCGTGTTTTTACAAGAACCAACCGAACCGGGCTAACAAGAAACGAAAGACTGGTCCAAATGAACCGAAAAGAGTTCTTTAAGGAATTAAAAACGGGTTCATAAGAACCGAACCCCGTTGTAAAAAGAACGAAAAACGATTCTACAGGAACTGAAAAACGGATTGAAAAGAACCATAAAATGGTTCCTGAATAAGAGGACTTGTTTCCAAAGGTACTAAAAGTGTTAACCTTTGGGTGAGGGTACGAAAGTGTGTATATTTATCATATTTTATATTCTTCTAATAAGATATTTCACTTAAGCGTCGTTCCGACAGCAATTTGCTGAGAGCCGGAACCATCCCAAAAACCCGGTTCTTCTCGGAACAAGACTCGACGGAAAATGTGTATTTTTATCAAATTTTATATTCTTATAATAAGATATTTTACTCAAGCTTCATTGGGACAGCAATTTGCTGAGAACCGGAACCGGTCCAAATAAACGGTTTTCCTCGGAACCGGACTCGACAGAACCCGTTCTTAAAATACGTGGAACCGCACACAACTAGCTCCTATCAAAGATGTTCGTCTTTCTGCTGGAAAATATATTCTATTAAACAACTGGTATTATTGCTCCGGATCACTCTTCCAATTCAGACTACGTTTTTGGAAAAGACCACCATTCGTTTGTTATCACAGTTTAAAACATATTAACTTTCTTCTGAGTCTATCAATAGTTTTCTAAATCTAGACCAGATTTCCTTTCTGGAAAATGCAAATCTATGTTAATCTCTTCATAACCCTGTCGTAAACTGTCGGAACCATAGACTAATACATACGTAGATAAACTTATTCTCTCATCTGACGTTTCATTTCACACTCTTCATCGTAGGTTTGTGGAAATGAGAGCAATTAAATTTAAAATTATCTTACACCAGGTGGAGTTACAAAATATGTTCACTTAACTTTTTCCTGTCGTTTTGGTGTAGAACTGAAAAATTTAAATATATTTTGCACTTTTTTGTTGACTTTTATCGTTGGTATACATTTGTATTGTATTTAACAAAACTAGTTTGCCACAAAAGCACGAAATTCGGTTGTTGTTCCTTTGTGGATCGCTGTATACTATTGCCACCATCTGGTATTATTGAACCCATATTTTCCACCATCCAATGTTTACTTTCCATCGTACCTATGACGTTTAATTTATTGAGCGAATAAAAGCGGCAAAATTAAAGGACCGCGGGCAGGCAAAAAAAAAATTTTTAAAAATAAACAAAAATTAAAGAAAAGGTAAAGAATGTGAGAAAATGGAAAAGTAGCCATCGCAGGACCTATTTTGCTCGTACCGTGTGGTAGAACTTTTGAAAAATCGTTAAATTTATATTGCACTAAGTCGCCCGGCCGTCCGGCCGGGCTCAGGCAGGAGGGTTAAAATTCCCTCTGTACCTTAAGTCAATGTGTGGCAAAATCGGAAAAATCACTCGGTACTTTTTAAAAAAAAATTTTTTCTGGATGGTTACCAGAACCAATCTCGTGGTTACTATACGCACAAAAGTTGACTTATATGGACTTACAGACATACCACGAAAAAAAGAATGACACCACGGAATTCGTGACACAAATACCTTTCGTTGAAGTACCCACACTAATCCATAGCCAAATGTCCCTGGGTGTGACGGTTTTTTTCACTTTTCTCACATTCTTTAATATTTCTTAATTTTGGTTTTTTTTTAAAAAAATTTTTTTTCCTGCCCCTGGTCCTGAACTTCAGCCATAAAAGCTTCTATGGTATGTATTTTTCTATGGTCGGAACTAGTTCAATAAAAAAGTTATTTCATAAACTACTTTAAGTGCCACAGCAAGGCTAGGAAAAATTTGGACTAGGGGCGTTATAGTAGACAGTCAAAATTTCTCTTCACTCAAATGCCAACAAACAAAACGAGTGAAACCCTAATACTTCTCTACTCTCTCTCTTACTCTCTTCATTGAATATTTCAAAACACGAGCAGCTTTTTGATAGTGTTATTGTACATAACTATACAAATTCCAACCATGTTGAAGTAAAATTACATAAACTATGCAAAAAGTATGAAATTAGCAACATATGACGCGTGAGAGAAATGATTTTGAGTGAATTTCCAGCACTTTTTGGTTCTCTTTTACCAAGTTGCGCACATCTTCTGGTCGTCTGTCTTTGAGTAAAATTACATAAACTATGCAAAAAGCATGAAATAATCAAGATATGACGCGTGAGAGAAATGCCTTTGAGTGAATTTCTAGCACCTTTTGGTTACCAGGGTTTCAAATTGCGCACCTCTTCTGGTCGTCTTATTCTTACTAAATTGTTGTAGTTAAAAATCGTTTTTTGAGAATCATCAAGAGGCACCCAATAAGTACGTTTTAGAACTTATCGACAACTACATCATTTCCAATTGAAATTTAAAAAATATCAATTTAATTTTGAAAAATATCAGTTTATATTTAAAATTTAAAAAAACATCAATTGAATTTGATTTGATTATGTATTTGATTTTTAAATTTCACTTGATGTGTTTTAAATTTCAATTGATGTCTTAAATTTCAAATGATGTCTTTTAAATATCAATTGTAGTGTTTTAAATTGCAATTAATCAGCCTTATTACGAATGTCGTTTTCGTATTTCGTATTATAAATATCAATTGACGTCTTTTAAATTTCAATTGATGTTTTTTTAAATTTTTAGTTAACGTATTTCAAATTTCAAATACAAGTTTTAAATTACGATTAGAATTTTTAAATTTCTATTGATTTCTTAAAATTTCAATTGATTTTTTAAAATTTCAATTGGAAATGGTGTAGTTCCAGAGTTACTCAAGTGTACAATTTTTCCCAAACCTTTGAAATTGTAGTCTTAATTTCTACATCAATTGAAATTTGAAAGACATCAATTGAAATTTAAAATTCGCCAGATGAAATTATCAGATTTTCAAATTTCGATTGATGTCTTCTAAATTTCAATTGATGTGGTTTAAATATCAATTGATGTCTTTGAAATTTCAATTGATGTGTTTTGAATTTCAATTGGTGTATTTTAAATGTTAAATAGAATTTTTAAATTTCTATTGATTTTTTTTTAATTAATTGGAAATGGTGTAGTTTCTTGCTACGCTATTTCCAATCCAAATTCAATAAAGATTAACTTAATCTTATTACACATCAATTGAAATATAAAAAATCTATTTTAAGTTTAAAACAAATCCATTGAAACTTAAAAGATATCAATTGAAGTCTAAAAAACATTTATTCAAAATGCATCAATGCAATTCAAAATTTCCATTTGAAATTGATTGATTTTTGAAATTCAATTGATGTGTTTCAAATTTCAATTGATATGTTTTAAATTTCAATTGATATGTTTTAAATTTCAAATGAGGTCTTTCAAATTTCAATTGATGTTTTTTAAATTTCAAATATGATTTTAAAATTTCAATTGATATTTTTCAAAATTAAATTGATATTTTTCAAATTTCAATTGGAATTGATGTAGTCTATTCAATCTTTTGGTTGCAATCTTTTGTTTTCAATCTTTTGTTTTTAATCTTTTGTTTTCAATCTTTTGATTTCAACCGTTTGATTTCAATATTTTGGTTTAAATTTTGTTGGTTTCAATCTTTTGAATTCAATATTTTGATTTAATTTTTTTTATTTCTGCAATCTTTTGAATGAACAAATTTTCATCATTTCCCTTACGGGAATTTTGAAAGTAATATAAAGATAATAAGCTTTATATTATTTAAAAAGGTCTTGAGCTTGAATAAATTTGTAAGATGAACAAATTTTGAAATATCCTGTTGAAACTGCTACTGTTGAAAATATTAGTTGTTCTATAAGTTAAAGATTTCTATTCTTTGAATAAACTTTCAAGGAAACATTCCGTCGATTTTTAACACTTCATATTTACTAAAATTTGTGCACCTCAATTCTTGTGTTCGCCGATAATTGCACACATTTAATAGTTTAATACTTACGAGCTCAATTCTCCAAAGGCGCCGGTGGTGACGGGTCCATGTTTGTCATTGCCACTGGCAAAGACACCAGCTACTGCACCCAATCCTTCATTGCCAGCCTTGGCCATTGCTTGAACATTGATGTCATGGCCACCTTGAGGATTGCCTGAAACTGTACCGCCGATATTTGCCATTATATGGATTTTAAAATTATAAACCGTTTGGAACTGATTATTTAATAGATGTGAATATCTGTGAAGTTTGCAGAAAACTGTAATGATATGACCATTGCATTGGATTTTTTATAGCATTTTTTTTCAGTAAAAAGAATTGGATTAAATTGTAAATCCCCTTATGTGATATACACAACAAGTGTATGCATGTCTTTAAGTCAAAGGCAGTTGTATCAAGGGGTTTGCCCTAGTAATATAATCACTGGCATAAGTATATTGAAGTGTGCCGTTTTGAAAGATAAAAAATCACCAATTTACTGAAAAGGCTAGACACATGAAATGGTGGTTCCCCAATAGCACAACCCCACACATGAATAAGATGATGGTTTTGAACATCATCAACAGCTACATCATCATCATCGTCATCATCATCTTAGTCTTCGTCATTCGTATGTTAATGCATGAAAATACATTTTCTTTTCTGTTTTTGAAAATCTGCTTCAAATTTCTAAAAATATATATATTTTTGTGTATCTTTTCGATTTTTTTTTCTCTCTCTCTCCTTCTCTCATTCTTGTTTATTCCCACGTTCATATTCATTCCATCCCAACCAACCGATTCGTGCCATCGATCCACCAAGATTTTCAATAGTATACACAAATTTTTCAATTCTATCGGACACAGCCAGCCATTCTCGTGGTTTCCCAATCCCAATCTAGCTCATTCAAGAAGTAAAGAGAAAATGAAAATCTATTAGATTCCACTAAGAAATTTACGAAAATTTCCCCAAAAATAAAAAGAAAGAAAAAGAAAATCTTGTACAGAAAATAATTTTCCATTAATTAGTCATGGTAGTAGTGTAACACTCCATGTAAAAGGAAATGGATCTGTGTTGAAATTGATCGGTTGCTTGGAAAATTTTAAACGGACATATTAGATAGTGGAACAAAACAAAATCTATACGTTGACAGATAAATGAAATACACGAGTGATTGAATAATATCGAAATGAATTCGGAAATAATCTCAAAATTTTGTGATATCTATCTTTAAATCAGATGTAATAGAAAAAAATAAACTAAAGAAAGAAAGAAATTAAATATTGAATCTAAAGAAAGAAAGAAATTAAATATTGAAGCTAAAGAAATTAAATATTGAAGCTAAAGAAAGGAAAATATTAAATATTGAATGTAAAGAAAGGCAAAAATTAAATATTGAAGCTAAAGAAAGGAAAATATTAAATATTGAATCTAAAGAAAGGAAATAATTAAATATTGATGCTAACGAAAGAAAAATATTAAATATTGAATGTTGAATCTAAAGAAAGAAAAAATTAAATATTGAAGCTAAAGAAAGAAAGAAATTAAATATTGAATCCAACAAAAAAAAATTGGAAATTTAACAAGTTCTAACACAGCTTCAATATAAGAGTGGAAAAAAAAGAGTGGTGTTTATAAATATCAATGTGACAATTTGTATTTTAAAGAATTTTAGGTAATTTCGAATATTTGTTGTACATATTTGCATGACTAATGTTTTGTCTTATTAGAATAAATATTAGAGAAAATTTTTGAAATTGTATGTATAGACGAATGCTGCTTCTCGTCTTATTAGCCCTCGTTAGCTGAGATATATGTATGTATGTATATCTACAATTTTATATTCTAAATTATAACTAGATCATGTTTGACGAATGTGAATAAAAAAAAACATCAACGAATCTCATGAGTTTCTGAGTCAAACCTTTGCAGCATTTGGTTTCTTTTGTCGTAATCTCTCTTATTAATGGATTGCGTACAATATATTATGATGAAATTATTTATCTGATCAACAAATGCAAAGGAAATCGTAAATCTCAAAAATTATTAAGTTTTCAAAAGGAATAGTGGTGGAACGAATATGTGCAGATCTATCTACATAAATGTATATACATATGAACAAGTATATATATGCATATATACATATAGTACTCACATAATAAAAAAAGAATATCTCGAAATTTTTCAGATTTTCAATAAAAAATATTTTATGTTCTAAAAAGTTGTATACAGTGTATCACAAAAGTAAGTATACAGCTGTAAACCCTATGCATTTTGTTAAAAAAAAAACCTATAAGTTATTTAAAACACAACAAAATATTTTTATTCCAAAAAACAAACGAACGCAGTATTCAATATTAATTAAAAAAAAAATGGGATTCGTGTATGTATTTAATTGTGAGGGATAAAGCTCGAAAGGAATGAAATTAACATCACAAAAGTTAGTATGCAGTACGTATGATATTTTGATTTGTAATCAAGATGCATGTAATTCATTTACCATATTTTAAGAAATCAATATTTACTAGGGTATCCTCTATATTTTATAAATCTACCAACTGTGGGGTCACAAAACTTGGAATTTTCAACAATTATTCCACAGTACAATTTTTGAGATCATCTCTCCCTTTTATATCAAGTTGTCGTATTTGGCGATCAAGATGATCCCAAAGGCTATGAGATTGACATCTGCCGATGGAGGAGGAGTTTTAAGTTGTTTTGTGTGATACAACAGCGATTCCTTCACAATGAGAAACGTATGCTTCGGAATATGGCGCTATGGCAATTCTATGGCGCTTTCTTGCAAATTGGTTTCCAGAATATTGAGGTACAAATACTTGTTCACAATTCCGTCAATAAATACACTACATACCCCAGATGCTGCCATGCATCCCCAAATTAGTACCGAAACGCCACCGTGTTTTACAGTACATTAATGGTTTTTGACTCTATTTCGGAATTGGGCTTACTCTAAACTTTGTCACGGCCATCAGATCCATGAAGATTTATTTTTTTCTCACCAGAAATATTAACAGTGTTCCAGAACGTTTTTGGGGTGGTTTATATACTCTTTTGTGAAATTTATTCTCTTTTGGCGGTTAATGCCACTAATGAATCGCTTTTATCTAATACTTCAGCCACGATAACCAGGTCTGTGTCACGGCGAATAGTTTCTGAATGGCACTATGTATTTTCCAGCTTCTTTTTCAATTTCTGCTTGTATTTTTGGTGCACCTTTCTTTGGGTTTGCCGTAACTTTTCTTACTATAATCTTTTCTTCTTGGCTGTTAAACACTTTCGGGTGTTCCGAACACCGCTTATTTGTCGTGGCGCCCTCAGACTTAAGTTTTCTAGTACTTTTTATAGAGTAGCACTACTTTTGTCTACAATGCCGCCAATTTTTCTTAGAAAATTATTGTCCTTGTACAATTTTATTATCAGATCCTTCAAATCCTGAGACAGTTCTTTGCCTCGTTGTGCCTTTTAATTACTCAGACTTATTTTGTGGAGTTTATAGCTTATAGCTTGAATAAAGACAATTACCGAATGGATAACCACTTGTCGCATACTTACTTTTGTGGCCACAATATTGGAATTTTCTAAGAAATCTCCCTACAAATATTGACGGGGTCATATTGCACGGTTGAAATTATTGCTTTTGTAATGAATATCGTAGCGAGTGTTAACAACTAGTATCGAAACTGGAGCGCGAAAGAGCAAAGTACGAAAAATATCATATTCGTCGAAATTACAACGTGTATACTTATTTTTGTGATACACTGTATAAGTATTTAAAAAAAAATTGTTGAATGTTTTTAATGTTATGCTTCTTTAAATGCTAATAAAGTGGAACGACGCTCAATATCAGGTGTGGAGAGTGAGAGTGATGCTACGGACATTTTCACATTCACATGACAGTTCGTTCTTTTTTGAAATGAATATAGAATTTCATACAGTTCATAACTGCCAAATGCCAAATTATAATAAATCGATATATGATTAATTAAATAAAATAAAATGTGTAAATAACTATTACAGCGTGAAAGGTGGTATATTTTGAAATTGAAATATTTTGAAAATTGAAAAAAAAACATGTTAAAAAAATATTAATATTGAAATACAAAAAAATCAATTTCACCTGACATTGTTGGATGATATTTTGAGGTGAATACAATAAATACAATCCTATACAACTTGAAACTTTCGAAGTCATTTTCCTCGAAACTATGTTTTTGGAGTTATGACAGTCTTATCTCAAATGAGCGATTAATTAAAATTTTGATTAATCGATATCGTGCTTAATCAGATAATCGAATAATCAAAAATTCTGATTAATCAAAACTATGATTAATCAATTAATTTGAATATTGTTAATCATATTTGAATAATTTTGTTCATCATTCAAATAATTTTTGGAAAACATACAAATACATACTACTCAAACAAAACGAATGAAACATTTGAACATTTTCAATAAAGAATTGCTCAATTATTCAAATTTTGTTTAATACAATTTTAAACTAATCAATTAATCATGAGTACTGATTAATCTAAATGTAGATTAATCGAATAATCGTAAATATGAATAAGCAATTATTTCATTAATCAGGAAGTCGATTAATCAGGTTACCTGATTAATCAATTAATCACATATCCCTAGTAAAATTATGAAAAACAATATACGCGGGCGTAATAAAATGAAACAAAATATGCATGTATATCTATTTTGAAAATTATATATTATCCTTATCTTTTTTGAAATAAAATTCAAAACTTAAATTTATACTTTCAAATTTATTCTTGCTCAGGATCATTTTCTATTAATATAAATAACAAAAAATTCCAGCTCAGGATCATTTTCTATTAATATAAATAACAAAAACTCGTTTCCCTTACATCCTATAAAAGGATTGGGGGGAGATCTTCTCACAGCCTGTGCGCTTTATAGTTTTTCACTCACTGATTGGGAAATACAGTTTTCCAACGGTTCCGAACGGTATTTTGAGAAGATTTTCATTGCTAAGTACTCGATAGCGTCGCCAGCACTAAGCGAGGAGTTTTTTTTTTTAATACAATAACATTTTGGGCCCCAACGCCGAATTATTTCACATAATTTCACTTTGTATATTTCTCTTGGCTGTTGTGGTATTTATTCCACACCAGATGCCTTTCCAATAGGGATACAAGGGTTACCATAATCGTTAACAAAATGAGGACCAAAGAGAATGTACAGGTAGAGAACAATAAAACGCGCAATTTGGCAACCCTCGTAGAGAGAACCAAAAGTCGACGCGATTCACTCACACGCATTTCTCTCTCGCGTCACAACTTAATTATTTCATACTTCATGTAATTTTATTTAAACATGGTTGGAATTTCTATAGTTACATACTGTAACATCATCAGAAAACTGCTCGTGTATTGAAATATTCAACGAAGAGAGTAAGAGAGAGAGCAGAGAAAGGAGGCGCTTCACTCGTTTTGTTGTTCTCTTCTACGAGGGCTGCCAAGTTGCGCCGGGTTTTTCTTCTCTACTTGTACATCCTCTTTGTTTTTAGATACAAAAAAAGGTATAATTTTCCAGGTTGTATTGTTAGAATAACTAACTTAATTTTATTCATGTGGTTGTGTTCCCTACTTTCAAATTCAATTGTTTTTTTTGGAATATGTTCTTTTTTGTTTACTGTTATTGTTGGTATTCATATGTTTTGAATTTGACAGCTTCGGTCGTCCAAACAAAACAAAATGCCTGTTGATGTTGGTTACAACACCTACTGCTATCACCTGTTGTAAATACATATTGCAAGGTATATTTTTTTGCGATCAAACTGTATAATTACAAAGAGGATGTACAAGTAGAAAAGAAAAACCCAGCGCAATTTGGCAACCCTCGTAGAAGAGAACCCAAAAGCCGACGCGATTCACTCAAACACATTTCTCTCTCGCGTCATAACTTGGTTATTTCATACTTTATGTAATTTTATTTAAAAATGGTTGGAATTTCTATAGTTAGATACTGTAACATCATCAGAAAACTGCTCGTGTGTTGAAATATTCAACGAAGAGAGTAAGAGAGAGAGCAGAGAAACGATTGCGCCGGTGTTTTCTTCTCTACTTGTACATTCTCTTTAGCTGCACCAAAGACGATCTAGATTCTAGAATTAGACAACCAGAAGATGTGCGCAACCCTGGTAAAAGAGAACCAAAAAGTGCTAGCAATTCACTCAAACGTATGTCTCTCTCGCTTTATATCTTGATTATTTCATACTTTTTGCATAGTTTATGTAATTTTACTTCAACATGGTTGGAATCATAGAGTAATCTTATACTAGAGAGAATATTTGGCTCATCTGACGTTTCCTTTCACAAAAACGATGTACAAGTAGACAGTCAAAATTTCTCTTCACTCAAATTCAAATTCCAACAAAACGAGTGAAACCCTAGTACTTCTCTACTCTCTCTCTTACTCTCTTCATTGAATATTTCAAAACGCGAGCAGCTTTTTGATAGTGTTATTGTACATAACTATACAAATTCCAACCATGTTGAAGTAAAATTACATAAACTATGCAAAAAGTATGAAATAAGCAAGATATGACGCGAGAGAGAAATCCGTTTGAGTGAACTCCTAGCACTTTTTGGTTCTCTTTTCCCAGGGTTGCCAAGTTGCGCACATCTTCTGGTCGTCTATGACATACACCAGGTGGAATTACAAATTTTTCATTTCGATTTGGTGAAAAACTGTGAAATTTAAATGTCTTTTAAACTTTTTTTGTTGACTGTTACAATTATATTTAACACAACAAAACGAAATGCCGTTGTTGTTATTTTGAACCATTGCCGCTATCTGGTATTAGTAAAGCAATTCTTTTCAACATCGAACGTAAATATCACACCAGGCCAAATGTCATAAATTTGGCGAGAGAACTATTAGGTCTACTATAAGAATTAGTCAATGGTTGGAATTTGTATAGTTATATACACTACACAGCTCGTGTATTAAAATATTCAATGAAGATGGTAAGAGAGAGACCAGAGAATGGCTAGGGTTTCACTCGTTTTGTTCGTTGGCATTCGAGTGAAGAGAAATTTTGACTGTCTACTTGTACATCGTTTTTGGCTGCACCTTACAGAGGTGCATTCAATTGATAACATTGACAATCACGGAAGTAAAGATAATCATTTCCACTGACAGAATTTGTTGGTCTAATTGTGTGTGATTAAGCAATAATGAATAATTTCTCAACATTTAACTGTGTTTAATTTTGAAGATATTTTTTCGTGTCACAGAACTCCCGACAAACACGCACTATACACCCACGATATTTTGTTCTCTGCGCAAACACGAACGGTGCACGCACGAAATTCAAATTACCTGTACGAACACATCGTGCACACGTGTAGAACATCGTGGCACAGAAAAAAGCACGGTCCGTGACCACCTCTAGTTCCAACTCTTTCGCATTCTTAAGCTGGGAGTACCCTAAATTAGTACCTATCTGAAAAAGTACCATTCTTCTAATGTTTTTGTTTTTATATATGTATAAAATAAATTTTTATAATACCACATCATAGGAATGCCCACACACACAAATTCCCCCAAAGGAGTCATAAAATCACTGTCAAATCTATTTTTGGCGACCCCACAATAGCAAATGAAATGACACCCCGCGAAGCTCAAGAGTCACCATGAATATAAGACGTATGTATATTATAGTACACATAATTTTAAAAAAGAATTTCCTTTTACACAATTTCTGCTGGTAAGCAGAAGAAGGCGCAATGTTTGATACCTAGCATTCTAATTAGAATTTCTAACTAGAATTGGATTTTTGAATTGTGAAACAGATTCGAAAATAGTTTCAACTCATTGATTTTCTTGTGGCAGGGTGACGAATTTTGTTGCTGTTATTTAATTAACAGGTGTATTATCTTTTAGTAAGAATTATTTGTCATCCAACAACTGATAGTCAAAATTAAGTTAGTATAAATTTAAATGTTTTCTTGAAATGTAATCAACAATACAATAACAATGTTGGTATTTTGAGAAATGTATTTTGGGGATGATTTTTATTTATTCGGCCTTTTTATTGGTACTTTTTTATTTTATTATTCAATCACAAGACCATTCTATATCAAACGTAGGGCACGACGAAACTGCAGCCAATTGTTATTTGCCTGTAACGATTGTGTTGTCTTTTACAGCCCTATTCTGGCAGAGTTATAAAAGTCACCACGGTTACATTTTTTTGGTGACAAAAGTAACAAAAACTGTTACCTGCCAAAGAGGACGTAACAGCGCGTAACAGCTGTTTTATTTGCCGGAAAGTTGATACAAAAACATTTTATAAATTCTGCAAGTAAACAATAAAACTGTATACGGGAAAAATTAATAATATATTTTGTACCAAAACGACAAGAGGGCATAGTTAAAAGGAGGAAGGACTTTTATTACTTTGTGCTATGGAAATGAAGCATAAATAATAAATAACTTGCTTTTGTGTTAGAAAGATTTAAAAAGCGCGAAATGTATTATAAAATTTTTAACGTAAATATATTGGTGAGTCATATATGTACCTTAAAAAAAAGGCTACGGGCTTGTCTACTATCGGAACCTGCCAAAAAATAAGTATAATAGGGCATTTTTTTGAAAAAAAAAAATATATTTTTTGCAGAAAAGTGAGGTTAAAAACGTTTTATTAATTAGCCCCCCAATGGGTTAGTAAAAAGAAATATATTTATATACTGATTTATAGAGCTTAGAAAGACCTTTGTAATGATACCCATTTCTACCAGATCCGATCATAAATACCGGAGATACGAACGATTATATACTCAAGATTTAAAGGCCTTATCTCAAGAAGTTGGACCGACAACGGGGGGAAAATAACTTTTTGAACTCAGCGCAGAAGCCTTTGTCGGTGGTGAAATTTTGATGTAGATCAGAGAGTTGGCGCTAAAGTAAATTATTTCTTCTAATTGGCGCGGTTGCGCAGGTGTATTCTTTCCGCTTAGCACGTCTGTAGGCAATATAGCATTCCAGATGTGCCTTTGCGGTGCGCTCAAATTCCCTAAATAATAATGTATTAATTTTAATTCAATAAAACATAAATATATTAAATACTTACTTATCCTTTTTTACCGCGTTTAGTTTGTGCAGAAAACCATGTGTTTTTGTTTTGTTGTCCCTGCTTTTGACAACCTGTTATTGTGAGGTGAATTATTTGTTACGAGGTGAATTTTTCGTTGTCACCATTTTGCCAGAATACCAGATACAAACAATGGTGACAACTTTATAACAATTTTGTGGTTATAATTTGATTGTTACCCACATAAACAGAATAGGGGTGTTAGGCAATAATAAAAATCATTTCTAATGGGGACCGATGGTTCTCTGGAGATAGAAAAAAGTTGTTTGTAAAGTTTTTCTTGTGTTTTGCTTGTGATATTTTTCGAACACTTGCATAGTGGAAAATTCTCAATTCAAATGAGATTTCGTTTGCATTTAGTTTGATGAATATTTCAAAAGCTGCATTCCAAACAACCGCTGATGAAGATCTGTGGCTAGATCTAAAATAGCTATACGGTTTGCCAGGAATCATGAGGATGCATTTGCAAAACTTTTTATTTTTTAAAAAACTATATCTCTATTTATACAGATATAGAATGGTCTTGAGTTTGAGTAGTAAAATAAAAAAAAAATATTTTATCTATTTGAAAAATAAAATGTTGGAATTAATGTTGCTACATTAAGAAAATCAAATCATTTTGTTATATAAACAAAAAGTTTTGTTATGTTTTATACGGCTTTTAAAAATAATGGAATGAAAAGTGAACACGACGGTCGATAACGCATGAGCGATATCTTATCGAAATTCAGGAAATTTGCTGCTGTTATCATTCGATTGGATAGGTTTAAATGACCCGAGTGTGTTGGTGTTGGTTTGTAATCTTACTGTTTACAATAACCGCCCAAGATAAAAATAAGGTGCAGTAAGGTCAGGAGATGTTTGGACCAACGAAACGTGATGTTTCTTGAAATCAACGGATTCTCTTTCAGCGTAGTTCTGTAAAGAATACAATTTTCAACATCTTTTAGTAACGGTTTCCATTTTCGTAATATTATGAACGTTTTCTACGAAAAATTAATGCAGCTTGATGAAACTGCACGTCACATTGCACAGTGGGGCCAATTGAAAAATACACGGTAATAGTATAACAACTTCATAATTGTTCTGATCATTTGGGGATGTATTAGACATTTGTAGAGGACGAGTCAAAATTTCAGAATATTGCATGCAAAAGCACCCTGTTTTAACACAGTTGGTGCTACAGGCTGGCCGTCAAAGTTGACCAGTTTGGTGCAGTTGAAACTTTCAAAGCCTGGAACTTCTACACTTATACGCCGATTACAAAGATTTTTTACTTTTGAGAATCTTCTAAGCAAGACAAACAAAAAATATGCTAAGTGTTGTGGAATATCTTTAAGTGGTATTAAAATATTATCTATTAAAGTTTAAAATTGTAAATTTTTTCATTGGCGTTGAAAGGATCTTGGAGCAAACTAAATTCCTCACCGAATGGGCTAGCGTTTAATCGTGTTAGCATGTTGTTAAATCCGCGACTTTTCGAACTTCTCTCGTAGTTATATGAAATCCAACACTGCTCCCATCAAGTACCACCTGTTAATAGACTACTGTCAAATTTTGAGCAAGTTCCGTCATATACTTTGCGTTTAACGTCTGTTCAAAACATGCATTTTTTTTTAAAATAGAAAAAAGTGAATTTAGAGTTATCATTAAACATTATTTGTTGCGACAAAAAAACCGTCAATCAAACCAAGGAAAAGCTTGTTAAATACTATTGGGACACTGCACCATCGATTTTAATGGTAAAAAAAAAGTGGTTTACTGACTTTAGTTGTGGTCGCACAAGTACAAATGACGCTGAACGTTTTGGACGGCCAATTGAGGTCAATACACCCGAAAATGTCGACAAATTCACGATATGGTGTTGGCCGATCGAAGAGTAAAAGTACGTGAGATTGTTGATGCCATAGGCATTTCATATGGCAGTGTGGTTTCGATTTTAAATGATCAGTTGGGTTTAAGAAAGCTGTCTGCAAGATGGGTGCCGCGTTTGCTCTCAATTGGCCATAAACGTACGGGTGAACACGTGTGTAGTCTCATTGGCAAAATTCCATGAATTGGGCTACGAATTGGTACCTAATCCGCCATATTCTCCGGATTTAGCCCCCAGTGACTATTTCCTATTTCCAAATCTAAAGAAATGGCTCGGTGGAAAGAGATTTAGCTCCAACGATGAAATTATTGACCAAACAAATGCCTATTTTATGGACCTCAAAAAATTCTATTTTTGGAAGGGATACAAAAATTTGAGAAACGTTGGACTAAGTGTATTGAGCTAAAAGGAAAATATGTTGAAAAATATTTTTTTTTTGCAAAAAAATGTTTCATTCAAAAAGTCACGGACTTATTGATCCGCCCTCTACCACAATGGACTAAAAACTTTAAGTGAATCGTTCATTGACTGACACCAATACCTAACTTAGCTTATCAATGAAACATTATCACTGTATCAGTGAAACAATGTCGTTGTATCAATGATAACATTTTCATTGTATTAATGAAAAACCGTAGTTTTATCAATGAAACAATGTCGACGTTGAAATCAGGATTAGCATTAACTCGCGAGTTTTTGAAATTTCAAATGTCGGCTCCCAAATTTGCGAAACGGCTCTCGGTCTAGGAACCGACAATCTAACCTTTAACCGCCGGCTCGCGAGCCAGTTCCTGAATTTGAGAGCCGGATCACGAGTCGAGAGCCGACAGATCGAACATTGATTCGGGATCGGTTCCCAGGCGGTTCAAACTAAAAAGATTAATAAAATAAAAGAATAATATAAAAAAAAATATCGGGAAAATTAAAAACATGTCGCTCTCTAACTACAAAAGAGTTATCTCAAAATTTACAAATTTTCAGTAGAGTCAGAGTTAAGTTAAAATATTGTTACGGTTAAGTAAAAGCTTTTACTGACTCTTACAGCCCTATTCTGGCAGGCTTATAGAAGTCACCACGGTTACTATTTGACAGCAATGTGGCAATTGTCACAAATTGGTATCCAGATACATTTTTTTGGTGACAAAAGTATCAAAAACTGTTACATGCCAAAGAGGAGGTAAGATCACGTGACAGTTGTTTTGTTTGCCGGGAAAGTTGATGCAAAAACAATTTACAAATTCTACAAGAAAACAATAAAAGTGTATACGGGAAACAATAAATAATATATTTTGTACCAAAACGACAAGAGGGCATAATTAAACGGAGGAAGGTCTTTTGTTAAATTATGCTATGGAAATGGAGCAGAAAGGACTTGTTTTTGTGTTAGAAAGACTGAAAAAGCTTTGAACGTAAACATGTCAAAACTTTGAACGTAAACATGTCCGGGTTTTCAAGGGATATTGGTGACTATTAAGGTCTGGTCTATTATCTGAGTCTGCCAAAAACAGGTATAATAGGGAATTTTTTTGAAAAAAATTAATTTTAAGAAAAGTGAGGTTAAAAAGGTTTTTTAAATTAGCTTCCCAATGGGTTAATAAAAATAAATAAATTTATGCACCGATTTGTTGAATTTGACATTTGTAATGATACCCATTTCAACCAGATCGGATTATAAATACCTGAGTTATGAGCGATTATATACTCAAGAAGTTGGACCGATCGCGGGAGGAAAACAACTTGTAAAACTCAACGCAGAAGCTTTTGTCAGTGGTGAAATGTTGAACTAAATCAGAGAGTTGGTGCTAAAGTAAATATCTTCTTCTATTTGCGCGCAGATGCGCAGGTGTACGATATTCCAGCTGTGCGTTTGCAGTGCGCTAAGTAATAATGTATTAATTTTGAATTCAATAAAACATTAATTTAATAAATACTTACTTTTCCTTTTTTGTCTCTTTCATTTTGTACAGAAGACCGTAAGTTTTTGTTTTGTTTTCTCTGATTTACAACTTGTTATTGTGAGGTGAATTATTAGTTACGGGGTGAATTTTTCATTGTCACCTTGTTGCCAGAATACCATATATTCGTACAAACAATGGTGACAACTCTGTAATAATTTTGTGGTTACAATTTGATTGTTGACCAATTTAACATTAAGCGTGTTTTGGTTACACCGCTTGCTTATATAGCATTTTCAGATTAAATGAAACCTCTTTCAGATTAAATGAAACATTTTTCAAATAAAATGAAACTTTTTCAGATTAAATGAAACCTTATTCAAATTAAATGAAACCTTTTTCAACGGAAATGAAACTGTTTTCAGTTGAAATGAAGCTTTTTTTCAGTTGAAATGAAACTTTTTAAAATTAAAATGAAACTATTTTCAAATTGAATGAAACTTTATTTAAAACACAATATTGTTGTTCCATATAAAACAAAAATGAAATGTTTTGTTCTAATATGTTATCCTACAAACTTAAAGTAATTTTATTTTCTTAAACTTAGGTAGATCAGCATGTTCCATTTGATCGTAATATAGTAAAAATCTAAAAAAAATAAATTCTGAAAAAGTGCATGGTAACATCAATCAACTTTACTTACATTATAATGTTCAATGAAGATGTTGGCCGTTTGCTGCTTTAGGAATTTGCAGAACCATATCCATTTACATAATTGGAGCAATCGGTTTGATTGAGTTCTTGGAGGCTTCTATTGATGACATCAACAATGTTGTGTTCAACGGTTGTATCGCCTAATATTGCTCTAGCTTTACATTTTATTTTTGAGAAAGCCTTTTCAATAGGATTCAACATTGGTGAGTAGGGGGGTAAATACTTTATACAACTACCACTTATTTCAATCATATTCTGGATGTCCTGACCTTTATGTATCGCAGCATTATTCATAATTAAAAAAGAATTTTGTAAATCGGGGATTAGCTTCTCAATCAGCTCATTTACAAATATTCTGAAACGTGCTGCGTTTACTGTAGAATTAGCAACGACAGTGTGATGCACTAATCCTCCATTATTTATAGCAGCTATCAATGTTACATTACGTCCTCTTATTGTTGGTACTGTAATGTGTGCTCTTGAACCTTTCTTTGAGCGAGCTTGTGATCTGCGCAGATGGAGATTAAATCCACACTCATCAATAAAGATAAGTTTTTCTCTTTGCTGCGGAGCCCACTCTGTAAATTCACGGGCATACCTTTGGCGTAATTCCACTGTACGTGGACAATTCATTCTGTCTACCTCCACTGATGCCAACTCTAGAGTTATTTTTAGCTGTCGCAGAGCAGTATCAACAGACGTAGTCGATATTAAAACACTTCTTTCGTCAAGTAATTTCATTTTTATACTTTTTAAGGTTATGCCTGGTTCACGTTCTACAATATTCTCAATATAATGCAACACTTCAGGAGTCAGAACTTTCGTACGATTTCCACCTCTTTTTCTTTCGATAAAATTGCCGCCATTTTTATTATATCGTGATATTAACGTTTTAGCTGTACTCAATTTAATTGCCGTCAATTGCGCAGCTTCTGTAATGGTCTTTCCGTCTTCGTACAGTTTAAACAACATAATTTTTGTATCCTTTGAAATTTTTGTGTATCGTCCTATTCTTCTTCGTGATATTGTCCGAGAAATATGTTCCTGCTCCAAATTATTAGTATTCTCACTTTCATCTGACGGAGTAGGCTCCCAGTTATCAGAGCTTCCAGAACTAAAATCTCCACTACTCATACTAAAACTTAGCTTGGAACAGGTTTTCGCGGTTCGAACTAACAATTGATACTGATATTTTACATTTGAAATCTATGTTAGCAAATATTTCAAGAACAATAACAACAAAAGCAATTGTAAGTGAGACAGACACTATGTATGCAATGTTGTGTTTAACCGTTATTTTGAAATATTTGTATCAATTGTTTGTTCGAACCGTGGAAACCTGTTCCAAGCTAATTTTGGGTGTGAGTAGTAGAGATTTTAGTTCTGAAAAATTATGGTTATTATTCAATGTTGCAAATGTTTTGTTCAATGTTTTAAATAAAGTTTCATTCCATTTGAAAATAGTTTCATTTTAATTTTAAAAAGTTTCATTTCAACTGAAAAAAAGCTTCATTTCAACTGAAAACAGTTTCATTTCCATTGAAAAAGGTTTCATTTAATTTGAATAAGGTTTCATTTAATCTGAATAAAGTTTCATTTAATTCGAAAAATGTTTCATTTAATCTGAAAGAGGTTTCATTTAATCTGAAAATGCTATATATTCGCTTGTTTTGTATGAAGCACTTAGCGAAGACTTAGCGAGAACTTAGCGACGAGAATCATTTTCGCTAAGTTTACAAAAAAAAATTTTTCACGTCTTTTACCGTTTTCAACCCTTATTCATATTTTTGAATAAAATGACTTATCGCTAAATTGTCGTTTTCTTTGCAATTTAGCAAGCGACAATCGCTTGCTTGTAACCAAAATACGACTATTATGTAGATAATAGGGCGATTAATGCTGCGCCAGAAAGTATACCCTTACCACAAGCCATTTGACGAATCCGTTGCAAATGCGTTAAGGTTTCAAAACTGCCAGTATGGTGGTGTAATCGGTTAGAACACTCTACAAACCGGGTGGCGAGAAACAACTCGTATAAATAGTTATGGTTTTTTGCATTATGAGTCACCCTGTAGTTAAACGCCGGAAAGTAAGCAACACGAGTTGATAGTGAAATATACGTTTATTGTAACGTGTTGACTTTAAAACTGTATAAGTAAAATGAGAGGAGTGTGCAAGAAGAACATGGAGGGAGGGGTCCTTGTGTGGGAATTATGAACCTTCCAGGGTATGTTGATACTTAGGGATCTTTGATCGATACTAATTCGCTTATGTAAATTGCATATTTGAATTTGTATATATGCGATTGATGATCTAGCGATGGTATCAATTCAGACATAGTAATAAAGCATCTGATGATGAACCTGTCACGGAGTTCGAAACTAGTCAGGCCAATGAGTGTGTTTATCTGAATTTTCTAATATTCCAACAACATCCCACAATTTTTTACACTAGAAATATGTCACTGACCTTGTAAGCTTATAGTATGAACTTATAATACTTTAACTAAAACTAACAAACTTGGTAAAATATAAAATTTCAAAAATTCGGAATTAAAACTGTTGTACTTACCGTAGTTTAAAAACGAACCTTGTTTTATTAACCAGAATAAAACAGACCTAAAAAGGACGACTTAAGGAAATTCGTAACAATATGTATGCATATTCTCAATAATATACATATTCATACGAGAAAGAGAAGAGAACAATTTTAAATCGAAGAAATTTAAGGTATAACTCTTTTTGTAGTTAGTGTGTGATATCGCCAAAATGTAAAAAATAGACGAAATTATTAAATCTTATTTTTATTTAGCGTTTTACATGTTGTAGAGACTTTTGGGAATAAATTAATAAAAGACAAATATCTCGGAAACCATGCGTCCGTTTGTGAAAATAATCTCATGTTTGAATTCGTCACAATAAAAGAACCACTAACATACAAACATTACCCTAACTTGGAAATAAAGCACCCAGTCGCCAAAATAACGTAATTTTTGACCTCTGTTAGAGGCATCTACCAACAACTCTTCAAAATCGCTCAAATTTTAAAAATCGCTAAAATTAAAAATTCACTAAAATGTAGAAACGGTTCATCCAAACACGAAAATTTAGAATTAGAATTATCTTATAGAAGCAAATGGTCCTTTTCTAAGTATTAAAAATATTTGTATTTTAGTGAAATTCTAATTTTAGCGATTTAAAAAAAAAATGCCGTGATATTGGGGACAGTGATTAACTGCACTTTTCCAAAATTTTTGGTCTGTTAGTGTCTGTGGGTTAAACTAATGTAACCAGAACCAGAATAGATGCATCAATAGTGAAATAATAATAATAATATTAGTTTGGATTTATAATGAACTTACTTATCCGGTCTCGAACACCTCCGGGGGGTCAGAGACCCTACAAAACGACTATAACATATTTCGCCAAGCAGTTCGATCTTTTGCTTTATCTCCCCAGTTGGTAATACAAAGTGTACCCAGGGATTCGTCAACCTGATCCTTCCAGCGGAGTCTTGGTCTTCCTATTTTCCGTCTTCCTTCGAGTTCGGTTTCAAAAACCCTTCGTGCTGATTCGTCTTCATCCATTTTACTGACATGGCCTAGCCAGCGCAATCACGTTATTTTGATCCGCTTAACTATGTCGATGTCGTGATAAAGCTCACACAGCGCATGGTTCATGCGTCGCCGATACTCGCCGTTGTGCACTATAGGGCCATAAATCTTCCGGAGTATTTCTCTCTCGAAGAATCCCACAGATGTTTCGTCTGCTTGCGATAAGACCCAGGATTCTGGGCCATAAAGTAAGACTGGTTGTATGAGATAGCCGGTATAGCTGGATTTTCGTCATTCGAGAGAGGGCTTTATCTCTAAAGTGATTGCTTAGCCCAGAATAACATCTATTCGCAAGCACAATTCTCCGATTGATCTCAAGGTCGAGGTATATAAATTCGTCCACTACCTCGAAATTATATTGGTTTCAACGTTCACGCTTTGGTCTAATCGCGTGGAGGGCCTGCTCGTTGAAACCATTAATTTCGTCTTGTCCTCATTTACTTTCAGACCCACTTTAGCTGCGTCCTTCTCAATTCTCGAAAACGCCGCAGTAACTTCTCCAATTGTGTGCCCAATGATATCGATATCATCAGCATACGCGAGCAGCATGTAACTTTTGCTGCTGATGGTTTTATTCATGTTGACTTCCGCTTTGCTCATAATGATGTCCATTAAGATGTTAAAGAGATCACACGATAGGGTGTCGCCTTGCCTGAGGCCTCGTTTGGTTTCGAAAGGTGCGGTAAGATCCTTACCAACTTTCACTGCGGATTTCGTGTTCGTCAAGGTCATCCTGCAAAAGCCTATGATTTTTGCAGGAATACCAAGCTTAGACATTGCTTCGTGGAGTTTCTCCCGTATCGTGCTATCGAAGGCCGCTTTATAATCCACAAATAGGTGATAGGGGTCGATTTGTTTTTCGTGGTTCCTCTCCAGGATTTGGCGTAGCGTGAAATTCTGGTCAGTTGTCGATTTTCCAAGCCTAAACCCACACTGGTATGGCCCAATCAGGTCAGCGATAATTGGTTTTAGTCTTTCGCACATTATACTTGACAGAACCTTATATGCTATGGATAAAAGGCGTATTCCACGGTAGTTGGCGTAGTTGGATAGTTGGATGAAACACATTCTCCCTGCTTACTTTAGCATTTAAATCTCCTAGTACAATCTTAATGTCATGGCCAGGACAGTGGTCACACGTTGCCCCTAGGCGCTCGTAGAATATGTCTTTGGCATCATCATCTTTCTCTTCTGTCAGGGCATGCACACAAATTAGGGAAATATAAAAATGTCAAAATTCCGGTTCCAAACAGTTACCAAACAATAGTTTTCGCACGAAATAACTTTGGCATAACAACCCTGTAATTGATTTTGCCTATGAAATTTTCGCAACGATCTGGGTACCAAGCAAATGAAAAGTGACTGAAATTTTCGGTTCAAGAAATTTTCGTTATTTTTTATACACGTACTTCTTATGGCACCCAGAATTTCATAAAAAGTGAATACCGGGCTTTATGCGGAATTTTATATCCGCTTAATTGTTCATATTATGTACAAGTTTTGAAATAGATTTTTTTTGATGATGCAAAAAATTTGTTAATGAATTGCACATAAAAAATAAGACCCGACTCACAGAAATAACAATTACTGTCATCAACCACCCTGGTCTACAAACGCAAAAATTCATAATGTTATTAAAAAAGTTCGCGTTAGCAAAAATTTCTCAAATACCCAACACTTATGTTTAACGTAGAGTACGTAAGTACCCCCTTGCAACACCCACCTTCAAGTCAATTCCAATTTTTTTCTCACATTTTTTCTATCTTTTTATGTTTGATGATAATGAGACGCTATCAACACCAACAATTGAAAATGTGGTGAATATGTTCCACAATTTAGTATGTGTGTGTTCAGATGTCTAGCCACCCATGCCTCCAAATGGGACCTCAAACTGACAACACTAATTTTATGAATTTGCCTTCTTCGACCATAAAAACAGCAGCTGAATATTTGCAATTGAGGAGGGAGAGAGAGTTGGATGGTGGGAGCAAAGTATAATGTGGCACGCACTCGCCATAATTTCCGAGGAAAACAAGAGCAACAAACAAACACACAAAAAAAAAGAATCTGTGCACAACAAGAATTTGCCCATATGCATGTCTATATAGGTACTGGGGCAGGAGAACCCAGCCCGCATACATATCATCTGCTTTGCTATAACACACACTTAAGGTCCTTTATAGTGTGAGCCATGTCCTTTGCCTTCATCTTGTGCGTTGTTTTTTTGTGCAAAAATTGTTAAGCAGTGGCATCACAGAAAGGGAACTGAGATTACTCCTGCTGTTACTGGGATTGCTGGAACGCTTACCTCAGCAAGTTTTTTTTTTTTGAGGCGTTTAGCTTATACATCGTATAATGAATTCCTTCATTTTTTGTTCGAGATTTTTATTTTTATTTTTATGAAATTTTATGATATTCCTTAGTCAGTTGGTATTGTTGTATGCATATGAAATATTACCAAAATATTAGCTTTTTCTTTTGGGAACGTATGAGAAAACCGTCGACTTTCGAACTCTTCTCTAGCCATTATTTCGTAATATTAAGTGTTTGGTTTCGTTGTGCAAAGCACAGTGGTATAGAACACAGCAATTTTGTAAACAACATTTTTTGTCGTATTAGAAGAGAAACCTTTGTTCCCCAACAATTTTCAATTCCTCCAAGTGAAACTTGCTATCAGTTGTCTAGTTGTCTTTTCTTGGAACGAACAGCTGTTCAATATAAAAACAAACTATCAGTAGTCAGTGATTGCAAAGAAGAAGAAGAAGGAAGTGTAAAACACAACAATTTTTTATACAACATTTTTGTAGACTCAATATTGTTGGATACAAGAAATTATATGAACGCTGAAAAAACCAGCCTCAGCAAACATATTTCAGGAACCATATATTATATGTTTGCAAGATTTCTTTCAAAGATGTGCTGCGTTTTTGTTTCTTTGTTGTTTGTCACATTTTCAGCAGTTTTCGACAAATAAAGACACATTTGGGTCACAAAACCAAATATTATAACCAATTAAATATTTTATCTCAAAAATATAACATTTACTAGCAAACATACAATGTGTTTGGACACAAGTCCAAATTATCGTATAAAGTCCCGTATTAGTTCATGCGAAATTTTGTCATTTATCTCTAAACGAAAAATTTTGTTTCAGAGAATTACCACATATCTCTGATTTACCTTGCAAATGTTTCATTAATAACGGGTTTTTCAATAAGAGCGCTACAAAAGTTTTTTTTAAATAAAACAAAACCGGTTTTAGATACCAATGAAATTCTTTATTCCTGTGAAAGTACGTTCGATGCCATTATGTATGGAACTCGATTTCTTTTGCATGGCCACCACGGGCACGCTTGCAGAAGTCCAGACGCTGAACCCAATTTTCGACGGTTTTCAAGCATAAATCGGCCGATACTGCTGCAATTTCACGTTCGATATTCGTACGAAGTTCATCAATCGTCGCTGGCTTGTTGGCATAGGCCATAGACTTGACGTAGCCCCACAGGAAATAATTTAACGGCGTCGAATCGCACGACCCAGGCTGCCAACCGACTGGGCCATTTCGTGAGATAACACGTTCACCAAACTTGGTTTCCAATAAATTGATTGTGGCATTCGCTGTGTGGCTTGTGGCGCCGTCCTGTTGGAACCACATGTCCTCCAAGTCCATATTATCCAATTGGGGCCAAAAATATTCGGTTATCATTGAACGGTAGCGATTCGCATTCACAGTAATGTGCCGGTCTTGATCATCACGGAAGAAGTATGGCCCAATGACGCCGCTGGCCCATAAACCGCACCAAACCGTAATTTTTTCGGGATGCAATGATGACTCATGGATTACGTGTGGATTGCTGTCTGACCAATAACGCAAATTTTGCTTATTGACGAAGCCATTCAGCCAGAAATGAGCCTCATCGCTGAAGATGATTTTCCGATGAAAATCCAAATCATTTTCAAGTTGTTGCTCAGCCCAATTCACGAACATACGACGCTTATGGTGGTCAAGCGGCTTCAGTTCTTGCGTCAATTTGATCTTGTAAGGATGTAGGCCAAGATCTTTTCGCAAAATTCGCCACAACGACGTCACAGAGATGCCCAACGCTTGAGAACGACGTGTGAAAGACATATTTGGGCTTTCTTGAACTGAAGCCTCAGCGGCAGCAATATTCTCGACACTATGGGCACTTCTTTGTCTCACTGGCATGGGAACATTTTGTACTGTGCCTGTGGATTCAAATTTGTCCACTAGACGCTCAATTGTTGATCTGGTAGGACGATTATGACGACCATTAATTGGACGTAGCGCTCTTAAAGTTGAGGCCACTGACTCCAAATTTCGGTAGTAAATTTTAATAATTTCGACTCGTTGTTGGCTCGTATATCTTTCCATGATGAAATGGCAAACCTTGCTGAAGAGAAATGTCAAAAGAGCGGGAAAAAATATGGCGTCGTTTGCTGTCCCTATCGATTTACTTTTGTAGCGTCTCTGTTGAAAAACCCGTTAGTTCATCTTTGCACTCCATTCTATTTTTAAAAGTATGTGGTATTACTTTTGTTTACTAAAATAAACGAAATGTCAAAAAATTAGCAAACAATTGCTTCCGTACGAAATATCTTCGGCGTAACAACCCTGTACTTGATTTTGCCTACAAAATTTTTGCAAATAGCTGAGTACCAAGCAAATGAAAAGTGAGCAAAATTTTTGGTTCATGAAATTTTCGTTATTTTTCATACACGTACTTCTTATGGCAACGAAATTTTCATAAAAACTGTATAGTTACTAGGCTTAAGAAGGGAAACGTTTGTTCCTCCAACAATTTCAATTCCTCCAAGAGAAAGTTGCTATCACAAATTTCGGCCGGCAGTTTTCTTTCCTTCGAATTTCGAAGTTAAACAGCTGTTCAAAATGAAGTAAATAAGTAGTCAGTGAGTGCAAAGAAAAAGAAGAAGGCAGTGTAAATCACAGCAATTTTGTATACAACATTTTGTATACACAACTCAATATAGTTCGATACAACAAATTATATACAACATAAAAAAGGGAAATGTTTGTGCACCTATATTTTTATTTCCCTCTAAATGAAAACTGCTAAGGGAAATTTCGTCCGGAGTAATTCTTCCCTTCTGTTCAAAATGAGGTAAACTAGCAGTGCTCAATGAGGGCAAAGAAACAGAAGGATGTGTAATTTTGTATATACAATTTTTGTCCACTCAATATTGTTTGATACACACACACACAAATTATATACAACGTAAGAAGGGATATATTTGTGCCCCGAAATTTGCATTTCCCTGTAAGTGAAAACTGTTAGGGAAATTTCTTCCCTTCGAATTTCGAACAGCTGTTCAAAATTAAGTAACCTGTGCAGTGCTCAATGACTGCAATGAAAGTTAAACAGTAACTTTGTACGAGAGCCGATCAATAAGTACTCGTATTAGGAATGAAGGGGCAAGTTTTCACAATTTTTTTTTATTTTTATTTTTCAACGTAATCTCCTTTTAGTGCAATGGACTTTTCCCAACATTTCTGTCATTTCTTTAACCTCTTCAAAAAAATACGATTTGTCAAATTCTTCAAAATACGCTTCTGTCTCGACGATAAACTCCTCGTTTGAGCTGAATTTCCCCCCCCCCCCATTTCACTTTTCCATGTTGGAAACAGAAAGAAGTCGCAGAGAGCCGAGTCGGGTGAGTACCGTGAGTGCGGCAGCAATTCGTAGTGAAATTCATGCAATTTTGCCGCGGTAATTCTGGATGAATATGCTGAAGGTTGTTGTCCACCGTAAGTAATCGCGGCACGAATCGGGCCGACACCTTTATCATGCTAAACTTATAATGTAAAATATTAATTGTCATTCCGTACGACACGCCACCGGTCTCTGCTATTGCGCGCGCTTTCGCTAGCCGATCAGCGAAAATCATGTCATGGACCTTTTGAATGACTTCCTCGGTAACTATATCTGCTGAAGCGCTCATTGAACCAATATTTTACGGTTGTTATAGATGGTGAAGGGTTCCCATAGACAGCATCCAAATTCGCTTTTATTTCTTCGCATGTTTTTCTATACAAAAATACGCGAATTACTGATCGATATTTTTTTCATTTTATCGAGAAACAAGAAACACGTGTTATACAACACGTATGTATATACACTAGACCGGGTCACAAGTATTAAAGATCACCTCGAGACAATTTTAAAACAATCCTTTCCGAGCCCGTGAAGAACAGCGCTAAAACATGCAATAATTTGCGCTAAAAAGTATGGAATAATTTTTATTTAAATTTTTTTCGATAGCGCCAAAAAGTATGCAATAATTTGCGGTAATAATGCAAACAACATAAAAAAATATTTATATTAATGCTGCAAGTACATCTTGTTATACGTAACTTATTTATTTTTGAATATAACTGCATAGTTCCAAACCAAAATGGTCTTGGTTTTTAGGCGGCTTTAATCCTAGAAAAAATATTTTTAAATTTTATGCGTAGGAACTGAATTAAATGAGGCCTTCATTGGAAAATGAAGTCGTACGTCAGCGACATATATAGGACAAGTGTAGTACTGGTCGATACCTTATCAACGATGTCTCTTGCATGTTACGATTGAGCCAAAAACATAAAAAAACGATTTTGTTTGTTTTTCACGGACTCGGGAAAGAATTTTTTTAACTGTCTCGAGGTGATCTTTAATATTTTGGGATCTTTTTTTATATGGAGGCCGACCCGGTCTAATACACACCCCTATCGGGAAATAGAAGGGAAATATTTGTGCGTTCGAAATTTTTATTTACCACCCAAACCCAAATTTATATCGGGATTTGTTTCCCTTCGAATTTCGAAATTGAAGCGTTGCTCTAAATGCAGTCAACTAGCAGTGGTCAGTAAGCGTAAAAAAAGGAGAAGCAAGTGTAAAACAGGAATTTTTATATGAAACTTTTTGCCGACACAACAAATTATATGAGTACACTCCTATCGATAATAGGCAGAGAAATGTTTGTGTCCCCGTTTCCCTCTAAGTGAAAATTACTAACGCAAATTTTTTCGAAATATTTATTTCCTTCGAATTTCGAAATTTAACAGCTGTTAAAAATGAGTAAGATATTAGTAGTCAGTGAGTGCAAAGGAAGAAGAAGAAGAAGGAAGTGTAAAACTAAGGGGTACCGATGAGGCAGCTAGCTGATCAAGTAACGATGTGGATAACTTATAGAAAAAAATGCTTTCAAAGAAGAAACGGTGATAGGTGACTAGGTTGCGTTGTGCGATTTTCATGCGTCTGCAGCCGCGTGTCAAGCCAAAAGTAGAAAACACATCAACCGGACATTGTTAAATTAAAGATTTCTCTTCCTTCCACTCTCATTCTCTATATGTTTTCCACGCCTTTCACGGACATTTTTAGAACATAAAACATCTGTTGCACACTCTTGTTAATATATTACTCTATGGTAAAATGCAGCAGTTTTGTATACAACATTTTTTGTCGACCCAACAAATTCCTCTTGGAAAATAAGAAGGGAAATGTTTGTGCCCCGAAATTTGCAGTCCCTCTAAGTGTAAACTGCTAATAATGCATCTCCTTTTTTTCTAATTTCACAGAAATTGGATAATATTTCCCATACAAAATCGAAATTTTAAATTAGCTCATTTCGCTGAGGTTTGGCTATGAAAAGAGTATGAAAATTTAATTACTATACACCCTGTATATCAATTCCATTGTTTAAGTCCAGTACTCAGATTAACTTGAATTTCAGATTTCCGTCTGAAGTCTATGTAAAAAAGCAGGTTGATATTTTACAAAGATTTTATATGGAAGCCTGAAATTCAGTTTCAGCTGAGTACTACGGTTGAACAACGATATGTCAAACGAAATTAAAATTGGTCGGTGTGGACGGGTTGTGAAGCAAATTTGAAATTGAGCAATTGGTGGAGACAAGGCACAAGTCAACTACATACAAATATACCATGATGTTCCATAAAGCCAAATTGTTTATTCAAGATGACCGATTGATGTAGATGGTGTTAGCGTCAGTGCTCAGATAAACTTGAATTTCAAATTTCCGTGTGAAGTCTATGTAAAAAAGCAGGTTTAAATTTTTTTTTATAGATTTTATATGGAAACCTGAAATTCAGTTTCAGCTGAGTACTGCGTTTAAACAACGATATATTGAACAAAATTAAAATTGGTAGGTGTGGACGGGTTGAAACATATTTGAAATTGAGCAGTCGGTGGAGAAATAGCATAAGGCAAAGACATACAAATATACCACGATCTTGCATAATGCCAAATTGTTGAATCAAGATGACCGATTGAAGTAGATGGTGTTAGCGTCAGATGTGGAATTAACAGAGTGTTAACAGTGACAAACTGAACTAGGTATACTGAGTTACCAGCACTACAGAAAACGAAAAACATAAATTTCATTATAAAACACATACATATTATGTCTGTTCCTTTACTTTACCGCGGGATCCCGCGGGAACCCAAATTTACCCAAACTTACCCAAAAGCGTTCCCGTACGCAAAAATTGGGTAAATGAGAGCGATTTTTTGTTTCTCTTAACGTCAAAATGCGTTTCTCTTTTTACCGAACTTACCCAGACTTATTCTTCGGGTAAGCTTGGGCAAAGTGTCACACAATCAGCTGTTCGAAACGTCAACATAAAAACATATGTAATATTTGTGAAAAAAATAACGCAAGTGAAAAAAAATTATTGAATTTACAATTTTATTAACTTGAAAAGTGATTGCTTTGAGAGTGCTTATTTAAAGAAGATGGGAAGTGTGCAAATGAACAGTGAAAATTAACATGAAATGCAAGATTTGTTGTCAAGCATATGTTTTGTGTTCTGACATTTGTTTTCGGGTAAGAAAAGTGGTTTTTTGCGTTCCTTTACTTTTGGGTAAATTTGGGTATTTGACAGTGAATTTTGCTTTTACTCTCATTTACCCGAACTTTACCCGAAAAGTAAAGGAACAAACTTATTCTATTGAAATGGGCAATTCTTTTTTGGTTGCATTACCTATAATTACGTGTAACTCTGTGTGGGCACTTTGTTTTTCAGTATCATTTAATAAAAACCGTAATTTTTTTGTTTTCCGAAATAGAATTTTTAGCACTTTTAAATAAATAGAAGGCACACAACATAAAATCCCTAGAAGCCTAGTATGCAAACCCTAGAAGGCAGACTACATAAAAATAACATGGTGTCAACATTTTAACAGAAATTCACCATCTACTCTAACCTGGCGTTTACACGGGACAGTTTTGCTTCACACATTTTTACTACTACACTTACACTTCTCTCACTTGCCTCGCCACTGTCTCTGATTTTTCAACGGCAAGAGATTTGACATAAGCGGCCAGATCATGGCTGAACTAGTAAAGGTTGGCGCAATAGAACAACTGATTTTGCTTTCTTATGACTCCATCTGTTAAATTCAGTGTATTTTGTTGTTGTACTTTTTTGTTTACTGTGTTTGTTCATATGGATCTGTGGTGAATTTGACGGTTAGAGTCATGAAACAAAAACTAAATGTCTGTTGTTGGTGCACACAATTACAATAAATTCTACTGCGTCAACCTCTAGTAGTTCAGTATCGGTGACGTTTCGTAGTAATTTGAGAAAAAAACAAAACATCGCAAACGACTTTATAAATTGGGAAATATATTTGTATTTGAAAATTTTGCTAATTTTTATTGAAATATTGTTTGACAACACGAACATATAAACATGAGTACATGTCTAATTTTGCAGAGTACATCAGTTTCATTGTAATTTGGAGAAGTAAGACAAACCCCAATGGCTAAAGAGCGAAGAAACAATAAATCAAAGCACGAAATTTAACGAAACGACACTGTCGGCGGTTGCTTAAAACTGTACTGTCACACAAACAATTTTTCTCTTTGTGACAACTAATACATATTCTCAATTATCTTGTCTCAAACTGTCCCGTGTAAACGCACCGTTAGCCACCTATTGGAAATTATCATTTTCTTCTTACAACATCTCGGTATATATGTCCTTCCGGAACATTTTTTCCCTTCAAATTTCGAACAGCTGTTGAAACTGAAGTAAATCAGGCGTAAAGTAACGAAGACGGAAGTGTAAAAAGAATAATTTGCAATCCAAAATTTTCTGTCGAATAAAGCTAAGGTCAGGCAAATACATATATTTACACAAAATGTCATTGGAAACGTCATATGATTACTTTTGACATATATTTATTTGGGTGTCAGGTGTACGACAAAAATGTAGTCATCAGAGTTTGCACAAAACTCTTCCATAAATTGTTTTGCCTGCAAATGATTTGGTTTTATAGTCACACGACGGATATGTCGATGAAGCTAAATGGGTTTGCACAAAATTCAAAATGTAATGTTAGCATTTTTTAATGTATAATCGACCAAATTATATTGGTAAGCTATATAGTATTCCCTCAACCTGAATTTCACGTTTGGAATTTTGTATTTATCTCGACCCAAGTGACTATCATTATTCGGAGCATATATGTATGTATTTTTTGGCAGCGACCTATATATTGGGTTCCATAGTCTTAATAACCCTTCTTATGTAAATCATAAAAAACTGAGTTAGGTGGTTGTACACACAGGAGTTCATTTGTAAACATCTAAAGTTATGGAATAGAGATTAACAAATTAAAGTCCATCTTAACCACAGTGCTTTGTATTTTCTTCGCTCTTTAACACTTGTGCAAATGTTTTCTGTTTTTTTTTCTTCGTGGTTCTTTCTTCTATTAAAAACGTAACATCTGTTTGGTTATAAAACTGAAAAAAAAACTGAAATTTGTATTTATTGATAAAATAGCAAATACGTGTCGATTTCTTTCCAATCAAACGACATCGACAACTGCAACAACTTCCTATAACACACGCTATTATTAACTGATATGTAGCACAGATTGTTCCAATGTTCATATAAAGTCCAAGTCTTGAAACATTTCACCCCAAATTTTGCACATAATTTTGCTGGTGTAGTGTAGCAGCCTTAATGGGTGTGAATGGGTTTTAGACCGAATTTGTTTACTCCACCCCCTCCCCCCAATAAGATTAATATCCTTTTAATAACTTCGATACGGAAGTTGAAACTCCATATAAGTTCATTGTTTTAATAGATTTTTTTGTGTAAATTTTCAAATTTCAGCTTTTTTGTTAGACTGATATCTGTCTGGTGTTTTGTTTTAAACCTTAAGCTATTTGTTTTTTATCTTCCTAACATAACATACAAATATTGTTGCAACATTTTTTTCTATGCCTCTTCGTCCTATTAAGACACCGCATAACAACAATTAACCAGGGGAAAAAAATTGAATTTCATTTCTAAAAGACATTGGCAAGAGCTGAAGTTAACACGTATCCTTGGACAAAGGACTACATACAGTGAAGACTGAAAAGAAAGAAATGTGTAATCGAAAATGTTGTCGGCCACTCCCATATATATAGAAATGTATAACGAAAATGCCACTTTCGTATTGAAAACAATCAGAAGATGAAACATCGCTCTAATATATAATATTCTGTAGACTTTCATGTGACCGTCGGTGGTGCAATGGGTAGTGTGCGCGCCTCTTGTACAGGAGATCCTGGGTTCGATCCCTGCTCCAACCACCTTAAAATTTCTTTCGACGACGGTCACCTCGCTTAGTGACGGCGACACTATCGAGTATATAGCCATGAAAAAGCTTCTCAAAATACCGTTCGGAATCGGTGTAAAACTGTAGGTCCCAATCAGTGAGTGAAAACTGGAAAGCGCACAGCTCAGTGATTGTGAGAGGTTCTCCCCGGTCCCTTCATGGGATGTAATGGGAAACCATTTATTTATTTATTTATAGACTTTCATATAGAAAAATGTGTCGACACACAGTTTTCATATAGGAAAATGTGTCAACACACAATTTTCATACAGAAAATGTGTCGACACACAGTTTTCATATAGAAAATTGTGTCGACATACAGTTTTCTTATAGAACAGTGTGTTGACATACAGTTTTAATATAGAACAGTGTGTCGACACACAGTTTTCATATAGAAAAATGAGTCGACACATAGTTTGCATATAGAAACATGTGTCGACACACAGTTTTCATATAGAAACATGTGTCGACACACAGTTTTCATATAGGAAAGTGTGTCGACACAAAGTTTTCATATAGAAAAGTGTGTCGACACACAGCTTTCATATAGAAAATAGTGTCGACACATTGCTTTCATATAGAAAAATGTGTCGACACACAGTTTTCATATTGAAAAATGTTTCGACACACAGTTTTCATATAGAAAAGTGTGTCGACACACAGTTTTCGTATAGAACAGTAAGTCGACAAACATTTTTCATATAGAATAATTTGTCGATACACAGTTTTCATATAGCAAAATGTGCCGACACACAGTTTTCATATAGAAAAGTGTGTCGACACACAGTTTTCATATAGAAAAGTGTGTCGACACACAGTTTTCATATAGAAAAATGTGTCGACATACAGTTTACATATAGAAAAATGTGTCGACACACAGTTTTCATATAGAAAAATGAGTCGACACATAGTTTGCATATAGAAACATGTGTCGACACACAGTTTTCATATAGAAACATGTGTCGACACACAGTTTTCATATAGGAAAGTGTGTCGACACAAAGTTTTCATATAGAAAAGTGTGTCGACACATAGTTTCATATAGAAAAGTCTGACGACACACAGTTTTCATAAAGAAAATTGTGTCGAAACACAGTTTACATAAAAAAGGTGCGCCGATTCTCAGATTTCATAATCAAATAGTTTGCATGAATAAAAATGCGTCGACATATTATTTTCGTGTAAAATAGATTTTCGACAAAATATTTGCGTTTGGAAAATTGCATATATAATTTTACTTGAATTTTATTTAGGTTCCACTGTATTGATTTCGTTCATTACTTTGCCGATACATTTCCTACCATTTATGCATCCGGATGAAAATGTCTAAACATTGTTGCTGTACTCAAATGAATCTTCGACAAGATATATTTCACTCCTTTGGCTGAGATGTAAAGAAAACATTGGCTAATACTCGTACGTTTTTCCACTCACATGTCTTCTGGAAAGATGTAATGTCCTAGCTCAAATTGTTTTCCTGGTGTTCAGCAATTGATGGCGTTTTGTCTGCCATTGATGTTTCTCTCCCAATACATATTTTACCCTAGACATTATAACATCTTCCTTTTGATATCCTGTGACGATAATGGTCAACATATATGAAACTTGTATAAATTGGCCATGTAACATATTGATGTCGATTTTTTCCCCTTAAGCTTTTTGCAAACGTTTGGTAAAAATGTAGACAGACTCCTTGAAAAATTTTATGGTTAACACATTCCAATGCCAAAGGTG
The DNA here is from genome assembly GCA_963931995.1 of Phaonia tiefii. Taxonomy (NCBI): domain Eukaryota; kingdom Metazoa; phylum Arthropoda; class Insecta; order Diptera; family Muscidae; genus Phaonia; species Phaonia tiefii. The sequence goes on from OZ008367.1 coordinate 294,201,597, forward strand.
AGTGTTGGGTGGAGGTGTTAATCGAATACATTACATTCTGGTTTCAGATAAGAGTTCGAAATATTGTTGTTTCACTTTGTCTTCTTCTTTCAGTGCAATTAATTTTAACACGTGGTTTTGTCCAAAAACATTTTGTTTTCTACTATTCCATTTTTTTTTACTATTCCATTTTTTTTTTGGTTCTCATGAAATTTACCTTAGGCGCTTTCACTTTTCGAGATATTTTCCGCAATATGTTGTTGGTCCGGTGTGACAAAGTCCTTTCCTCTTTCCTATGATTTCTTGTTTCGAAACAAAAGGTCCTCCTAATGGCATTAAAGTAATTAATTTTCGACTCTCCTTAAAAATTTGTCACCCAAAAGTAATTTGTCTTCACAAAATGAAAAACAGTTTGAACTTAAAATAACAAAACGATATGATTGATGTCCAGGTGTTGGTATACGTAGTCAACTGTGAAAGTGCTAGAAACTAGTCAAAAGAAATTATATTATATTATAAAATATATTTGGTCGACACCCAATTTGTGTACACTAAAATATGCCAACACTTCAAGTATTCTTGAATGAAGTTGTGTCGAAACTACTACTCTATACAGGAACTGTGTTTCGGCCAACTTTGCCTTGTGACTACTTGTTTCGACACAATTTTCAAAAAAAAAAGAAGTGTGTCATTTTAATTTTACATAGCGCCGACAAACTTTCCATGTTGGTACTATATTTCATCACTCGTCGCCGACCCAATTTTATATACAAAAACTGTGTGTCGACATATCTTTCTAAATGAAAATGGTGTGGCAACACAAATTTTTACACGAAAATTGTGTGTTTATTTGTTTGCGAACGGGAGGTGTTGAATCTTCATAAGTACTAAAGCACCGGGACATCATTTTCGGCACCTACATGCTAAACCACACTCTCCAACCAAGAACCCCCACGGGACTTACTTATTAATTATCCGGTCTAGGACAACCCCGTGGGGTCGGGGACCTTACAAAACGAAGATAACGTATTTCGCCAACCAGTTCAATCTTTTGCTTTATTTCTCCAGTTGGCAATACCAAGTGTACGCAGGGATTCATCAACCTGATCCCTCCAGCGGAGTCCATTGTACTGACATGGCCTAGCCAGCGTCTTCCTTCGAGTTCGGTTTCGAAAACCCTTCGTGCTGGTTCGTCTTCATCCATTCTACTGACATAGCCTAGCCAGCGCAATAGCGTTATTTTGATCCGCTTAACTGATCCGCTTAATTATGCGTCGGTGATGCAGTGGTAGTGTGCACGGCTCTTGTGCATGAGAACGTGGGTTCGATACCTGCTCTGACCACCTAAAATTTCTTTCGAAGTGACGGCGACGACACTATCGAATACTTAGCCATGAAAAAGCTTCTCAAAATACCGTTCGGAATCGGTGTAAAATTGTAGGTCCCAATCAGTGAGTGTAAAACTAGAACGCGCACAGCTCATTGGTTTGTGAGAAGCTCTCCCTAATCCCTTCATGGGATGTAACGGGACACCATTTATTTTTAACTATGTCAATGTCAGGATAAAGCTCATACAGCTCATGATTCATGCGTCGCCGATACTCACCGTTGTGCACTATAGGACCATACATTTTTCGGAGTATTTTTCTCTCGAAGACTTCTACAGATGTTTCGTCTGCTTGCGATAGGACCCAAGATTCTGCGCCATAAAGCAAGACAGGTTAAACGAGAGTCTGGTACAGCTGGACTTTTGTTACTCGAGAGAGGGCTTTATCTCTAAACTGCTTCCTTAGTCCAAAATAACATCTATTCACAAGCACAATTCTCCGCTTGATCTCAAGGCTGACGTTGGTGTTTTTGTTCACGGCAGATCCGAGGTATATAAATTCGTCCCCTACCTCGGAGTTATAACGGTTATCAACGTTCACGCTTTGGTCTAATCGCGTGGAGGCCCTGTTCGTTGAAACCATTAATTTTGTCTTTCAGACTCAGACTCTGTCAGACTCACTTTTGCTGACTCCTTCTCAATTCTCCAAAAAACCGCAGTAACTTCTCTAATTGTGCGCCCAATGATATCGATATCATCAGCATACGCGAGCAGCATGTGACTTTTGCTGCTGATGGTTTTATCCATGTTGACTGCAGCTTTTCTCATAATGATCTCCATTAAGATGTTAAAGAGATCGCACGATAGGGTGTCGCCTTGCCTGAGGCCTCACTTAGTTTTAAAAGGTTCGGTAAGATCCTTACCAACTTTCACTGCGGATTTCGTGTTCGTCAAGGTCATCCTGCAAAAGCCTATGATTTTTGCAGGAATACCAAGCTCAGACATTGCTTCATAGAGTTTCTCGCGTATCGGACTATCGAAGGCCGCCTTATAATCGACAAATAGATGATAGGTGTCGATTTGTTTTACTTGTGTGTTCCCCAGGCGTGAAAATCTGGTCGGTTGTTGATTTTCCAGGCCTAAAGCCAAGCGATAATTCGTTTTAGTCTTTCGCACATTATGCTTGATAGAACCTTATATGCTATGGATAAAAGGCTTATTCCACGCTAGTTGGCACAGAGACTCGGGTCACCTTTTTTAAATATGGAACATAGTACACTGAGACTCCAATCGCCGGGCATGCATTCATCTAACCAGATTTTGCTAATGAGCTGATGCATGCACCTTATCCGCTCACCGCCGCCAGCCTTAAATAGCTCCGCCGGTAATCCATCGGCTCCTGCGGCTTTATTGTTCTTAAGCCGGGCAATAGCTGTTCTGACCTCGTCTTGGTTAGGAGGTGGGCAATCGACGTCGTCGTTTATATTGTGATCGTCATTGGATATCTGAAGGACTACCGTTAGCATTACTTCGCTGAGGATGGTTGCAATTTCTGTGATCATACACGCTGACAAAAGGCCCCAGCAACATATTGTAGGAACCATGTATATGATTGCAAGCATTGGTTTCATGAATTGAAAATCTGCTGCTTTTTTATAACTTAGTTGTATGTCACGTTTTAGTTTTCAGCAGTTTTCAACAAACAAAGCCACATTGTCTCCTAACAACATACTTATGTATATTTATATTATAACCTAATAATCATTGTGTCTCCAACATGTAATATTGAAGAGCAAACACAGTGTCTTTGGACACAAGTATATTGTAATTTCGATAAGCTACAAACACGTTATATTTGCATCCAAATAACGAAAAGACATATTTAGGATTTCATCACTGTCATTACATTCTGCTCTTTATCTTTACATTCGACTAAGTTGCATCAGGACGCTCTGGACCAATTTCTCAACGGTGTGCTGATATATTTTCAAGTATTGTCCGATATCCAGTCGCAGGTCCATTATATTCTCCAAACCTGCTGAATTTAAATACAACGTGGTCGAGTTCTTTCTGCTGATCCACACAGACCGGGCATGTAGGTAAGCTTTTGTGTCCCAATATGTTCAGGTATTTTCTAAAGCGCCCGTGTCCAGTTTAAAATTTGGTCAAGTAGTTCAATGGTGTGATTGAGATTGAGTGTGTCGACACACTTTTCTATTTGGAAACTGTGTGTCGACACATTTTTCTATATGTAAATGGTGTGTTGACACAATTTTCTGCATGAAAACTGTGTGTCGACACATTTTCTGTATGAAAACTGTGTGTCGACACATTTTCCTATATGAAAACTCTGTGTCGACACATTTTTCTATATGAAAACTTTGCGTCGACACTCTTTTCCATATGAAAACTGCGTGTCGACACTCTCTTCCATTTGAAAACTTTTCTAATGAAAACTGTGTTTCGCCAAACTTTTCTATTTCTATATGAAAATTGTATGTGTGTATGTAGACACTTTTCTACACAAAAATTGTTTGTATGTCGACACAATGTTTTCTATACGAAAACTGTACGAAAAAATATTCTAATGGTAGTGTGCGCGATGTTTGTGCATGAGAAAGTGGGTTCGATGCCTGCTCTGGCCACCTTAAATTTCTTTCGACGGCGGTCACCTCGCTTACTGACGGCAACACTATCGAGTATTTAGCCATGAAAAAGCTTCTCAAAATTACGTTCGGAACCGGTGTAAAAGTGTAGGTTCCAATCAGTGAGTGTAAAAACTAGGAAGCGCACATCTCACTGATTGTGAGAAGCTCTCCCTAATCCCTACAACGGATGGAACGGGTAACCATTTGTTAATTTTATAGAACTTCTGCAACATAAATATCCTGTGTAGACAGTCGCTGTGTCAGCATTTATTTTATCGATTAATTTTTGTATACAGGTTCTAATTATCGCATAAAAGCTTTAGTGTGGAACATTTTTGTAAAGAAACAATTTTTGTAGATAAGGTCAGCGTCATAAAAATTCCATGTAGAAAATCGTTGTTTCGACATATTTAGTATACAAACTGTTATTTTCGACACTTATTTGTATCATATTACGATGGGTTTTTGTTATGAACTGAAGCGTGTCGACAATTATTGCAAGAAGTTTTATCAAAAAACATTTTTTGTAGACAAGGTTTCTGTCGATATTATAGATAAAAATAATATTATAGTTATAAGCAAGTAACTATAATTATAATATTATTTTTGTTAATTAAATTATTGTGTCGATAAATTTTCTTTTGCTATTGTTTTTCATATATGTACTGAGTACATTGTACTTACTTCTCCACCCTCGCATATCTGCTACCCTATGGACAAAAAAACAACCTCCCTTAGTGTTGGTGATATTTTGTGATTTTTGAACATCTTAATATTGGCCCTCTTAAAATCACATTATCCTTTTTATTAGCTCATTTTTTATTTTTATATATATTTTTCCAAAACTTCAAAGCCATGATGAAGTATGACCTTTCGGAATGTTATACTATGAGAAACAAAAAAGTGCAAAAGTTTACCTTAAGACCCAACAAGAAGACCTTCACTTCCGTTTCCTTGGCTTTGAAAGAAAAGTATGAACTGACTGACCCTCGCTCGTCGTCTCTATCTCTCTCTCTCTCTCTGTGCGATTGCCTGTAAGGTATATAAATTTGAAATAAAAAAGACATTCAAAATGGGCAACAAAATTAACACATAAATATCCCGTCATGACCACTTGTCCAAGAGGATACACGATGGTTCCATTGTTGTTACCGCTTTTTGTTCAGCTTTCCCATTCTCCTTCTTGTCTTCTCCACTCAGATGCTTCTATTACCTGGGAAAATGAAAGCCAGAAATATTTTAAATTGAATACGAAAGCAGGAACAAATAAATACTCACCACCTAAGTGTGTTTGGGTGGGGGGTGGTATGAGGGAGGTGAATTGTTTTGGTATTGAATGTTTTGTTTCGTTTTAGTTGGTTTTGTCAGTTCGTGGAGGAAGATTTGGCGTATTGACTAGTATTCTATTCTATGTTTTTTTAGGCGTTTCCGTCCGATTGAATCCTCACTGTCAAAGTTTTTCAATAGATCTTTTGTTGTCCTGTTTACGGTTTGAAGCTGTTAATGCGTCGCTGGTATTTTTTTCAAACTTCTGGCCAATTGACGTTAAAACGATGTGACGCCGGATACTAAACTGGCGTTGAAACTGATACTGACATACGCGTATTTGAAACGGAAGTGGTTTGGCATTACTCTCGAAAAAGTCAATAGGAAGGGGGATAAAGGCAGTGGTTTGCCATAGAGAGAGACCGATACGAAATGTTGAATTTAAGATTTGTTTCGAGAGTATTTCTTTTGTTTTCTCATACAGTTTGAAACATTTGTTATTTTCAGTTGTATCCTGGCATAAACTCCCCTAAGGCGCTGTAGTATGTCTCTCCATCTGTCAGTTCGTCCCTCTGCCTCTGTGCAACTCGGGTGTAAATTTACTCTGTTGTCTTGTTTGCAATCGCATTCGCAAATTAAAAATAAACAAAACATTGTTTTTTTTATTATTATTCTTCTTGTACTTCTTAGTACGGGGATTTTTCTCGTCCGCCGCCGTTCCATCACATCACATCATCATAAACATCATTTGGGTTTCATAATTATATCATTGTTGACTTAAATATTTGCATCATACTACCTCTGCAAATGAATACACCAACAACAATCCGCCTCTGTATTTATGAAATACCCCTCTGTACGTACGTCTGTCTTATCAATATTGTCCGTATTTTGTGAATACGGTTATTGCTCAGAAAATGAAAAATCACGGATATCCTTTTTCTTTAATTACACCAAAGCCAAATTAAAAATATTCAAAACCAAATGAGTTTCAGCCAAATGTCACCAGATCTTTGCTATTTTTTTTTTTCATTGGGGTCGAATGTCTTTCAAGACAACTGAAACGAAAACTACAGTAAAGGGCAAAAAATTAGCACACATACGGGTTTGAAATTGAGTTTGTATAAAACATTAACGAACGCAAATTTCTAACACAAAATGTTATTAAAACTCGGCTGCTTGTTAAAATATTTTCTATATCTAAATGAATCTTTTTCTATAATATTACTTGTTTCACTCAACGTATAATGTATTTTATTTAAGATTCTTAACAATCCTCGTGGCGTATGATTGATATTATCAAATAAAATTAATCATACGGTAGTATTATTCAGTTATAATGAATGCAATCAACGCCTTGTATTTTTGGCAGTTCCTTGTACGAAACGGCAACCACTGTGGAATGGTTGACTTATTTAAAGGTAATTTTTCCAGTATGGATTTTATGGCTATAGAGTAATAGGTAAGAGTTTCCATCAATTTCTTATCATTCTCTTACGATCACCGAGGAAATTGTAAAATTCATAGAATTTGGGCTTATATTGTATACTACTCTATGGTTGCACACAAAGTGATTGGAACCTAGAATTGTACACCAGTTCCGAACGGTATTTTGACAAGCTTTTTCATGGTGTCGCCGTCACTCAGTGTATTGTATTGTATTATGATTACGTTAAAAAATAACAAACAATATTGTGAAAACTTGCGACTTTATTCCTAACACGGGTACTTATTGAATGACTCTTGTATTGTCACCTTTTTTCTTATTTTGTAACCCTTTATATCTCAGTTGTTAATAGACTAAATGAAGAATGTCATATCTCAACTAAAAGCTTACAATCTTATCTATTTTTTTTGCGTTAATATATCTTTAAACATACAGCTCAGTTTTAATGATTTACAAATATTGTTACAAATTTACGATTTACCCTTTTCGTCGTTGTTCACTTACTAGTAAATTATTATTAAATTCCATTTTCTATACTTTTACTATTACTCGACAATGTATACTTTTGCCCGTTTGAAATTAGATTGCCTCGAATTGTATTGTTTTTCATCCACTCAGTTACAACTCTTCACAACACACCATCTAGCCGTTTCCACAACCATCTCGTAGTTTGAGGAGTCAGTAATAACCCCATTTATATCCTTAGCGAATTCATCAACCATCCGTGGTGAGATCGAAAACGGTAGATTTCAAATTACCTCATGAGCAAAAATAGACAGTCAAAATTTCTCTTCACTCAAAACAAAACGAGTGAAACCCTAGTACTTCTCTACTCTCTCTCTCTTACTATCTTCATTGAATATTTCAATACACGAGCAGCTTTTTGATAGTGTTATTGTATATAACTATACAAATTCCAAAAATGTTGAAGTAAAATTATATAAACTATGCAAACGTATGAAATAAGCAAGATATGACGCGAGAGCGAAATGCGTTTGAGTGAACTCCTAGCACTTTTGGGTTCTCTTTTACCAGGGTTGCCAAATTGCGCACATATTCTGGTCGCCTAATTCTAAATCGTCTTTGTCATGAGCACAAAAACGATGTACTGAAGTAGACAGTCAAAAATTTCTCTACACTCGGATGCCGACAAACAAAACGAGTGAAGCCTTCATCATTCTCATTCATCAAGCCTTCTCTCTCTCTTACTCTCATCATTGAATATTTCAATACACGAGCAGCTTTTGATAATGTTATTGCATATAATTATACAAATTCCAACCATGTTGAAGTAAAATTACATAAACTATGCAAACGTATGAAATAAGCAAGATATGACGCGAGAGAGAAATGCGTTTGCGTGAACTCCCAGCACTTTTGGGTTCTCTTTTACCAGGGTTGCCAAGTTGCGCACATCTTCTGGTCGTCTAATTCTAAATCGTCTTTGTCATGAGCACAAAAACGATGTACTAAAGTAGACAATTAAAATTTCTCTTCACTCGAATGCCGACAAACAAAACGAGTGAAGCCTTAATCATTTTCTGCTATCTCTCTCTTACTCTCGTCATTAAATATTTCAATACACGAGCAGCTTTTTGATAGTGTTATTGTACTATACAAATTCCAACCATGTTGAAGTGAAATTACATAAACTATGCAAAAAGTAGGAAATAATCAAGATTTGATGCGAAAGAGAAAAGCCCCTTTTTGGTTGTCTTTTACGAGGGTTGCCAAATTGCGCACATCTTCTGATCGTCTACTTGATGATCAGCATTTCATTAACTTTAAGTAAAGATGATAGAAAAAACCTTGACGGTAAAATCTATATTGTGGATTTTTTCTAGATGGCGCAGTAATGGTAGAAATGGGCAAATTTCCCTGGAAACAAAAACTATTTAAAAAACTATATTTTTCTTATTTTATTATTCAAGCTCAACCCCATACTATAACTCTATAAATAGAGATATAGTGTTTTTATAAAAGAAGGTTTTGCAAATGCATTCTTCGAAAAATTTCTTCGATGAATTTTCAAAAGCAGCAACCTCTGATTGAAAGCTTCTATCATCTTTCCAATAAGCTTCACCAGAGGTAATATAAAACCCTAGATGGTGAAATATAAGTGGTGGATTTAAAACTCAAGGGAAATTTTCTATATGGCGCAGAAATGTTGGTTATGGGCAAATATCCCCGAAAACAGAAAATATTAAAGCCTACTTTTTGGCCTTTTGTATTGTCAAAAAGTAACAACAGCAATAGGCTCTTGTAATATCTACATATGTTTTATTTTCTGATTGAAACAACAGAATTGATAAAAATAAAAATTATGTTTGAGTGATTTTTCGTCATATCCGAGTGAAAAATTGTCCTACGGAAACAGCCAGAGCCATCTGGTGGAAATAGTGAATAATCGAATACACCATGGAGGGTATTTTTATTATCTTTCCATTAAGCTTCACTTAGGTAAAAAAAAATATATGGTTTCCCATTACATCCCATGAAGGGACCGGGTACAAATTCTCACAATCACTGAGCTGTGCGCTTTCCAGTTTTCACTCACTGATTGGGACCTACAGTTTTACACCGATTCCGAACGGTATTTTGAGAAGTTTTTTCATGGCTGTATACTCGATAGTGTCGCCGTCACTATGCGAGGTGACCGCCGCCGAAAGAAATTTTTTTGAAGGGTTCGCACCCAGGATCTCATGTATAAGAGCCACGCACACTAACCATTGCACCACCGACGGTCACTCAGGTGGTGTCTATCAAACAGCTGTTCGCTTTGGTAGTTGTAGTACTACACCATTCCAATTGAATTAAAAAACTATCAATTTAATTTTGAAAAATATCAATTGAAATTTGAAAATTATATTTGAAACTTAAAATACATCAATTGGAATTTAAAATTTCAAATAGATATTGTTCAAATATAATTTTTAAATACATCAATTGAAATGTAAATGATATCAATTGAAATTTAAAAATCGTTAGTTGAAATTAAAAATTATTAACCCATTTTATATATTAGACTTTTAAATTGATATATTTTAAATATCAATTGAAGTCCTTGAAAATGCAAGTGATGTCTTTTAAATATCAATTGAAGTTTTCTAAATTTCTATTGATTTATTTCAAATTTCAAATAGAATTTTTAAATTTCAATTGATTAGTTAAAATTTCAAATTGCAAATCGTGTAATAGATAATAGAGTGTAATGAAAGAATAAGCGATAACCGATTGGAAGAAGACCATGTTTCAAATACATTTAAATGATATGACGTTTGATTGATGACACTGCATTTGAAATTGGGTTTAATTAATGATAATGTCTTTTAAATTATGGTTAATGCTTGTTTTGCCATCTAGAAGTCGAACTCTATGAGAACTTCAACTGTACAAGTGACTTTCATAGGTTTCCGGCCCAAGAAAGACAGCTGTTGACAGACAACAGCCAAGTTACTAAACTCACCACAGTTGCTCATTCAAATGTTATCATAACACATATGAGACTTCCAATTAACATTCAAATGTTAGTTCTGTCAGAATTAAAAACATTTATAAGGCAAATCCTTTTATATATCGCTCATTTGCGACAAGACCGTCATAACTCAAAATTTACCTTTTTTGAACTGAATAATAATACAAAATATTCTCCTTGATAAATTATATTGAAAATATTCTCTCAGATAAATTGATTCACATATGGGCATTTCCACAGAGAGGTCAACCTTTTGCCACATCACGTCACATTCGATAATTACTTAGGGTTTAGGACCATTTAGTTTGATTGTCTTCTTTTCTTTTACTAAATATGTAGTTACTTACATTCTGTATTTAGGAAAAGAATATAAAACAATCGAACCGCATGGTCCTAAAATATAAGCAATTAACGAGGGTGACGTGATGTGACATAGGGTGGCACTTTCTCTGGAAATGCCCATATTATTTTATGAATTATTTGTAAATTCGGCCTGAGAGTATTTCTAAGCTAGCATTTTGTATACAATCCTATACAACTTGAAACTTTCAAAGTCGCTTTACTCGAAACTATGTTTTTTTTGAGTTATCACGGTCTTGTCGCAAATGAGCTATATATTATTATTCCATGTACTGCTATTTACTTGACCAGAACTATACGTTTCTATGACTTGATGCTGCCGATTGCAAGTTTTGCAAATTTCCTACACCCCTCTGTGTTAAATTTAAATAAATGCGTTATAAAATCAACTTCCTTTAGATACAACAATAAGATGAAATATTATTACAAAAAAAAAATATAAGGAAACAAATAAGCGTCTCTATCTTCGTTCGTCCTGTTTCTTATTGTTTTCTTAAGTTACAATTCAAATAGCGTTTCAGGATTTCTTATCTCCTCAAAAAAAATGGAATGAAGTTAAAAAAAACACGCAAACCCTGACTGCATTTAACTGTCAGTGCATTCGAATGAATGAGACAGAAAAAAATGGCAAAAGGACACCATTTTGAATAACAAATTTTATACGAAACGCAAACTTTATACCTTATCCCTTAGCAAGATTTGGCGAAAGAAATTTTTTTGTTTATGGTGGGAAAGGGACCGCGACTTTGTAAATTTCGCTGTTTTTGGTTTCTTGTCCTCTATTTACTTCTTGTGTTGGGTCCTTTTGGGCTTTTGTTTAAACACGTCTTGGGCCAACATTATTAACACTCGAATAATTATCTGGTGTTGATTTTTTCGTTTTGCATTTTTCTACCCATCAAAATTATTGCAGGTTAGAGGTGAAAGTTTAAAGCAATGAATTATCTTACAAGTACAAAGACCACAGGAAGTTTTATTTGCATACCTTCTCTACACTATTTCCAATTTAAACACAGACTTTGTATTGTTACGATAAATACTTTACATGTTTAGTTTAAATAACATTTATGTCAAGATATCATTAGAATGTCGACAAACAGTTTGTGGTGGATATTGCAGTGTGATTGTCTAAACGTTAGTTACGCGTTGAATTATGCCGTCGTTGCAAGTTGAAAAGCTACATCATGCTAACTCACCACGAATGTTCGATAATATTGCAAGAGCAGTCTGGAACAGTCGAGAACAGATGGCATCTCACCACCACTATTCATTAAGTCGATATCGAACTTTCGATAATAATCGAGAACAGACAACGATACTACGAGATGGTTTCGGAAACGGCTGAAATGGTTTAAAAATCCGATTTGTAACGAAACTGTAGCCAGTCTGTGGTCAGAGTAACAACATAAGTTGCCGAGTAAACGTGTTGTCGTAAAATACTTATTATAAAGTATTAAGGGATAAGTGTACAAGTTTTGTCCACGAATACGTCTTAGTTTGAACACAGCGGGTCAATATGTTTATTAGGGTGGATCGAAAAAAAATTAGCCCCCTGAAAATTCCCTTTACATCTCGACATTAACCAGTTCAAAGGATTTTGCGATATTCGATTGTTTAACGGTTCCAATCTTAACCTCAAACTGACGGGTTTTCATTCGGTTTCTCATTCTGCTACGATAAATCTTTTCAATCTGGTAACAATATCTCATCTGATTCTATAATAAAAATTATCGCACATTCTTAAGAATCACATTTATATCTTTCTTGAGAAAATATAACTGAAGGAATTATCAAAGTATCTCTGAACTCCTGGACTACAAAGAATCCTGGTTTAGTTGAGGAACCCGAAATATTCGAATACCCGTATTGGTAATTGAGTTGAAGAATTTTCTCCGCTGCCCTAGTCCTTAAATCTGATTTTCATCATCTAGTATTGACAATAAAATATTTTCCCAGTGAGCAAAGTAAAAATTATGCTGAAATCTTCCATGAACAATTTGTTTTGATTGGTCAGGCATTTTTCCAAGAATTTGATCCGGAACCAAGTAGGTAAATATATTTATTTATTTATTTGTATATCCTGCGTAACAAGAGTATAATTATAGCACAGGAACTACGAATTTTACAGAATAACGTTTGACAAACAAATAGAAATCAAATGCATGATACTTTCATTATATATGCAATAATACATTTCAGTTTTGCATTTGGCATCTCAGTTGATATCCAGAGCCGCAAGTATCTCGATGCTGTATTGAGCCACCGTGACAAAGTCATTGTTCCAGGTTTCATTTTAGCTAAAGACTCTGGACATTTTCCTGAATATACAGCCCCGGTATACAGCCTTTGGCCATCCACAAAAGCCAGAAATTCGCAATCTACAGGAGAGAACCTTTCTATCGCGAGATTTTCACATTTTTCCAAGGATGAGGTTATACTCCCACAAAATTTGGTCGGCTCAAGCGACCTGCCGTATTCCTTCTTAATCAATGCTTTCAAAAGGAGCTCATTAAAATGGAGTTGGCAAATGAACCATTGAAGAGCTCGACCCCAATACATTTCGAGAAAATGAATTATACATCGTTTTCCCCCAGTATTGACGTAAGACCCATCTAATCCAGCTACTTGCAAGAGATCCCATTATCTCCAGTCCAGGCGCTCCCATTACATCCCGCCTATCAGTTATGGACTTCATGATGACAGGTGCTTGTCCAGAATGTGGTGAAACATGAGTTAAATAATATCCAACCGGTTCAACTGCCAGTGTATAGTGTTCTTCAGAAATGGATCGTCTATAAGATGACTTAGGAGTATCACCCTTCTCTATCATTAGAGTCTTGTCCTGACTACTATCGAAATATAAACCCCAAGGTTGGTTCTGCCATTCAAACTTCGTATTGAGCTTTTCGTGATTGTTTTGCCTTTCTCTACGCGCCTTGTTCCGATTATATTATATACGCTTCCTTTGGTGCAGTGATGTTGAGTTGTTCTCTTACATCATGCAATAAAGATGGTGCCAAATCCGCCGCCGCTCTCTCAGGAGTGACATGCCTATTACATGCCTGCGCAAAGTTTGGTATTTTTATCCTTGTTTATGACCCGGTCAGAGACTCTACACAAATAGCATCATTCGCGTGGTCTAATGTATTAGGCTCAAGGACTATCATGTCTCCTGGGTCATCGAGATTCTCTCCTTGTACTTCGGAAATGGATAGAGCTCTCATGGACTTTTGATCGATTAGAAAATGTTGATATTCCTGGGGAAATTTTGATATTTTGGGAGGCAAGGAAGGAAATCCTCACACTTGCAAGAACAAATGTCGAAGAGTACGCTCAATGATTGATTGAAATCCTCAATATGTCTTGTTTGTGGTGACGAATCTGGCTTTGCTGCATGGCGATATTTAAGCTTTCTCAATTTCTCTTCAAGTTTTAGGATCCGAATCTCGATTGCTAAATCACTAACGATGGGTATTGAAGTTTTCCCCCAGATAAATTTCAATTTGGAAATTACATCCTTCGCTCCTTTTTTCAACGGGGGATCGAACTTTTTTCAAACTTCAATTTAAGCCGCACATATTCACACTAACAAAGTAAATACTTTATTCTCATCTAGGGGTACTAGTGATCCTATGATTGAACATTTCAGTTCCCCGTTTTCAATATTGTTCTGGTGATCCATTCTGAAATCGGCAAAAATTGCATTGTCACCCAAAATGTTCAGATAATTTAGTTCCTCATTTGGACTTGGGTGGTACAACGGTTAGTGTGCGCTGCTGTTGTACGAGAGAACGGGGGTTCGATCCCTACTCTGACCACCTTGCACTTCTTTCGACGACGGCCACCTCGCGTACTGATGGCGACACTATCGAGTAATAGCTTCACAAACAGGGATGTAAAAGTTGGTACAATTGTACTTTTTTGGTACATTTTCAACTGCAAAAGTACTACCGCGACCAATTTAGTACAATTTCGAATTTCTCATTTCCAGTTATTTTCTATTGACGTTCGATTGAGCTCTCTCAATTTTGCCATCACCACATTCGAAATTCCAGATGGTGCTCATAAATAATTTGTTGTCGTCCGGACAACATCCAAAGCAGCGGAAATTTGAGAGCAAAGTTTAGCCTCTTTATTTTCCATATTTATGTTGTAAATGCCACCTGTTTTATACAATAAGCTTCACTTTGTTTTTAATATTGCTCGTAGCGATTACCGCGGCGTTTATTATCGATTATAGTTCACAAGCCAAGAAACTTGCATTGCATGTAGAACGTAAAAAAGGAAGACAAATTACGAGATAAAGCGACATACTTTACGGGAATCCCACAAACAAAAAAAAACAAACTTAATAAAAACGACATCGATGATAAATAGCAACAAATGTCCTGCCACAGAGCCTGCCAGAACAAGGGAAATAATGCTAAGTGCATTTGTAGCAAAACACAACTTTTCATTTACAATATTGGATCATCTCAATTTAATACTAAAAGAAGGCCTACCAGATTCGGAAATCGTCAAAAAATCAACATTTATAGGAGCAAAGGTCAGAAAATTTTATTAGGTGTGACTGAACCCGAAAATTGTAAAAGAATTTCAAACTTTTGTCAACAAAACTATTATTCATTGGAAATAGACGAGAGTACTGACTGCAGTATGTTTAAAAACTTGGCCGTAATTATAAAAATATTCAACGGACAATGCCAGAATAGATTTTTGGACATCGTGCAGTTGGAGGACTCCACCGCAGTAGGAATATTCGAGAGCACCGTAAAAATGTTAAATGAAAATAACATACTCTTAGATAAAATGGTCGGAATTACCACAGATAACTGTTCCACCATGGGAGGGATCAGACAAGGAGTACAAACCAAATTCAAAAGCGTAGTGCCACAGTTATATGCAAATGGGTGTAAATGCCACATTTTAAATTTGGCTGCTGCTGCTGCTT
Source organism: Phaonia tiefii (assembly GCA_963931995.1). Classification (NCBI taxonomy): domain Eukaryota; kingdom Metazoa; phylum Arthropoda; class Insecta; order Diptera; family Muscidae; genus Phaonia; species Phaonia tiefii. The sequence goes on from OZ008367.1 coordinate 294,217,050, forward strand.
CAAGATTTGGAATACCAGATGAAATTGATGATTTTTTGCGATATCAAAATTATTATTTTTGCAATAGTGCAAGTCGCAGAATAGATTTTATGAAATTCCAAGAATATTTCGGAGCAGATACCCACAAAATCTTAAAATTTGCCTCGACAAGAAGGTTGTCCCGACAACAGGTAGTTGAGAGAATTCTAGAGCAGTGGAGCCTTTACTCTATTATTTCAATTTACAATACGATTTTTATCATCTGGATTGAAAAATCCAGTTTATAAATTATCCTTTTTATTTCTTCAATATGTTCTGAAAATTATTAATTCAATTAATTTAGAAATGCAATCAGAAGATGCTCGAATGCATATACTTTTGCCAGGGTTAACGTTTTTATTCCGCCAATTAGCGCGAAATTTTATACAAAAAAGATATTTTAGACAAAAGCAAAGTATCAGAATTACATCTAAACCAAAACTACATTCTTGTGGATGATGTGTATTGCGGTACGGACGTGGATTTCTGCATTGCAACAAATAATATAAATAAGGATGAAGTTATAAAATTTAAAGAACGTCCAAAACAATTTTATATATTGAGTTCGGTGAGGTATTCAGAACAAAAATAGACTTTGATGACGATATATTGAAGTGGTTTAATAAATTTTCTCCCGAAAATGTGATATCGGGTACAACAGGAAGTATAGTTCCGTTCTTGATAAAAATGTTTCCTAAAGAACGAGAGCATTTTGAATCAATAAATAATCAGTACAGGGCATTAGGGGATTTATCCGAATTAAATTCATTAACAAATTGTGATATTTCAACTTTTTGGTCCAAAGAGCAAATTTAAAGAACGAACTGGGTGAGGTTTTATTTCCCGACATTTGAAGGGTGATAATAGGCATTTTATCTATACCTCACTCAACAGCAAACGTCGCGATAGTATTTTCGTATCAGAATATAATTAAATCCAAAGAGAGAAATAGATTAAATCTTACTACATTAGCCAGCATAATTCAAACCAAGGATTTGATGAAGTCGTCAAATTCATGTTGCTATAACAAATATATCAAAGCAATTATTGACCAACAATTTTACATAAGTTTGATCTCATTAACTTTTATGCGGAGTATGTGTTTAGTTTGTATAAAATATTTTTTTACACTTATGTAAAGGGTTTTTCAACAGAGACGCTACAAAAGTAAATCGATAGGGACGGCAAACGACGCCATATTTTTTCCCGCTCTTTTGACATTTCTCTTCAGTAAGGTTTGCCATTTCATCATGGAAAGATATACGAGCCAACAACGAGTCGAAATTATTAAAATTTACTACCGAAATTTGGAGTCAGTGGCCTCAACTTTAAGAGCGCTACGTTCGGATTTTCATCGGAAAATCATCTTCAGCGATGAGGCTCATTTCTGGCTGAATGGCTTCGTCAATAAGCAAAATATGCGTTATTGGTCAGACAGCAATCCACACGTAATCCATGAGTCATCATTGCATCCCGAAAAAATTACGGTTTGGTGCGGTTTATGGGCCGGCGGCGTCATTGGGCCGTACTTCTTCCGTGATGATCAAGACCGGCACATTACTGTGAATGCGAATTGCTACCGTTCAATGATAACCGAATATTTTTGGCCCCAATTGGATAATATGGACTTGGAGGACATGTGGTTACAACAGGATGGCGCCACAAGCCACACAGCGAATGCCACAATCAATTTATTGGAAACCAAGTTTGGTGAACGTGTTATCTCACGAAATCGCCCAGTCGATTGGCCGCCTCGGTAGTGCGATTTGACGCCGTTAGATTATTTCCTGTGGGGCTACGTCAAGTCTATGGTCTATGCCAACAAGCCAGCGACGATTGATGAACTTCGTACGAATATCGAACGTGAAATTGCAGCAGTATCGGCCGATTTATGCTTGAAAACCGTCGAAAATTGGGTTCAGCGTCTGGACTTCTGCAAGCGTGTCCGTGGTGGCCATGCAAAAGAAATCGAGTTCCATACATAATGGCATCGAACGTACTTTCACAGGAATAAAGAATTTCATTGGTATCTAAAACTGGTTTTGTTTTATTTAAAAAAAACTTTTGTAGCGCTCTTATTGAAAAAGCCTTTATGTACACCTGAGTTGTTATGTACTTTGTTTGTTTTTGTTACGTTTTAATATAATTTATTTTGAAAATTCCAGAATGAGCTTCGTCGTCGATGGAAACTCTGTTTGCATTCTTTTGTGGTCACCGAGGTAGTTAGAAATTGCATAGAGTTTGAGTTGCTGCTGTTTGTTACTCTATTGTTCGACATGAAACGAACAGAAATAAAAGGGAATGTGTATTTTCGTTCGATGTACCTAACATAAATCATAATTCAGTTGTCATTAGTATCAATCAAATACCATATAACCTTAGTTTGCTGCATGGTATGCTTCTGGCTGTTTATCGCTCTTTCTCCTACCTACTCTGTTCTCTATAAAATTTTAAGTACCATGTCGATCAGCTGTGGCATGGACACCCCTGTGAGCAGGGGGTTTTATGGCACAGCTGATCAACCTTAGAGTTGGCGAAACATGCAGGATAAAGTAAGAAAAAGAAATATCGATAGATTACTGGGAGTATGTAGGGTTGCTCAATACGTTTTTCACACATTTGCCTTTGTGCATTGAACCAATAGTACAAAACTCATCAACTGAACGTATTTTTGTGGTAATTAAATCGAGGAAAAAAGGGATAACAAGTGAAATAAAGCATGAATGTAATGAAGTGTTCGAGGAAAATTAGTTATAGAGATTGTAATTAAAACACAAATTTATTAAAATAAAGATCTTTCTCATTCTGCACGGGTTGCCCAAGTCTGTATAACTCTCGCTCCAACTTTTCCAGTGACTTTTCTTCGTTTCCGGTTCAAAAAAAACAGCTGTTGCAGACTCTCTGTATATTATTCTATGCCTGGGAGTCAATACCACAGCTGATCGAAATGGTAGTTGGAAATTGATAGATAACAGAGTGAATGAGAGAATGAGCGATAAGCAACTAGATGCAAACTAAGTTTAAATAGTGTTTAATTGATACCAATGAAAACACACATTCTCTTTTATTTGTGGTCGTTTTATGTCTTAAAGTACATACAGTTAACATACAACAACATCTCGAACTCTATGAAATTTCCAACTACCTCGGCATCCGTTATAAATGGTTTCCCATTACATCCCATGAAGGGACAGGGGGGAGCTTCTCACAATCACTGAGCTGTGCGCTTTCCAGTTTTCACTCACTGATTGGGACCTACAGTTTTTCACCGATTCCGAACGGTATTTTGAGAAGCTTTTTCATGGCTATATACTCGATAGTGTCGCCGTCACTATGCGAGGTGACCGCCGCCGAAAGAAATTGTAAGGTGGTCAGAGCAAGGTTTGAACCCAGGATCTCATGTACAAGAGGCGCGCACACTTACCATTGCATCGGCATCCTTTACAGAATGCAAAACAGCTGATGAAAACTCTTGTATGTATATTACTCTATTGCTCTATTGTAGGTGTAACCATCGAGAAATAGGAAAGAGCCGCTATTCCTCTCTTCGTGTTCACTTGATGACGACGAGAAAATAGGCCATTTCATCGAATTCGAGTTGCTTTTTTAATTTACTCTTTGGTTGGGCCAATACGGATAGAAATAAAAGGGAATGCGTAATTTGGTTGGATGCAAACAATCTATATAATCTGTTTGTCTTCTCTGGTCTCTCATTCTACATAATTTCCTTAGTACCTTTTCGATCAGCTATACAAGTACAGAAGAAAAACCCCGGCTTAATTTGGCAACCCTAGTAGAAGAGAACCAAAAAAGTCGACGCGATTCATTCAAACGCATTTCTTTCCCGCGTCATAACTTGATTATTTCATACTTTTTACATACTGTATGTGCATATTGTAGGTGTAACCATCGAGAAATAGAAAAGAGCCGCTATGCCCCCTCTTCGTGTTCTCTTGATGACGATGAGATAGTAGGTCATTTCGTTGAGTTCGAGCAGCTTTTGTAATTTACTCTTCGGTTGGAACAATACGGACAGAAATAAAAAGGAATTCGTAATTTCGTTCGATGTAAACAACATAAAACATAATTTAGCTGTCATTAGTATCAATCAAACTCTTTTAAACTTAATTTGCGGCATGGTCTATAATCTATATGTCTTCTTTGGTCTCTCATTCTACATAATTTCCTTAGTGCCTTTTCGATCGGCTGTGCCATAGAAACCCAAAAAAGGTTTACAAGTACAGAAGAAAAAAACCGGCTTAATTTGGCAACCCTAGTAGAATAGAACCAAAAAAGTCGACGCGATTCATTCAAACGCATTTCTTTCCCGCGTCATAACTTGATTATTTCATACTTTTTACATACTTTATGTAATTTTATTTAAATGTGTTTTAATTTCTATAGTTAGATACAATAACATGATCAGAAAACTGCTTGTGTGTTGAAATATTCAACGAAGAGAGTAAGAGATAGAGCAGAGAAACGACGCGCTTCACTCGTTTTCTTTGTTGGCATTCAACTCCATGAGTAAATTTTCTTCTCTATACAATAGTTGCTTTATGAGAAACCCCCTGGTGTAACAATAATTCTCGTTGTTAGATTTTGTTTTTGAAGTGAGTGAGAGTATAACAGAGTGTGTGAGAGAGAGTTTAAAAGTGTTGCTACCTCCTGCACTACCATGGTGCTGAAATGTTCTGACTGTCCCTTCTCTGTACTACTTGGGGGTTAGCAAACGAACTAGTCCATGTGAGGTAAGTACATTGCCAGCATTGATACGATTAATAAGTAACTGTCTGTATTACTAATTATGTGTCTGGTGATTTAGGTGAATTACAAACCGAATGTTTGTTTTGATCCAGAAGTAACATTTAAAAATTATCTTCTACTATGCAAAGGAACGGACATATGAGAGTGCTCATTCTCTTCTTCTCCACAGCACCAACTGTAATCATGAGCCGAAATTCATATTCTAGACGCGCGTGTATATATCAAGCGGTAGCCATTGATTACAGCTACTAACATAAAAGCCATCCCACCCCTGTAGTTTAAGCTTGCACGTGGAGAACACATCATACCAACATGATACAGATCTTGTGAAACAGTTAAGATTACCCCAAATCTCACCAGGTAATCCATAATATTGTTCCTGATCCTTGGCACAAATCATAGACTTATACTAATAGTAGACATAATAGTTCTCTCACCAAATTTATGACGTGATGCCTGATTTGACAGACGTTATATTTTCCGTTCATTGTTTTTACCATAGAGTAAATATGGGTAGAGAAAATCTTTCACTCACCAAATTTCTGACATTTGTCCTCGTGTGATGTATACGTTTGATGTTGAAAATAATTGCTTTACTAATACCAGATATAGGCAATGGTTCAAACCAACGAACAAAATAACAACAACGGCATTTCGTTTTGTGTGTTAAAATTATTGTGTTAAATACAACACAAATGCATGCTAACAATAACAGTCGATAAAAAAGTTTAAAACACATTTAAATTTCACAGTTTTTCACCAAAACGACATGAAAAATTAAAGCAAGAAGTTATTGTAATTCCACCTGGTGTATGTCACTTTTCGTCAAACATCTCTCTATCACACCGACCGCATCACGAATAGTGTGAAAGGAAACGTCAGATGAGCCAAATATTTTCTCTACTAAGATTTACTCTATATCACAAATATATGAGTGTATGAGGTGGGAGAATGTTGAAAAATTAGTTTCAGTTTTTAGACATCAATCTATTATTTTTTAAAATTTCAACCAATAAAGGAACTAACATTTTAATGCAAAAAGCAAAAGGAAAAAAAAAACAATGGGCTCAACCGGGATTTGAACCCGGGACCTCTCGCACCCAAAGCGAGAATCATACCCCTAGACCATTGAGCCGCATGGCAACAACTCAATTCATTCGAAACTGAAACTTCATCGCAAGTTGGAAATACGTATGAAAATACATCGTATATTGCAAATTGTTGTTTTTTTTCAACTGTATAATAATAGACTCATTATTTTTCTCTTAGCCATTATTTGTGGTCTTGTTAGTAAAAACAATGAACAGAAAATATAACGTCTGTCAAATCAGGCATCACGGCAGAGATGTGTCTGATGTTGTTTGCTTCGGTACTAATTTTGGTACTAAACAAGCCAATGTCTGTTGTTCAATATGCTTTTTGAGTATTAGGAGTAACAGATAAGAGTTTCCATGAGCTGTTTTACGTTCTCTTGCGGTTACAGAGGGAGTTGGAAATCTGACGGAATTCAGAAATAAAAGAGTATACGTATTTTCCAACTGACATATAAAAAAATCAATTGAAATTTATAAATTCTATTTGAAATTTGAAATACATCATTTGAAATTTAAAATACATCAATTGAAATTTAGGCAAAATTTTCAATTCAAAATCCCTCTGTACCTTAAGTCGAATTTGGCGAAATATGTTGGCGACTCACAGTCATCGGATGTGAAAAGTAATGGGCCAAGTCGCCACGCCCATTCTTGTACCTTCCATGCAAACGCTTAGTGGTCGTCCGTGTTGTCAATGCGATAAGTCGCGTGAAACACTTCCGATCTTAATGAAATTGGGTATTAGGCTTCATGCCAATAAACGCTAGTCACCGATTAAGACAAAGGTAGTTTTGCCACGCCCATTTTGGTACCTTCCATACAAAAGTTGTTCGGCCGGCTGGCAGTTCGGCCAGATAACTCCCGTATATCTTTGCCGATCACAATGATATTTTGTGACCATTATTTGTCCATACTTAGGTTGGGGTTGAAAATGGGCGTGTTGGCTACACCCCTTCTGGTACCTCCCATACAAATCGACACATTTAGTACAAAATCATATTTCTCCTAAAACTTTTTTCTGGTAGATGTGAGTAATGTCAACTCAAACATTGGTTAAAAATCTGTAAATGTCTACTTAAGGTCGACACCCCGATGCTGGTACCTCCCATGTAAAATCTTAGTGGTCGTCCATGTTGTCAATGCGAGAAGTTGCGTGAAACACTTCCGATCTTAATGAAATTAGGTTATAGGCTTCGTGTCATCAAACGCGAGTCACCAAGTAAGACAAGGGTAATTTTGCCACGCCCATGTTGGTGCCTCCCATACAAAAGTTGTTCGGCCGGCTGGCTGTTCGGCCAGATAACTCCCGTGAATCTTAGTGACCATTATTTGTCCAAGGTTGAAGTTCAAAATGGGTACCTCCCATACAAATCTCCTAAAACTTTTTTCTGGTAGATGTGATATTCAACTCAAACGTTGGTTAACTGGAGAAAATTTACGAGGTTGCCACGCCTATTCTGGTTCCTCCCATACAAAAGCTTGGTGGTCCTCCGGGTTGTCAATGCGACAAGTTTCGTGAAACACTTCCGATGTTAATGAAATTAGATTATAGGCTTCGTGTCATCAAACGTCAGTCACCGATTAAGACAAGGGTGGTTTTGGTTGTTCGGCAAGATAACGCCCGCAAAACCGAACCAAATTTTATGAAATTTGGTACTAGAAAGAATTTATTCAAACACACACAAAAGATGGGTGGATGACCGGTTGATCGACACGATAACTCTCGTAGACTACAAGCGATCTTAATGAAAATCGGTAGTCGGTAATGTTTTACTAAAAATAACCAAACCAGTATTCAATAAAACTCGGACGCAATGGATGACTTCGGGTGAGGGTATGTTTAAGACGGTTCACCCAATTGAAATTTATGTACTGGTTTGTCATTGTAGTCAGTAATGTTTACAATGTCGTCATGGAGAGATGTACGCAAGGACAACGTTTACAAATTATTAAATTTTTTTTATTAAAATAATCGTTCTTGCAACTTTTCGTGCGCTTTTGACATTTTAAGGTCGTGATAATCGTCCACCTGTGCTCGCTCTTCGTCGAATTGTTGCAAATTACGAGCGTACATTTTCTTTACATAATGTTCAAGTGCCAATAAGACAAAGAACCGCTCGAAGTAATGAAAATATTGCTGCCGTTCAGGCTAGTGTTGCTGAAGACCGCAATTTATCGATTCCAAGACGTTGCCAACAATTGGGACTACCTGAAACCACAACCTAGCATATTTTGAGAAAGGATTTGGGCTTGCAACCGTACAAAGTTGTTATCACTCAAGATATGAAGTCTACACGTAAAGATCTCGTTCCTCTTCAGATATCTGAAATTTCGTTTGGGGACTGTAGTTGGGAGAAACGAACTTCTGTTAATCCATACATGTCATTTCGTTTGGTAGAACCGAAAAATGTTTGCAGCAAGCGAGTTATGAAAAATATTAGCTGAAAAAACGTTTGCGAGAAACGAAAAACTTCCGCCAACTGTTGTTTCGGTTGCAGCAACCGAGTTGTAGATGCTCCCAACTAAAAAAACATTTGCGAGAACTGAAAAACGTTTGCAGTAAACGAGTTATGAAAAATTAGAGCTGAAAAACGTTTGCGAGAAACGAAAAACGGTTCCACCAACTGTTCTTTCGGTTACAGCAACCGAGTTGTAATAAAACTTTTATTTATGGCTTCCATTCCATTTTTTTAAATTTCCAACTTTTATGATTTTGGTTTTACCATAGAGTGTGTTTTAAAAAAAGTTGGAATTTTTGTCTATTTTTTCACTGTCTACTTAGACGTCTGTCTCGACTTGCACCCAAATAACAACTAAAAGCGCGGCAAACTACAACGCGTCAATTGCCAATCCAAGATATATTTTATGTGTAACGATAAGAACGAGTGGATAAGACTGTGTATACAGTCGACAGAATGAGAGAAATTTACCTTCTTCGTAATCTGTGCTCTCATTAGAGAAATGGTTAATTTCAGTTATCGCAAATGTTTTTTTAAATTTGCGGCAAATGTAATTTTGTACGCGCTTGATGCAAACGAAATCTCGTTTGCAACAACGAGAGATCTCGTTTGCAACAACATGATACACATATGAGTATATTTGGGAGAACTACATGAACGATTGCGATTAATAAATTAATACAAATCAATCAAAATATTGTTGCAGCAACCGAGCAATAAACGTTTTTATTCTTTGCGAGTACCGTATACGTTATGAATTTGTTGATTTTGTCGTGGAACAATTTGAAAACGATAACGATTTTTTTAATTAAATCATCTTCTCCGATAAGGTTCCCTTTCATCTGAGTGGTGCGGTAAATTATCAAAACTGTCGATTCTGCTGCGAAGAAAATCCACAAATTATTCATGAACAACCATTACATTCACCTAAATTGACAGTTTGGTGTGGTTTTTGGTCTGGTGGAATCATCGGTCCGTACTTCTTTCGAAATGAAGCTGGTAACACCGTTACTGGTATACTAGATCGATGATAACTAACTTTTTATGGCCGAAATTAGAAGAAGTTAATCTTGACAACATTTGGTTCCAACAAGACGTGGATACGTGCCACACAGCACGTGCAACAACCGAATTATTGTGAGAAAAGTTAGGAGATTCGATCATTTCAAGAAATCGTGACACTGAATGGCCTCCAAGAATTTGTGATTTATCATCTTGTGGGGTTATTTGAAGTTATTGGTCTTTAGCAATAAACCAGACTCTCTTCAAGCTTTTCAAGTCAATATTAAACGTCCTATTCATGACATACGACTTGATTTAGTGGAAAAAGTGCTCGAAAATTGGGTTCATCGAATTCGTACCTGCAAAAGAAGACGTTGAGGCCATTTGAAAGACGTTTTATTCACAACATAATTTTATCGATTGTGCTTCACATTAACTAAAAAAACATATGAATTTCCTTAACAATTATTGTGTTTGTTGTAAGTATAGTTGACCTTTGTAGATATATTGGTTTTTAGTTGTTTCGGCTTAAGATCATAAGAATAAAAAACCAACCCGTAAAAAACAAACATTCTACATTCTTTATATATGACCACGCCCCTTTGTCCAATCCCGCCCATATTTTGATAGTTCATTTTTGTCGTCGCCATTAGTTTTCCTGCGAAGTTTCAGCTCGATTGGATCACTGGAAAAGGGTTAAAAATCATTCCAAAGTTTTTTCGGTGCTCATGCATACAGATAGGTGAAGTTAATATAAAGAATTTAAAAAGAAAACACTTCAAGTATTTCTGTTCACAATTTTATTAATATTTTTCAATATTTCGACCAACTTCGTTGATCATTTTCAAGGATCTAATAAAACAAGAATAAACACGAAATATTCATAAACATTAGTGAACAGTTCAAACAAGAATCAACATAAACAAATATAATATTTTCCCCAAAGGGAGAACGATTAATTTTAATTACATTTTACATTTTGTTCATCAATTGACGCACCGGGTTATGGGACTATGCAAGTTTGTGTTGGATATCCTTAAAAAAAAAATGGTGTTCCATAACATCCCATGAAGGGATTGAGGAGAGCTTCTCGCAATCAGTGAGATGTGCGCTTTCTAGTTTTTACACTCACTGATTGGAACCTACAGTTTTACACCGGTTCCGAACGGTATTTTGAGAAGCTTTTTCATGGCTAAGAACTCGATAGTGTCGCCATCACTAAGCGAGGTGACCGTCGGCGAAAGAAATGTAAGGTGGTCTGAGCAGGGATCGAACCCACGTTCTCATGTACAAGAGCCGCGCACGCTAACCATTGCACCACCGACGGTCACCTTAAGATCCTTAAGAACGTGGCGAAAAATTCAAAATACAACTTAAAGGACGCAGTGGACTTCAAGACGTGGATTCGGAACATAGGCATTGATAAGGATGAAATAATAGCTTCATTTGACGTGGTTAACTTATTCCCCAGCATAACAATTAATATAGCTCTAAGAACTATACAGGATAACTGGGACGAAATTGGACCGTACCCGTATATACCACCTAAACATTTTATGGAAATTTTGCCAGAACAGAGGAAGGGTAAGCGCATGGGTTCCCCGGCATCACCAATTATATCTGACCTCGTCATGGAGGTATTATTGGATACAGTAGCTCATATCTTGTTGCCAAAGTCATGCACTTTTTTTATGGGCCCCTAAAATTTGGGGCCTCTGTGCCATTTTTCCAAAAAAGTGATAATTTTCTCAGGCTCATATCAATTCGTTCGGAATTTTGATTTACTCTCTGAGGGAAAGCTGTAGCTCTTGTCATAAAGAACAAAAATTGTCAACATATAAAATCAAAATAACTTCATCTTCAAGGTCAAAATCGCAAAAAACTGAACTTTCCTAGGAATGATTCTTATATTGTGTGCTGCGTCCCTTGTTGCGTGTGCTGAGCTTACTTCCTAGGAAGTTCATATGTTCCAGAAAGTTTTTTATTAAGATCTTAAGTACATTGCGGTAGTTGATTGTTTCCTTGAATTTTGAACGGTTTGCTACATATGGACTTGAACAGGGGGAAAAAGGTTAAAAAAATCTAATTTTTTAAAGGTTTTTACGTTTTTGACCTTGAAGATGAAGTTATTTTGATTTTATATGTTGTTTATGACAAGAGCTACAACTTTCCCTCAGAGAGTAAATCAAAATTCTGAACCAATTGCAAGATATGAGCCTGACAAAATGATCACTTTTTTGCAAAAATTACACAGAGGACCAAATGTTTGGGGCCCATAAAAAAAGTCCATGACTTTGGACAAAACTGGGAGACACGCGTCTTTTTTTTTGTCTTTTATCACGTAGTGGCGTCCGTGTATGGTTATATTTCCTTGACTTAAAAAATTACACACAGTGGAATTAAAAAAATTGCGGCTACCTTAACGGTGTTAAGAATCATTCCTAGGAAGTTCATATGTTCCAAAAAGTTGTTTATTAAGATCTTAGGTACATTTCTGTAGTTGATTGTTTCCTTGCATTTTGAACGGTTTGCTACCTATGGACCTGAACAGGAGGAAAAAGGTAAACAAAATCGAATTTTTTAAAGTTTTTTGCGATTTTGACCTAAAAGATTTGATTTTATATGTTAACAATTTGTATTCTTAATGACAAGAGCTACAACTTTCCCTCAGAGAGTGAATCAAAATTCCAAACGGTTTGCAAGATATGGGTCTGCCCATTAAAAAAAGTGCATGACTTTGGGCAAAACTGGGAGACACGGGTCTTTTTTGTTTTTGTCTTTTATCACGTAGTGCTGTCCGTATATGGTTATATTTTTTCGTGTTGCACTGTGTTATCATTCCAAACACCCCAGAAGGACAATTATTAACATTGCGAGCAAGTTCATTAAGAGAGTTATAAAGATAAGTGACGCTGAATTCTACAAGACGAATAAGGGGAAAATGGTGAAAATACTTAAATTAAATAGTTTCCCCAGGGAAATTATAGACAATCTGATATCACGGGCAGAGACGAGCAGGCCGACAGAACGCCGTGACAGAATGTATAAAACCACAACGTATGTTCCGGGTTTCTCTAAAAGATTGAAACATTCCAATATACAGGGTAATTCAGGAAGTTCCGGACAAATTTCTCCAGCCTATTCCTTGGCTCATTTCATGAAGAAAAGTCCACTAGGATCATGTCCGAAAATGCAAGGGTGCGAAATGGCAGCGGGTTCAAAATTTTCGGATTGGCGGTCGGAGGGTAGTAGGGTAAAGTTGCTAACTTCTGAGCCAGTGGTCGGATTTTTTGTTTTTGGGCTTGTTGGAAAGGGGCCTTTTTGTTTTTGCTTTTGGGCTTGTTGGAAAGAGGCCTTTCAGAATCAATACAAAAAGTAGAAAAAAGTCAAATCGCCGGGATACAAAAATTCACACAACCTCAATTTGCTCAGCCAGATGGCAGGTAACTTATTGAGCACAAATTGATGTTATGTGAATTTTTTTTTTCCATTTTTTCCCGAAAGCTCTGTATCTCGGCGATTTGACTTTTTTCAACTTTTTTTTTTATTGATTCTGAAAATTTCAATAAAATAAAATGTTAAACGTGTTAATTTACAAAAACAAATAAATGTCTGCTGTTATTTCGCTTCCAAAAACAAAAACAAACATTTTTGCATTTCAGTAAAATGGTCATAACTTTGGAACGGTAAGACCTCTGGGCTTCGTTTAGGTAATTTTGGAAAGGTAAGAGGTATGACTATCTTTCAAAACATAAGTTACCTGCCATCTGGCTGAGCAAATTGAGGTTATGTGAATTTTTTTCCCCATTCTTTTCCGAAAGCTCTATATCTCGGCGATTTGACTTTTTTTCTACTTTTTTTTTATTGATTCTGAAAGGCCTCTTAAAGACCTTTCCAACACGCCCAAAAAAAATCCGACCACTGGCTCAGAAGTTACCAACTTTACCCTACTACCCTCCGACCGCCAATCCGAAAATTTTGAACCCGCTGCCATTTCTCACCCTTGCATTTTCGGACATAGTCCTAGTGGACTTTTCTTCATGAAATGAGCCAAGGAATACGCTGCAGAAATTTGTTCGGAACTTCCTGAATCACCCAGTATATGACAGCGAAAAATATGAATTGGCGTTGAAATCGAATTTAACCGTAAATAGTTTATTTAGCAGGACAAAGTCTATTATTGACCAAAAATTACAAGCCAAACATTGTGTACAAAATTCCATGTAATGGTGACAAGTCCAACATATGCCAGTACAATGAACAAATTGAAAACTAGAATATGTGTTCATAAGTCGGACCAAAAGGCTCATTATAAGCCGATAGAACAAAAGACAGCACTCGCAGCCCACTGTACTTTAACCGGACACAAAACTAATTTTATCGAATTGGAAATTCTGACTGAAGACAAAAATTACTCAAGACGTCTCTTCCAGGAAATGCTGCATATAATTGACGTTCAATCGGAGAAAAGGCTTAATTTCAAACGAGATACACAGCAATAAGCACAAGTGTATAGGCACATTATTGACAAATTCAAGAGAAGAACAACTCGGTTGACATAAGCCTACGGAGAAACTTGGACGCGCTGGATGTTATCTCAAAATTTAATTAAAATTATTCGTTCTCCCTTTGCGGAAAATAATATATTTGTTTATGTTGATTCTATTTGAACTGTTCACTAATGTTTATTAATACTTTGTGTATTTTGTTTCCATTTTTTAATCTTTATTTTATTAATTTTTCTTGACTAATTATTGCAGCTTAAGGTCCCTTTAGATTTCTTAAAAATTTTCTTGTTTTTTTTCTCTTTTTCAATATTTCGATTTCCTGTGGAAATCTTCTTCAGGAAAGTTTTTATATTGATTATAAAATTGAAAGATCAAATGTCAAAAATTTTCATTTTAATTTGTATTGATGTTTGTTTGTTGTAATTAATATAAAAACTTTCCTGAAGAAGATTTCCAAAGGAAATCGAAATATTCAAAAAGAGAAAAAAACAGAAAATTTTTAAGAAATCTAAAGGGACCGTAAGCCACAATAATACTGTAAGTAAAATTTGAAGTTTTGAAGTGACACACAAACACACCGAGACACCCCAACAAATTTTTGGGTCATAGAATCCAGTGGTATACTCCGTTTTAAAAAGTTGGCTCAAAATAACGAAATATTTCAATTTTAAATTTGTAGTAGATTTAAGGTGATTTTTGATTTTATTTGAGGGAAAACCCTGTAAAAGCTCTTGTTAAATCAATTTATATATTTTTTTTCGACAAGTTAACGGTCCAGATATACGGAAACTTTTAAGGGATACGAGTTTTTCTGAAATGTTAGATGAAACTGAACTAAACGCATGGAACTCAATTCGTGCGGTAATTGAAAACGTTCAGTGATTATATTGTCAACATGATGAAGTCTTTCGATAAACTTGGCGTTAATATGTCGTTGAAAATCCACATGTTACATGCACATTTCGATTTTTACGAATGACAATTGTCGACAGAAACAGACGAAACTGGCGAGAGATTTCATCAAACAATAATGGCATTCGAAGACCGTTTCGCTGGAAAAAGAATAGACTCAATGCTTACTGATTTCTGTTGGTCGATTGCAAACCAAGAGTAAAAATTTAATAAATCCAAAAAAAAAAAATTATAAAATCATCAAAATAAGAGCAAATATAGTTCCATTTTTTCCATTTTTTTTATAGTTCCATGTCCGCTTGAAAATGGACGTCCATTATTTCTAGATAGAAGTTTTGACAAACAAATTGATTTTAAACAAGTTTTTAAACTTTTTTCTTTCAAATAAAATCAAAAATCGCCTTAAATATACTACAAATTTAAAATCGAAATATCTCGTGATTTGGAGCTAACTTTTCAAAACGGGGTGCACCACTGGATTCTACGGTCCAAAATTAGGTTGTTAGTCAAGAAAAATTAATGCTTTGTGTTTATTATTGTTTTATCCTTGAAAATGATCAACGAAGTTGGTCGAAATAATGGAAAATATTAATATTTGAAGTATTTTCTTTTTATTCCTATGACTTTAAGTCGAAACAACTAAAAACCAATTATTGTGTTTTGTTTTTAAAGAAATCATATCACTCAAATTGGAAAACCCTTTATATAGAAGATAGAGGAAAACCGTTGATCCGATTCCGGGGGATTTGCTCGTAATATGAAATTAAAATAGGCAGCGGCTATTTTATGGATTATAAAGGAAATACGTTGATCCGATTCCGGGGGATTTACTCGTACTATGAAATTTAAATAGGCAGCGGCTATTTTATGGATTATAATGAGCCTTATGGATTTACTCGTAATATAAAATTAGTATCTTTTAAAGGACACGAAAGAGCGTCGTCCTTTAATCTTTAAATTTTTCCAGAATTAAAGTAACAACTTGTAATATTTCGTTTGATTTCATTCAGTGCCTTAAACATTTTTAGGTCTAATCCGTGTCAACGATTTTGATTTCGTAAATTTCATTGCGTTACGAATTTGTGTTATCGAAAAATTCTTCCACATAATACAACTTCCGTGGTTAAACGTTCGCACCCAACTGAAACTAAATGTGTGTGTCCTTTACCAATATATATGTATATAAACGTATTTGTAAGGGAAACATGCGCAATATATCGTAATACAACCTTGGCGCCAAAAAATTCCGTTTTTTTTTTGTGTTGTTTTGTTGCTCTTCAAAAAGAGTCAAACAGTGAGAGAGATAGAGAGAGAGAGAGTGTACGAGTATGTTAAGAAAGCACGTGTTTGACATTTATGACGACTGGTAAGGTAGAGGAGATTGCATTAACTTTGGTTTAATTGGATCACAACAACAGCACGTGGAGCAGCAACATGGAATAGTAGAGAAATACAAAAAAAAAAAAAAACAAAACAAAAACATGAGCAGAGTTGCAGTTGTGGTAGTAGAGTAGGACTCTCACAGCACGATGTTGTTGAAAGCCCACACCCACTAAATATTGTGTTGTTGCCGTCGTTTATGTTGTGTGCTTTTATCTCTGTTGTATTTTGCATTGCATTTTGTTGTTTTGTTTTTATTTTTGTTTATTTACATGATACATGTCTGGCTACATAAATAGTACATAAAAAGTGGGTTGGTTATAGTTCCCCTGCATTTGATTCGAAAGGTATATAGCCAAAGTCCTTGGCTGCTATACATACATATGGATGTATGTTGTTGTTTTGTTGTGGGGTTTTCTGCAACTGTTGTTGCTTTGCCTTCTCTTAGTGTGGCGGCCCGGCGTACGTGAGCAGAGTGTGTGTGTTGTATTGTTGTGTTGTTGTTTTGGGAGAAATGTAAACTGCTGTTTATTGTTGTGTTTTGAGACAACATTTTGTATATATTTTCTATACAAAATAGGCGGATGGGTGGGGTTGATTGTTGTTGTGTCTCTTGTGGGTCCAGCCACAGAGTGCGTTATTTTCGATAAAAATTGGCATTTCGGAATACAACCGCTCTTCTAACGGTACGATAAAGCGTTCGCATCGACGGATTCTAATGTTAAAACAGCCGACTCAGTTTGTTGTTGTGTGTTAAATAATAAACAACTGTTTGCGGACGGTGTAGTTCTTGAGCCTATTCGCACGAATTCGTATTATCCTGGCGAGAAACGACAGTTGTTTCGGTTTTGAGTGTCGTTCGTTGAAAAAACATCGTGCAGGCCTATCGTTATTGAAATTTGAAATCAACGTCGTTTAACTAAAAACTCTCTTTCTCGCCGTGTAAGGGCAGGGGTATTGAACTAACCGCCTCACACGCAGTTAACACGCACGTATTGTTGAAGCAAAGTACGCACGGCTTGACATACGAAGTGTGAAGCGTTAAATACTTAATGTGTGCGATGGGAAATGGACGAAAGAATGAATGAACAACAACAACAGCAACACGGAAAGAAAACAACACAACCACCACCACCACTCACCTTAAACACTTGAGGTTGACCAGTTAATAGGCCTTTAATCAAGTGTCAAATCATCTCTTTCAATCCAAAATTTTTTTTTAAAGCGAAGTAAAAACCAAAAATCAAACGACTGTTTAAAAAATGTGATTATTTGCTAACAAACCCCTGTATAATCTAAGATTAATTGACTGCGATCCCAATGTGACTTTAATATGACCCAAATATATTTCCTTCCATCATCTCCCTCTACTAAAGTAATATAACATGTGACTTAAGTGATATAAGATTAATTGATTTAAGATTTGAATGAGTTGTGTGTGTGATAACTTAGTTTAAGCCAGCAGCAATTAAATTGCCCCCGCTCCCAATTTCCGACTTGACTTTTGATCCAAGATCATTTTTTTTATACTAACTTGGTTAGATTATTATTTATACTAACTTAGTTAGTTAGATATGTACTAAATTTCGCTGTAATAAAGAAGAACAGTTTGAGATCTGTGATAGAATCTATATTGGAAGAAACCTAATGTAAACCTTCGTAGAGTGGAGACTTAACCAAACCGTAGTATATAATAAGAAGACATTAAGGCAACTGTATTAAGTTTAAAGGTAAGAAATTTTATTTGTTCTACAAATTTCATAAAAATTTTGAAATTTGAAAACAAAAGTGTTGAAATCTTGACAACTCAAAATAAGTGATTCTTCTTTTAAATGAAGGGCGAAATATCGAATAAAATTAAGATTAAACTTATTGATTAACTTTTTGGGGGAAATCCTTGGCCTTGAGCTTGATTTGGAAAACTTTGGGAAGAAAACAAAAACTTTGGGAAGATTGGGATAAAATTGTAAGCTGAACTTGAAAAATTGGCATGAGGTGTCAGAGGACACCCGGTTGTAACGAAGCTCCTTTCGCTATATATTAGGTACTAGTTACTTCCAAAAAGCCTGAAGGCGCCCGTTGAAAAGTACGAAAATTTAAATGGATCTTTTAGAAAATATATTTACTTTACTTTTATTGACTATTTTACAACCTCATGAGGTCAAACGTCTTACACATATTAATTAAACAAACAAATTTAAACAAATTTCAACATATTCCTCCAACCGGCTCTATCCTTCACCTTTTCTCGCCAGTTGGTAACACCAATGATACCGAGGGATTCTTCTTCTTGGTCTTTCCACCGAAGTCTTGGTCGTCCTCCTTTTCCTGCTTACATCGGGTGCGTTATCGAAAACCTTTCGCACTGCCTCATCTTCATCCATTCTGATAACATGGCCTAGCCAACGCAATTGGCCTAATTTGATCCGCCTAGCTATGTCCACGTCAGAATATAGATTATATAGCTTTTGGCTCCAGCGACGTCAGTACTCGCCGTTTTCCCTAATAGGACCATATATTTTACAGAGAATTTTCTTGTCGAATACTCCCAGGTGTTTTTCTTCCGCTTGCGATATGACCCAAGTTTCGGAGCCATATGTCAAGACAGGTAAAATAAGAGTCTTTTGAGAGATGAATGAGAGACTTTTGTCCGTCGAGAGAGAGCTTTGTTCCTAAACCGCTTGCTGAGCCCAAAATAGCATATATTTGCAAGCACAATTCTCCTATTTATCTCCAGGCTGACGTTGTTGTCCTTGTTCACGGCGGATCCAAGGTAGATAAATTCATCTACCACTTCAAAATTAAATCGGTTTTCAACGTTCAAGTGCGGACCAAGTCGAGAGGTTTCTCTAGTCGTTGACACCATCAATTTTATCTTGCCCTCATTAACAGCAAGACCCACCTTTGCTGATTCCTTTTCGATTTTTGAAAATACTGTAGTAACCTCTCGCAAATTTCGCCCAATGATGTCTATGTCGTCAGCATACGCCAGCAACATATGGCTTTTTGTGTTAATTGTCTTGCTCGTATTTACTGCAGCTTTTCTCATTATTATCTCCATTAAGATGTTGAAGAGATTGCACGAAAGTGTGTCCACTTTCACTGCTGATTTTTTGTAAGTATATCTATTTTATTTTGCCGAATACGTCTTTTTTAAAGAGAGGTACTTCTTTTATCAAAATCTAATGTTGTTTTTAAGAAAAGGTACTATTTTTAAGAAGAAATACTTTCTGTGAGAAAAAACCATAAGAGTATGAATTTTTTTTTTACAAAAAAAGTACACTTTTTTAAGAACAGGTACTTTTTAGAGAAGTGGTATTCTCTGTAGGAAAAGGTTATTGTTTAAGAAAATTTACTTATTTTCAGAAAGGACCTTTTCGGCATTTGTACAAAAAGTACCAAAAATGTACACTGAAATTAGTAGCTAGGGATGCAGACTGTTTCACGAAGTTGTTCCTCATTACATTTCACTATATAGGGTTGAAATAAAACAAGTGTGTCAATGATTTTTTGAAGGTCGACCGATTTTTGAAAAGTTTTATTTATTTGGTTCAGAATAGCAAAAAAAATAAAAAAATTTGAAGGATTGTGCAAAATTGTGATTTTGGCAAATGATTTTGCAAATTAATTACGAAAATGTTGATTTTCTGACGATCTAGTGGACTAATCTGCCTCAAACTTGGCACATATATTTATAACTAATGTCGTTTGGAAAATGTATATTAAAATTTAAATATTACCTAATTATTGCAAAACTGCAGAAAAATCTTTACAAGAATTGCAAATACCACATCTTTCTCGAGCAAAATTTATAAAAAAATGTTATATGGAATGCGGCTTATTTTGTCGCCTTTCATTATGATCGGATACTGTAAAAAGTTACAGCGGTTTTACTACGCCTACCTTTTTGAAAACTCCGATTTTCCCAGTGGATATTTTCCAAAAAACAGAACCCAAGTGTTGTTATCCTGCGGTACTGTTACCGTAAATGATTACGAGAATAAAAATTGAGAGGCAGATAGATTTATTGAGTGTTAAGACTTTTTCGATCTGTATAATCGTATAATACCGCTAGAATACATTATAAGTTTGTGTACTAGCTCACGAAAGAACTGTACTACTTAAAACAATTTAACTTGCACGAAAGTGTGTCGCCTTGTCTAAGTCCGCGCTTGGTACAGAATGGTGCAGTGAGGTCTTTCCCCACTTTCAATGCTGATTTGGTGTTCGTCAGCGTCATTCTACAGAGGCGAATCATTTACATATGGGAATTGGTATCGATCGAAGATCCCTAAGTATCATCAAAAACAAAATTCTCTCGTAGGCTGTGACGTCATAAAGAACTCATCAGAATGTTTGGAAAAAAATCATATATTTCGAGATAAAATTTCAACAAATATGAGCTGGTTAAAAATTCTAGTTTGAATTGATTTTACTAACTCAATAACGAAGTTTTTTATTTGAACAAACAATGAAACATTTAGCTGATTAAGCAAAAATATTTTATTGTAAAATCAAATAATTTGAATTTGAAAATCTAGAAAACAAAGTATGTTGATTTCAAGAATTTTTTTCTTCAATTTAAAGAAATGAATATTTTAATTCCAGAAATTTTATTCATAGAATTGTAATTATTTAATTTTATCAATTCGGTTTTTTCCGTGTGAGCACTCGAAATTCATTTTTTTCCATTTTAAAAAAAAATGCACGAGGTTGTATGTTTTGAACAGCTGTTAAACGCAAATTGAATGACGGAACTTGCTCAAAATTTGACAGTAGACTATTAACAGGTGGTGGTACTTGATGGGAGCAGTGTTGCATTTCATATAACTACGAGGAAAGTACGAAAAGTCACGCCCTCGTAAATTCATTATGCCAGTTCTTCACATTACTGTGCATCATCGGCATATATAGATTTAAGTTCATCAATGCAATCGTCTCTTGATAATCCACGTCGGAAGTTGTGAAAAATATACGCACGAAAATGTTCACGAGTTAATTCCTTTTGTGACTGGGATGAAGTTTTCGAGTCACTGAAAAACAAAAATATTGGTCGGTAATAATGGTGGTAAAAACAGAATAAACACTTTCCAATGGTGTTGCCAGATTGCACCTGGCAACACTAAAAAATGTCTAGACCAGAAATATAAATGGCAAGTTATGATGTTATATAAATACAACTTTGAAACATCTCGCTTTAAAAGAAATTTTTGCTCAATTATATAAAAAATCTCCTTAAGCCTTACAATAGCATAAAAATTAGTTTATATTATTACTCAAAACTTAATCTATATTTTAAAAATGTATGTAGTTATGACTTATCTTTCAATTTGTTTCTTCTTAATCCTCTTATGCGACAACCAACATTTATAAATCCAAAAATAAGTACTAAACAAATTTTAATTAAATTAACGAAATGAACGACTGAAAGAAAACACTTGTGTGCATCACATTTTCATTTTCATCTTCATTTCATCATTATCAAGGATATTATACACAGCAGCACCAAATTGCGACATTTTGTTCCCCATCCAGTTCCAATATTCGTGCTTAAGTTTTGCTCAAGTGTCCCCTGTTTGCCACTTCAATTGTTAACAATTCGCTACTTAATATTTGTCAATTTATGACAAAAAGCAAAAAATTTCATTTTTCATTACACCGTCAAGCGGAATTATGACAGCTTAACGCGAAAATAGACGACAACAGGACACTTTCTTCTAAAACGAAAAAAAACGAACATCGCAGGATGGGGGATGTCTGTTTTGCATACAGAGATGTGATAATATTGATACAATAATCATAATAATAGAGAAATTGTAGGTAACATTAAGATTTGTCTCCATCATAAAGATGACGACTAATTTTGAATTGAAAGTAAATACAGTGGAGTATCCTTCACACCTCCACCGCCAAGGATATATTTTACTCCTCCCTCTCTCCCGTTGTATTTTTGAATACTTGACAATAAACAACAGAACAAATTCTTCTTCGTCATTCTACAAAATTGTCTGGTTCTGGAACTGATGGTGGCATTGATGATGTCGCTTTTTTTAGGGTGGGGGGGGGGGGGGGTGATGGCTGGTGTGAGGCTCATTTTTTCTGTCTCTTCTAAACTTTAATCTTGTGGGGGAAGTGGTTCGAAACCACCGCACCGTTGTGCGTATGTTTGTTACATCGCCGCCATGGCTTGTGGGGGGGGGGGGGGGGGAGGATGAAAAGTCCTGAAAGTAATTTTACGTCTGACTAAACATTAATGTGCCAATATTTTATTGTTTGCTGGCAAAACAAAACGACAAACAATGCATTTTTTTTGTTTCAAAATTTTACGTCTTGATTATGGCGGTCGGTCGTTCGGCTTGAATGAATATTTGGGATGAGAGTGTTCCAATACCAATCTATACATAAAGTAAATAACATTTAAATATCGGCGAGATTATTGATTGGAAGAAAGTTTAATGAAAACGTTAACTGAAATTCAAATGTTTTGAGATTCTAACATTGGAACATCAGGGTGTATGATGAACATATATTTTATAAATAACTAAAGTAATCATACGTTGCAGAGGATATATATTGAAATTACTAATACGTATAAGGGCAATGGAAATGAAAAGTATGATATACAATAAAAATGCTAATACGTAATACAGTAACTAAAATCAAAACTAAAGATGCTCAGTTATATTTGGCAATATGGAAAAGCCCATACATATACGAAAATAAGTAGTTTGGTGCGTTTACTAGGCTTTAGAAATCTCCAAACCATTCTGTTTCTGGTCGGTCAATCGGATTGAATAAAGTGGCACAATGGGTATTAGGTCGCCAATGTCGAAAGAAAATTCTATTTAATGATAAATGAAATCGGAAAGTATTATACTTGATATTAGATAATGAGAGCTATAGATTCATTCTTTATAAACGATACTTTACCAATTTCAAATACAATTTTTTTATAGCTCGTATCAGGGATTTAGTAGTATCAGAAGTACTAGATTCCAACATAAATACCTCCATAAGGCTACTTGGAAATCCCCTGATTAACAGACGAAGAAACAGATTGATCACCTGGTAATTGAAGGAAGGCACTCTACTGATACAACTTTACTGACACATACGTGTGTTTGGAGGAGCTAATATCGCTTGGTATTACTAGCTGGTTGCAGCAAAGGTTTGTACAAGGTTAAGCAGATCGAATGCCGTACGTAACCAGATCTATATAAAGCTGGACATCGGAACGCTGCAATCGCCAGAGATAACCACGGCCAATGCAGAGAAGCTCACTGAGATACTGTTGCAGAACTCAGCCCCGCCTCATGATCCTGAAGCGAAGTGGAGCATCATTTCCCACTCTATCAAAACTGCAGCAAAGACCGTACTTGGTTATGAAAACCCGCGTAATGACAATCCATGGTACGATGAAGAGTGTCGAATGGCTAGTGATGAAAAGAACGCTACATGTATGGCAATGCTTCCGCCAGTTGCAACGCTAGCCGCGACAGAGCGGTAAAGGAGAAGAGGAAACCTGTTTGTTTACGAAGAAGAACGGTTGTGGAGAAAGTGCGATGGTGAGAAAACTTAATCTTACAGAAGTAAGAATGAGGCCCGTAAAAAACGCAAGAGTTATAGATTTTGGTTTAACGAAGTAAACATATTTTACACTGTGCGTGCGTTCGATACCTTTCTGAGTACCTTACATTTCTTTCGACAATGCTTAGTGACGGAGACGCAAAAAGCTTCTCAAAAACCTTGTTCGGAGCCGTTGTAAAACTGTAGGTATAAATCTGTAAGTGGAAAACTATAAAGCGAACAGCTCTCCGATAGTGAGAAGCTATCCCCTGTTCCTTCGTGTGAAAATAATGGTAAAATATTTCTTTCTTTAACATTTGCGTATGATTTATTTTATTTGGCGATAACAAGTATACGCATTAATTGATCATTAAGTATCTGTAATGTAATTAATTATACGTAAGGGGAATTTAAGATAATTTTGGGCAAATACGATTAGTTTGGGTAGAAAAAATACTACTCGTAACTTAAAAACCGGAATTCCATTCACATACATTTGAAGAAACAGGGAAGGGCTTCCTATAATTTATACACTATGTGCTTGCTTTTTGGTGCCGGTTATGGGAAGCTTCAATTTTAAACCTGAAGAACATTAAATTTATTAAAATACCTTTGAAGGAACAGAAAAGTTCTTCCTACAATTAATGAAACAGATGCTTGATTTTTTACTACCTCTTATATGAATCCTCAATTTTAAAACTGGTTTCATTTTTTCACAAAATGATAATGCCAGCCTAGAAAAAGGCTTTTCAAAAACCTTGTTCGGAGCTGGTGTAAAACTGTAGGTCCAAATCTGTAAGTGGAAAACTATAAAGCAAACAGCTCTCCGATAGCCAGAGGATATCCCATGTTCCTTCGGAGGATGCAATGCGAAAATATTTATTTTTTTAATATTTGCGTATGATTTATTTTATTTGACGATATAAAGTATACGCATTCATTGATCATTAAGTAGCTGTAATAAAATTAATTATACGTAAAGGGAATTTAAGATAATTTCGGGCAAATGCGATTAATTTAGGTAGAAAAAATACTAGCCTAAAACCCGGAATTCCATTCACATACACTTGAAGAAAAAGGGAAGGCATTCCTATAATTTATACACTATGTGCTTGCTTTTTGGTGCCGGTTATGGGAAGCTTAAATTTTAAAACTGAAGAACATTAAATTTATTGAACGAACAGAGAAGATCTTGCTTGAAATAGAAAATAATAATGAAATAGATGCTTGATTTTTTGCAACCTCTTATATGAATCCTAATTTTTAAAACTGGTAGCATTTTTCACAAAATGATATTGGCAACCTATACTCCATTTGCGAGATATTTGTCGCCGCAAGTTGTAGTATAAGGGAAAACGGTGCCGGGTTCGAACCCACGTTTTAAGTGCAATAGTCTCGCACACTTACATACATTTACAAAAGATTTTTAAATACTACCTGATACTTTTTGTCTATTTTGAAGTAAAGTTCAGCTATAATATTTACCAGAGTATTTCGTGGTGAATGTCTGCAACAAATCGTCTTTTTCTCTTGTTTAAAGTAATTATACACTACCACCTTTCCTTGACGTTAAGACATTTTTCACAATTTCTCCCATAAGATTTAGTAAATGCAATTTTCTGTTCTTACTCATCATCAGCACCCCTTCCCCATCCACGGATCCGGAAATATTTTTGTTTTTGTAACATTTGTTGTTTTTCTTTTCGAAAGACAAAAACAAAAAACAAACAACAACAGAGAAAACAAATTTTATGTGGGAAACAACTGTCGATGATTCTACTACCCGCGAGGACTTGAACAGCCATCACCACCACTGCCACCATTATTTGGTTACGGAATACAATTGTACCGAGTGTTTGTCTGGAATAGTGAGAATAAGAGGAACTACATGTGTGGCGTACACTACCACTAAGTGGTGTAACGTGTGGCGTGAATGTATGTGAGGGTTAAGTGAGATGAGGATACTATAAGGGGAATAACATTTTGTTGTTTGTAATGGAATCATACTCCAAAGGTATTGAAATTTTCGGCAGCACAGTGACTAAGAAACGTAGTAATTATTACTACCGATAATCTAATTGATTTGAAACCCTGCAGTATTTGGATATTTTATCTTATAATGTTAAAGGATCAGTGAAATCCTTAATCCTTTGGATCCTTAAAAGCTAAAGTAAATTTGACGTCAACATTTTGAATCCAAGTGTTGGCTGTTATCGCTATTTCGATCTTAAATCTGCAGTTCAATTGCACGCTGAAAAATATCGGCCCCAGCAACATATTGCAGGAAACATGTACATGTTTGCAAGCACTGTTTTCATGAATTGAATATCTGCTGCTTTTTTGTTTCCTTGTTGTTTGTCTCGTATTTGTTTTTAGTGGTTTTCAACAAAAATGCAACATTTGGGTTTCAAAAATATATATTTATTATAAACTATTAATCATTGTGTCTCAAACACGTTATATTGAATAGCAAACACAATGTTTTTGGACACAAGTATAGTATATTTGTGACAAGCTACAAACACGTTATATTTGCATCCAAACAACAACAAAAAGGCAGATTTTTCAGCGTGTATAGTATGTGGCTATTTTTAAGGTCCTGTTACCTTAGAATGTCAAAGGATCAGTGAAATCCTTAATCCTTTGGATCCTTAAAAGCTAAAGTAAATTTGACGTCAACATTTTGAATCCAAGTGTTGTCTGTTATCGCTATTTCGATTTCAAATCTGCAGTTCAATTGCACGCTGAAAAATATCGGCCCCAGCAACATATTGCAGGAAACATGTACATGTTTGCAAGCACTGTTTTCATAAATTGAATATCTGTGGCTTTTTGGTTTCCTTGTTGTCTGTCTCGTATTTGTTTTTAGTGGTTTTCAACAAAAAAGCAACATTTGGGTCTCAAAAACATATATTATAACATATTAATCATTGTGTCTCAAGCATGTACTATTGAATAGCAAACACAATGTATTTGGGCACAAGTATAGTATATTTGCGACAAGCTACAAACATGTAATATTTGCATCCTAACAACAAAAGAGACAACAGATTTTTGAGCGTGAGGTTAATAAATGTTTAACATTAGTAATGGATTAATCCTTCCTCTATCCTTCAATATGTATGTATTTCATTGAAGTCCCCCTTCTTTTCTACGTCAACTCCCTTTTTTAGTTTTAAGCAGGCATCGTAAACACACGGTCGCAGCTCGCTCAATCGCCACGAGCCGCAAAACGAGGAGTAGAAAAACGCATCTACTCGTTCCTCGTGAGATGTAACAATAATATCCAAAAATAAAACAAAAACTCACGCGAACGAGCTGCGTGCGTTTATTTATGTGCATTTCCGCACGTTCCTTTTCGTCTCAAAGAAGTAAAACGAGCGACTCGGGAGCAGCTCGCATTTCGGACGCGAGACGCAAAAACAATTATACAGCGTGTCTCAAAAGAAAGTTTACGTTCGATTAGTTGACTGCGTAAACGCATTGAATCTCTGGGGCGCAGGAGGTATGCCAGTAGGTAGCCTTGCTCTTGGCAATTCAGACACTATGGAGCGGACCGCGTGATGTACAGGGTGTTTCAAAAGTGACCACTCCATTGGAAGATGCTCTTATTTTTGCAAATGGCCGCCAATGTCAAATCTGTTTTGACATTTGTGGACTAGACAGATGTAGAATACAAGTAAAAAAGCCATGGAGCGATACACTCCCCAAGAACGCGGAATAATCGTGTCTGTTTTTTTGTGTAACAATTCGTTTGTGGTGTTGGCGCAGCGCGAATACCGTCGCCGATTCCTTGGCCGTCCGACACCGACTGCGCAAACACTGCGCCGTTTGGCCACTAACCTTGAATAGTATGGGACCACACATCACTTTGCCAGGAGTGGCCGGCCCCGGAGCACCCGTTCTGCCAAGAATATCGCCGCTGTTGCCGAGGATGTCGAGCTGTCGCTGGAAACATCGACCAGACGCCGTGCCTCGCAATTAGCCATCAGCCGGTTGTCCCTATGGCGAATTTTTGGTCAAAGACCTGCGCATGTTCCCATACAAAGTCCAGTCCGTGCATCAGCTGCTGCCTGTCGACCGCAAAACGCGTGTAACCTACGCCCAAGCCATCCTCAATCTCGTGGACGAAGTGGACGACTTTTCCACCAAAATCATAATGAGCGATGAGGCTTATTTCCACCTCAGTGGGTACGTGAACAAGCAAAACTATCGATTCTGGGGCACCGAAAATCCACTGCCATGGTGCGCTGTTCACGCTATAGGAGTCAGCGGGCCATTTTTTGCGAGAACGCTGCTGGTCAAACGACAACAGTGGACGGTGCGCGCTATAGGGCCATGTTAACCGAGTTTTTTCTGCCGCAATTCGACAAATTAAGACTGGAGGGCATGTGGTTCCAACAGGATGGAGCAACGGCACACACTGCGCGAGCCACAACCGATATTCTGAAGGCGGCGTTCCCGGGTCGGCTCATCTATCGTTTTGGCGATTTGCACTGGCCCGCAAGATCGCCCGATTTAACCGTTCCAGACTTTTTTTGTGGGGTTTTTTGAACACGAGTGCGAGAATCTGTCGCCCGAAATTCTCGCCGAAGTGATGAAAAATGTCACAAAACGAGCCCGATATCATCTTCTCAACTAAACCAATAAAATTCTAAAGGTTCAAATAAACATAATTAAAAAAGAGAATCGAAGTTTTTCGTTTAGAAAAAAAAAATGAGAGCCAAACAACATCGGATGACTTCTTTTGAAACACCTTGAACTCGCGAGAGTTTTACCAAAAAGGCGATTCAGCGATTGTAGGGCGTAGAAAATTCTGCAGTATTCGAGGTTTTCGTCCCTTGAATGATGCGCCAAGCATCCCCCTCAATCGAAAATTGGTTAACTAATTTGAAGAGACCGGTTCAACACTACAAAAGCTAAAATCTGGGCAGGCAAAGTCATCAAGAACGTGGAGAGTGTAAACCAGTCTGTACGTGAGGATCTGAATCTTTCACGGTGTCGACCTGCCAACCCGCCATTGCAAACTTCTTCCTTTCGACTAAATGAATGCCGCGAACGCCCAGGTTTACATTTGGACGGTATTATTTTTAAGAATTAAATTCCCAAATACTGTAATTTTATAATTATTCAAAGACATCTTATTTTTTTTGTTTTATCGATTCACAAAATATAAACTTTCTTTTGAGACACCGTGTATATAGAGGTAGGAAAAATGAATCCAATAAATGAATATGGATCGGCGTTCTAGTTATTAACATAATTTTTTGTTAAAATTACATACCATTTACAAAATGTACATAGCATACTCAAGAAAGTACATAAAGTATTGCAGAATGTACAAAAATGTACACAAATTGTACAAAATGCACCAAACGTATACATATAATGGGTAGTAAAAAAGTACATAAAATGTAAGATCACTTACATTAAGTGTACCAAATAGTTCATAAAATGTACCAAATAGTTCATAAAATGTACCAAAAAGTACATAAAGCTACAACTACCAAGTATAAAGTCTACATAATGTGTGCTAAAAAGCACATAATTCGTACTTAAAACTGTAACACAAAGTAAATAAAGTGTACCAAAAAGTACATAGTGTAACAAAAAAAAACAGCAGACAGTTGTCCGAGGCCTTCGGCCACGGACTGTCCATGCAGGCTGTGTCCGAGACACGGCCATTAAGTTTAACGTAGAATACACCATCCGGTAAGACAGAAAACATATACATATAACAATAAATGATAAATATCATAAGCAAATGAATTTATTTATTTGATAGTTACATTTGATAATATACATAAGCTTATGGTAGGAAAAATAGGATAAATATGTTTTTAAATTAAAAGAGTAAAGATAAATGACAAATAACAGACGCAAATCAATTTGATTTATATTCTTTATAATTATATATCCATGTTAAATTCAAATTCACATTTAACATTTTGTTTCATTTAAATACATAAGTAAATATACGAAATTTCAATATTTCATCAATCAAAACAACAGCCGAAGGTTTGTGTCCACACTGAAACAGCAGCATAGTTTGTGTTCACGCTACAAACTCAAACACTCAACCAAACACCACACATATGTTTGTGTTTAAACAATTTTCATTTGAAAAATTTAAATATTAGGAAGATATCAACCAATTTGAAATGCATATCAAACGAAAGATAACATCTTCATTTACCTACAAAAAAAATTTTAAAAAAAGTTATCTTGCCGTTTCCTCATAATCAATGAAATAAAGATTACAACAATAACAATCTGACATGACTCCCTATACCGTAAGGTAAGACGTATTCTACGCCAAAAGTACATAAACTGTAGCAAAAGTTTATCAAAAGTTGCATAGTGTACAAAAAAAGTACATAAAATGAACCAAAAAGTACATCGGTTACCAAAACCATACACAAGCAGTACCAAAATGTACATAAAATGTACCATCACTTTACCAAAAGGTAATTTTAAGCCAAAAAGTACTTTTTGAACCAAAAAGTATTAGATAACGTCCATTTGGTAACAAACATACATACGAGTAGAAAAAAAAATTTTAGGAGTTGGTAAAATTACCATTAAAATCTTCTTCAATTATAACCGTTCTGAATCGGTGTAAAACTGAAGGTCCCGTTTAGTAAGTCTAAACAAAAAAAACGCATTGTGTGAAACTCTGCACTATCCCTTCATGGAATGTAAAGGGGAATCAAGGATTTTATAACACTTCGAGCCCAACACACAATGATTGAATGGACTATGTTTATTGTGTTTTTTTTTTGATTGAATGGACCACGTTTATTTAGTATTTAGTATTTTTAACCGAGTTCTAACAATTTAACAAGTTTAACAATTGTTCGTCCCCACTGTCTGGTTACCAATTATTTGGTTTATAAATATTCTAGAAAAGTTTTGCATTTATTTTTCATACCTCTACGCTACTGAAGAAGCCCTTCCCGTTCACTACTCGAACATTATACTCAACAACTTTTCACAAATGTTCACTTAAAAAATTAAAACAAAAGGCTGGCTGGCTGGCATGCGGATCTGTCTGTCGTCATAAATAGCACATCATGTATCATGTTAGCGTTTCTCTCTTCACATATCCTTTCCACAGCAAGGATGCGGGGTGGATAATTAAACAAAGTGAAAGGACAACGACAACGACAAGTACTACTGCATGTATCGCAAACAAACAAACGAACGAATAAACAAACAGAAGAAGTTTCCACCACCAGACCTAATGTCAATGGTTTTAATTGTTGTGGGAGTGCGGATGATGGGAGGAGGGATGTGAATGTTACATGCAAAACATTGGCATATTGTGCTGATTAATATTGTTAACGAGATTTAAGGATCTAAAGGATGTTGCCTACCTATAAATATTATAATAATCAAAGTGATACTTTTTACTCTTTGACTCATGAGTTCTGCTGGGGCAGTGGAAACTTTTAAAAGTCTATGTTTTAAGTTTTTCGTTGAGGAGAAATATGTTAATATGAAAATCCTTTCTCAGAGTAAAATAAAATAAAAATCGTTATAAATTTTTCAATATTTTGTTCAATATATTATTTAAATTTCTTGTAAATATTGCTTCAAATTCTGTTGGTATAACGTTCTCTCTGTTTTGTTTTACTGTATTGTATTTTATGAGTGATGAGCATAAAATTGTAGTTTTGAGTTTTGTAGGTTAATAATTTTCTTGGAGCTGAAAATTTGCATTCTATAAAAAACTGAATTACTGAGTACAACACCCTAATTATATTTAATATTTCAATAGTTTGATGGCCATTAAAGGATCTTCTAGGACTCAGATTCGGTTAAGGTTAATCTAAGCACACTACAATTGACGCCATAAGAAATATTAAAAAAAAATGATATATAAGGATTTCAAGGATTTAGTGTTAATTTAATGATAATATTCAATTTTTGTATTTTTAAAAACTGAATAACTATATTCTTATCAACAACTTTAAAAAAAGGTAAAGTACGTAGCTGAAATGATGAGGACAATCGTTTTTTCCGGATGGTATACTTTTTACTAATGGAAGCTCATTTACCGGTATTATTCCCAAAACTCCCTCATACTACACCCTTTAACAGATACATACGTATTACTGCAGGTGAATAGCACACAGGTAGTACTGGAAATTCATTAAAGAGCAAACATTGATATTACGAGGATGGCCATTTATATTTCTGGCCTAGGCAAGGTTTAGTGTTGCCAGTTGTAATTTAACCCATTTGCGGGGAATTTAAAGCTTTCGATATTTGACCACTTCTTTTTTGTCAAAAATGTCATTATGAGAAAATATCACCGATATTAAGGTATGTACAAATGTATATAGTCTTACAGAGAGGACTTTCACCTTTAATTTAAGTTATAATATGCGCCATTAATCCTTCAAAGCACATATACACTCCGGTTCACTTATTTAAATGCACTAAAAATGTCATATTCAGCAGCCTGTATCTTTTGCAATTTGTAACCGATTGCAGAATTTTAAAATGGAAATGGAAGCTAGACATCTTGAGATATAAAAAAAGTCATGACAATAGTGGTTTCTTAACTAAAGAATTTTTTTTGCGCAATTTATAAAAAAAAGTCCAAAAATGTGCTATTTTTCTTGGTTCACTTGAATAAAGACACTTTAACTAATTTCAAGGAAAAATAGTTTTTCTTGTTTTTTAAATTTATTTTACTTTATTTAAGAACTATTTGTAATGGTTGCAACCCCCTTTGTTTTTAATAACTTCAAATATACGGGTTTTCATTGAGAGATAAAGATAATTTATGTAATCCAACGAAATTTGATTCCTTAATAGCCTGAATTAGTAACTGATTTTCATCAAATTGTCTACCTCCTTCATAGACCTTACGAGATAACCACCAACCCCAGACAGTTTCAATAATGTTTAGATCTGGCGAATAGGGTGGCCAGTTAAGAATATTAACATTTTAGCTTGCAATGAACTCATTTACTACTCTGGCGTTGTGTAATGGGGGCACTATCCTGTTGCAATATCAAAGATATGGGACCAAATAGTTCACTGAACTTCGGAAAAGCCGATACCAATAATGTTTTATAGCTTGCATCAGTCATTTTTGCACTTTGAAATTGAAGATCGATGTTGCCATAGTATGTAATAGCACACCACACCATAACGCCGCCCTCTCGGCTGTGATGTCGGTTCAAACAATGTTTTTCTGTCCTATTTACTTCTTCTCATCCGTAAATATCGGGGTTTTCAATAAGAGCGCTACAAAAGTTTTTTTAAATAAAACAAAACCGGTTTTAGATACCAATGAAATTCTTTATTCCTGTGAAAGTACGTTCGATGCCATTATGTATGGAACTCGATTTCTTTTGCATGGCCACCACGGGCACGCTTGCAGAAGTCCAGACGCTGAACAAAATTTTCGACGGTTTTCAAGCATAAATCGGCCGATACTGCTGAAATTTCACGTTCGCTATTCGTACGAAGTTCATCAATCGTCGCTGGATTGTTGCCATAGACCATAGACTTGACGTATCCCAGGAAATAATCTAACGGCGTCAAATCGCACGACCGAGGCGGCCAATCGACTGGGCCATTTCGTGAGATAACACGTTCACCAAACTTGGTTTCCAATAAATTGATTGTGGCATTCGCTGTGTGGCTTGTGGCGCCGTCCTGTTGGAACCACATGTCCTCCAAGTCCATATTGTCCAATTGGAGACAAAAATAATCGGGTATCATTGAACGGTAGCGATTCGTATTCACAGTAATGTGCCGGTCTTGATCATCACGGAAGAAGTACGGCCCAATGACGCCGCCGGCCCATAAACCGCACCAAAGCGTAATTTTTTCGGGATGAAATGATGACTCATGGATTACGTGTGGATTGCTGTCTGACCAATAACGCATATTTTGCTTATTGACGAAGCCATTCAGCCAGAAATGAGCCGACCATAAATTGGACGTAGCGCTCTTAAAGTTGAGGCCACTGACTCCAAATTTCGGTAGTAAATTTTAATAATTTCGACTCGTTGTTGGCTCGTATATCTTTTCATGATGAAATGGCAAACCTTACTGAAGAGAAATGTCAAAAGAGCGGGAAAAAATGTGGCGTCGTTTGCTGTCCCTATCGATTTACTTTTGTAGCGTCTCTTTTGAAAAACCCGTTACAACGGTTCTCCGGTCATTTACATGACCTCTTGGCTGCACACCCCATACCATATAGTCTCTTGCGAATTGAAGCCGCTTTTCTTTACGAGGAGCATTAAGTGGCGGCGTTTTTTTTGTAATTTCAGGTATTTAAGATACTCACAGCTCTTAATTTTTCTGCGTACTGATGACTTGCTCGCTTCCACTCCAGCTTGAGCTCTTTTTTTTTGCCAAGGATAAGGCAGAATTAGAAGCAATTCTGACGATTTTTCTTTTCTCATACGTAGATAAAGACAATGAAACCCTTCCTTTAAAATTTTTTCATACCCCTCGGGGTCCTTGATGTAATTGTCGACAACTGTTGGGCTCCATCCAAGTTTTTTAGCTATTGCGCGGTTAGAATATCCTTCAGAACGGTAAACATCGATTTTAGTTTTTCCCGATAGATTTAAAATTTTTTGTTTTGCAATTTTGACTCGTAAAATGATTAAGATGTAATAAATTGTAATAAACAAACGCTCCCTACAAAAAATCATCGCTTACTTTAAAAATAATAAAAAAATAATAAAGTTTTTTATTCAAGTGAACCAAAAAAAATAGCACATTTTTGGACGTTTTTTTATAAATTGCTCAAAAAAAGTTCTTTAGTTAAGAAACCATCTCAAGATGTCTAGCTTCCATTTCCATTTTAAAATTCTGCAATCGGTTACAAATTGCAAAAGACACAGGCTGCTGAATATGGAATTTTTAGTGCCTTTAAATAAGTGAACCGGAGAGTTTAAACTTTAATTTTATTTTTTAAATTTCACTACATAGTATTTTCAATTGTGAATAAGAACGCAGTTTTCCTTTTGTGTTTGTCTTAATAAATTGAGTTTTAAATTTGACCAGGCTTACGGATTTTCTCCTCTGGAGTAAACCCATCAACATATTGCAAGAACCATGTATATGTTTGCAAGCATTGTTTTCATGAATTGAAGATCTGCTGTTTTTTGGGTCCTGTTACGTATTTTAGCAGTTTTCCACAAACAAAGCCACATGTGGGCCACAAAAACATATATTATAATGTGTTAAACATTGTGTCTCCAATATGTAATATTGAATAGCAAACAAAGTGTGTTTAGACACAAGTATACTATATTTGCGACCAGCTACAAACAAAATGATGAAACTTAAAAATCCCTTGGAATAGAGAATCGGAAAATAAGCATAAAAACTTAAATAAAAAAAAAAAATATCTCGCTCAGTTTTTGAGATATTCGTGGTTGAAATAGTAAGTTTTTTCAAACTCCCATATCTCGAAAAGTAAAAAAAAAATGGTTTCCCATTACATTCCATGAAGGAATTGGGG
Source organism: Phaonia tiefii (assembly GCA_963931995.1). Taxonomy (NCBI): domain Eukaryota; kingdom Metazoa; phylum Arthropoda; class Insecta; order Diptera; family Muscidae; genus Phaonia; species Phaonia tiefii. Next base: position 294,252,256 of record OZ008367.1, read on the forward strand.
AGAGCTTCTCACAACCAGTGAGCTGTGCGCTTTCAAGTTTTATACTCACTGATTGGGACCTGCAGTTTTTACACCGATTCCGAACCGTATTTTGAGAAGCTTTTTCATGGCTTAATACTCGATAGTGTCGCCATCACTAAGCGAGGTGACCGTCGTCGAAAGAAATGTAAGGTGGTCTGAGCAGGTTTCGAACCCAGGATCTCATGTACAAGAGGCGCGCACACTAACCGTTGCACCACCGACGAAAAGTATGCGATATAGAAATGATGTATTTAATTTTGTATGTTTATTTTCAAATTCTTTATTCATAAAGTTCATCAGATCGCCTCATTATGGAAACCATATTCTCCGTGTTCTCAAAATTACATATTTATATGGAAATGGAAATATCTCTGGTCTGCAAAGGGTTATAGACGCATATTACGAGGTCGCATCAATAAGTTCGTGACTTTTTGAATGAAACACAGTTTTTTTTTGCAAAAAAAAATTATTTTTCAACATAATCTCCTTTTAGCTCAACATTCTTAATCCAACGTTTCTCCAATTTTTGTATCCCTTCCAAAAAATTGGATTTTTCGAGGTCCATCAAATAGGCATTTGTTTGATCAATAATTTCATCTTTGAACCTCTTTCTTTCTCTTTCCACCGAGCCATTTCTTTAGGTTTGGAAATAGGAAATAGTCACTGGTGGATAAATCCGGAGAATATGGCGGATGAGGTACCAATTCGTAGCCCAATTCATGGAATTTTGCCATTGAGACTACACATGTGTGGACGCGTGCATTATCTTGTTGAAAAAGAACTTTTTCTTGGCCATATGGGGTCGTTTTTTTTTTAAATCCTCGTTAAATCGGTCCAATAAGTTGGCATAATATTCGCCGTTTATTGTTTTTCCCTTTTGAAGGTAATCGATGTGGATTATCCCGCGTGCATCCAAAAAACTGTTGCCATCACCTTATTGACCGACAAACTTACCTTGGCCTTCTTCGGAGTCGGTTCGCCCGGAGAAATCCATTGTTTAGATCCATGATCCATGTTTCATCCACAGTTACAAAACGCCGCAAAAACTCCTTCGAATTGCGGTTAAACAGCTCCAAACAATCCTTTGAAGTTGTCACACGATTACGTTTATGGCCAATTGAGAGCAAACGCGGCACCCATCTTGCAGACAGCTTTCTTAAACCCAACTGATCATTTAAAATCGAAACCACACTGCCGTATGAAATGCCCATGGCATCAACAATCTGAAGCACTTTTACTCTTCCATCGGACAACACCATATGGTGGATTTTTCGACATTTCCGGGTGTATTGACCTCAATTGGCCATCTAGAATGTTCAGCGTCATTTGTACTTGTGCCACCACAACGGAAATCAGTAAACCACTTTTTTACCATTGAAATCGGTGGTGCAAAGTCCCCATAGTATTTATCATATTTTCCTTGGTTTGATTGGCGGTTTTTATTTCGCAAAAAATAATGTTTCGCAAAAAAATAATTTTTAATGAGTTGTATGTTTTGAACAGCTGTTAAACGCAAAGTAAATGACGGAACTTGTCTATTAACAGGTGGTATTTGATGGGAGCAGTGTTGCATTTCATATAACTACGAGGGAAGTTCGAAAAGTGTAGGTCCCAATCAGTGAGTATAAAACTAGAAAGTGCACAGCTCACTGGTTGTGAGAAGCTCTCCCCAGTCCCCTCATGGGATATATTGGGAAATGGTTTTTTTTTTTATTCGATTTATATGCTAAATGGTGTGCACATAACTCCGCCAAATGAACTCCGATTAGTATAAAAGGGTATCAAAATGAGAAAGAGAATTTTAATACATTTTCAGCTGCGTACTTACTTTTTTAAAGTTGGTTAAAAAGAAAGCAGTTTTTCACGTTTTGGGAAAAAAAATTTGTGAATTTTGTTGATGATATCTTCTGACGGTTCACTTTGGTGCATGCAAAGTAAGAAATTGGGGACCATATCAACCTTTATATTATAATTCTGTGTATTATATTCATTGACGGCTTCTGATCTTCAAAACTTATCTTGATACAAAGTCAAATTTTTTTTAAAAACGATATTTTTTAAATGATTTAATACAACAAAACTATGTTAGCTATAAACAAAACTTAGTCGTCTCGAAGTTACTCTTTTTGTTGTAGGAAATTTGAGTGCAATATCTCCGAAACTGTGTAAGATACAGTTCAATAAATTCGAACGTAGTTTTTTCGATTTTCCATATCTGTAGAAAACGAATATCTGTAAAACGAAAAAATTTAAATATATAAAAAACATTATGAACAATTAAGTCATAATATGTTTAACAAAAACAGAAAGAAAACCCCATATTTTTTTTATTTTCTTTAAAATTGGAGAAAAGAAAAGTAGTAAATTTTGAAATATTATCTAAAATTCATATACCCGATATTCCGAATTTTTATTTTTAATATCTGCAAATAATCCTTAACTCTTTGCCTATAATCGGGTTTTACAGAACTTGACAATTTTTACTATATCCAAAGATATTGAATTCTCGCCGATGTAAATCGATTCTGAACCACTATGCGCCACCGCTTTTTATCTAGTCGATCAGCACCGAAAGACCAATCAAATCTGGAATTATAACTACAAACAAGGCGGGCGTCGAAACCATGGATTACAGCACGCTGAAAATTAACGACCCCAGCAACATATTGCAGGAAACATGTACATGTTTGCAAGCACTGTTTTCATAAATTGAACATCTGCTGCCTTTTTGTTTCTTTGTTGTCTATCTCGTTTTTGTTTTTAGCAGTTTTCAACAAACAAAGCCACCTTTGGGTAACAAAACCATATATTATAGCCTATTAATCATTGTGTCTCAAACTTGTTATATTGAATAGCAAACACATTGTGTTTTTGCACAAGTATAGTATGTTTGCGACAAACACGTTATATTTGCATCCAAACAACAACAAAAAGGCTGATTTTTCAGCGTGAGGGTATCTGGTTACACATACAAACGCTACACTAAAAGAGTGCATTTAGTCATGTTTTACCTCGTTATGGATATCATTGAATTTTCTTCATATTTGTATCGTGAATAGTAATTTGGTTCCTCACCCACAAACAGGCCAATTACACTAGTTACTGGCCCCGTCGAACATAGAGATACATGGCCCGTGGAGGAGTTTTTTCACTCGCCACGCGAATTTGAAGTTCAAAAAAGGCAGTCTTATATTCTTTAGCCGCAGCTGCCTCCATAGCAATGACAGCAGTAGGGGCATCAGTGAAAGAACGCCGAGATTATGTCGCATATTAGGGCCGTTGGCAAACAAAAGTGGTAATAATATCAGAACTTCTAAACTGTTTGTCGGATCTTTTAAGGCTGTACTAGAGATGTGTAGAGGAAGAGTCAGGCTTTTAGGATATTGCATTTGGCGACACCCTGTTATTACGTAGAATTTAGTATAGGGTGTCAAAGTGTATCACTTTGGTGCTGTTCATGTTGTGAAGAAGTGGAACTTCTAAAATTTTGAAGATCTTTTGCTTCACGAAATTTTTTAACAGGGACAAACAATAAAAATAATTTATATAAACAAACAAATACATACATGTTTATAGAAAATAATTCAGCTTGCATCATTTTTAAAGGGAGATAGACAAATGGCATTGCCGACAACGCAAAAAATCTTGGTTTTACGCAACCAAGATTTTTTGATTCGGCTCAAAAGTTTAGAAATTACACGTCTTGAACATCACCAAAGTGGCCAATTTTGACACCCTGTACCAAATTCTGCGTAACAACAGTGTGTTTCCAAATGCAATATCCTAAAAGCCTGATTCCTCCTCTACACATCTCTAGTACACCCTTAAAAAATCCGACAAATAGTTTAGAAGTTATGATATTATTACCACTTTTTTTGCAATCGGTCCCAAGGCCAAGTAGGGTGGTGTAATACCTCTCAAGGGTTAAGATGCAGAGATGTTATTTTTTTTTAAGTTAAGCCCTAACGAATTATACAGATTTATATGGGTGTCATCAACACAGCCTTTAAACTTCTCATTTTTTTCTAAGAAAAAATAGAAAAGTAAAAAATAAACATAATAAATATTTTTTACACAAATTTTCCTTAAACAAATCACAATCCTTCACTCTGTGTCTCTCTCTCTCTCCCTCTCTCTATCAACTTTTTTTTCATAACCAAATTAATATTCATAGCCACATTTGTAAAGGAAAACTTTATTTTTTACCAAATCACATGAAAAAGGTTTCTTAAGACAACATTTAACATACAAAAGGAAAAAAGGACCAAATTTTCTTTAAAGGAAACACGTAAGATTCACCAAAGTGTTAAAGTCAACACCACAGGTCTGATGAACACATGACATGACAATAAACAAACAAACGCAAAAGAAGAAGAATCATATATTTTATTTAAACATTCTTCTCCACAATTTATAGCACGAAAGAGTTTGCATAAATCCCTCCTCATACTCATACTTGTCCTTTGAGCAGAACTCTGATAAAGCCCTCTTAATGAACTCACGACACACTGACAAAAAATGTCCTTTTTCCTGTCGAACCTGCACACAACGAATCAACGACGAAAGAAGTCAATTAAAAAAGTCTCAAGCAAACTACGTGACTACAAGTGTTATTAAAATCGTAAAGAGAGTAAAACAAGGAATTTCGGATTCAAAAAAAATTCTTAGTTATTTTTATAAAGTCAAGATAAAATGCTACGCAAATGTTTGTCAAAATGAGAGTAGTTTTTTCGAAATATTTTGTTTTATCATAAAGTAGAGAAATTAAAACAATTTTTTTTATCGTAAACAATCGTAATCATAAACATTAAATATACAACAAATTAAAGGATGGGTTGTTACCTTTTAGAAATTACACTCGTAGAAAAATTTGAATGTTTTCATTTTACTTGTACTTTACAATTATTTACTGTCAATATCCTTTAAAGGACCGAGACCTAAGATAACTTCTGGCATTAAGTAAGTCAAACCAGGGATATCCCTGCAACAGCTGATTGAAATGGTAGTTGGAATTTGATAGATAATTGAGTGGTCGGGAGATTGAGCGATAAGCAAACCTTGAAGCAAACAAGTTTAAATGGTATTTGAATGATACTAATGACAGCCAAATTATGTTTTATGCTGATTGCATCGAACGTAAACACACATTCGATTTAATTTCAGTTTGTTTTTTATTCAACCATGGAGTAATACAAAGGTTGGTCCAAATACAAATATATTTTTAAAAATTAAATAAAATGAAATAAACTTAATTTCTATTTATTACTTATATATATGATTATTATTCTTATTAATATTATTATTAAATTATTTCTTAGAAGAATATTTTTCGATTTCCTTTGAGCTTCATGCTGAAAACAAAAACGGTCCCTGTAACATATTCTCCCAAACATATTCTGCAGGAACCATGTACATATACATATGTTTGGAATACAGTCCAAACGTTCATATGTTTGAAAGTCCCAAACATACATGTATGTAAATTCAAATATTGGAATGTTTACAGGTAAACATGTATGCTTTTACGTGGAAACATATGTGTGCTTCATTCCAAACATCCATATACTTTCGTGGAAGCATTCGCGTGTTTCCTCCCAAACCTCAATATACTTACGTGGAAACGTGCGTATTTCCTCTAAAACATAATAGATACAAATAATTTTTTGTTTTCTATATACATATATAGTATATTATTTATTATAGATAATTTTACCAATATAAATCATCAAATATACTTTCTACTAAGCGCCGACCAGCCGCATTTGATATTCTCTATCCGATGAATCATTGAGAACTGAATGCAATAAACTAAAACGCAATACATCAGCCAAAATTAGAAAAACTCTCTTTATCTGCAATTTACACACACATTCAGGAATATTTATGTATCACTGACTGAAAGAATAAAAGATAAAAATAGAGTGTGAATAACCTCGCTTTGCCCCTTTTATTCTCTTGCTCTCTCGAGAGAGCATAAACAGTGCAACAAACACAGGTGTGTTTGTATCATAAACACAGTTTGATATTCTCTATACGATGAATCGTTGACAACTGAATGCAATGAACTAAAACGCAATACATCAGCCAAAATTAGAACAACTCTCTTTATCTGCAATTTACACACACATTCAGGAATATTTATGTATCACTGACTGAAAAAATAAAAGATAAAAATAGAGTGTAAATAACCTCGCTTTGCCTCAAACACAGGTGTGTTTGTATCATAAACACAGCTGTGTTTTTATCATAAACATGGATATATTTGGATACAAACACATATATTATAACATTTTAATGATTATGGCTCCAACATGTAATATTGATTAGCAAACAACAAACCACAAAAACCCAACAAAAAAAGACGGATTTGTTAACGTGTAATATACACTTGTCCCACAGCAAGCTTACTTAATCAACCCAAGCGCATTTGCTCTCCTCTGTCCGATTGACGACTGAATACACGAAACTAAAACACAACGGATGTAAGAAATACTCAAATCGTCTTCAACTTACACACGCATTTAGGAATTTTTATGAACCCGTGACTGAGAAGTAATGAAAAAATTCAGCTACACACATACAACTTTGACTGTGAAAAATCTCTCCTTGTACCTCCTTCATTCTCTTGCTCTCAATAGAGAGTAAATAGTCCAGCAAACATAGCTGTATTTGTATCCCAAACATAGCTATACTTGGGTCACAAACACATATTTTATATCATATTAATCATTGTGTCTCCAACATGTAATATTGAATTGCAAACACGTCGTGTTTGAACACAAGTATATTATACTTACTACTAGCTCCAAACACACGTTATATTTGCATCCAGCAACAAACAAGGTTTCCCATTACATCCCATGAAGGGATTTTGCACCCAAACACCAAAAAATACAGATTTTTCAGCGTGTATACAGGTCAGGGTCTTTTTTCTGCAACTAGGAAAAATATAAACAATCGGGACCAGGATTTGAACTAATAAATATTCCCTTTATGTATGGAACAGGGTTTCATTTATGTGACTGCCGCGGCTGGCTTTTGCAGTAGCTCATCCTGTCAGTCCAATTTTCCAACACTTTATTGACAGTTTCTGGTTATATCTCACGAATGGCTCAGACGATATTAGCCTTAATGGTGTGGATTTTTTCTGTATAGTTCGCATAGCATCAAGAAAATTCTATTTGGCCCCTTTAGACTTTTTCTGGTGGGATGCCATTAAAGGGCGATGCTATGTGAATAATCCAGAAACGATTCACACTCTTAAGATTAATAACGTCTGAGCCATTCGTGAGATATGACCACAAGCCGTCAACAAAAGCTTAGAAAATTGGATTGACAGGTTGAGCTAGTGCGAAAACAACCGCGGCAACCACATGAATGAAATCGTGTTCCATAAATAATCGGAATGATTCTTATTTCTAATAAAGCCATATTATATATTAAATGCAATTAAGTTTAGTTCAGTGTATTTATTTTTAAAAAGGTATTTGTATTGGAACCACCCTGTATATAGAAGTATGTAACGTAGTATTTGTCAATTGTTTAAAACAACAAAAATTTTCCACTTCAGTTGTGTACAAAAATTTAACCACTAGAACGATATGGTCTTACATTTTTGCCGTAGTCCAGAATTCAGAACAATTCGCTGCTACACTCACAGAAAAATTCGGTTGAGATATCGGTATTAGCCCTAACCGAATTTAGAGGCTGTCACAACCACCCAGAGGTCATCACAGCTGAATTAGAGATGGTTTCAACCGAATTAGAGGTTGTCACAAACTCTGAGGTTGTCACAACTTCTTTAGAGACTGTCACAACTTCATTAGAGGTTGTCACAACCTCATAAGTGGTCGTCACAACCTCATTAGAGGTTGTTACAACCTCATTAGTGGTTGTCACAACCGAATTAGAGGTTGTTACAACAGAATTTAGATACTGTCACCAATGAATTTTGAAAGTGATGATTGATTTTCGTGTATTCTTTTAAACAAATTACAAAGTCTCTCGCTTAAGTCATTTAAATAAATAAATGGTTTCCCGTTACATCCCATGTAGGAACCAGTGAGCTGTGCACGTTCTAGTTCTACACTCACTGATGAGGACCTACAGTTGTACACCGGTTCCGAACGGTATTTTTAGAAGCTTTTTCATGGCTTAATACTCGATAGTGTCGCCGTCACTAAGCGAGGCGACCGCCGTCGAAAGAAATTTAAGGTGGTCAGAGCAGGGATCGAACCCAGGATCTCATGTACAAAGCCACCACTGCAACACCGACGGCCACGCTTAAGTCATTTATATCGGTTAATCTTTAGGATATCAAGTTTGTCACTTCCGACCTTTTGGAAGTCTCGGCCAGCGCCAATTCTGACGTATTGATTTAGGTCCTAAACCGATTGCTGCATAACTCCAACGACAGACCTTGAAGAACTACAAAACTGTTGATATCTGATTGAAAAGTTTGTGTAAAATAAGACGTTTTAATACTAAAACTAGAATTAGAATATTTTTGCTTACCTCTCTTTCTAACCACAAAAAAACTTGATATTGCCGCGACAGCAACAATTTATACATTCTAATTTTAAACCTCAGGTTTGGAAATTCATAAAATTATGTTCTGGTAACCGAATTGAAAATGAATTCGGTGTTACCTATGGAACCAAATTCGGTCGTTGCAACCGACTTAAGGCTAAATTCGGTTATTGCGACCGATAGTTGCAACCGAATTGATGCCAAATTTGGTTGTTGCACCTGAATTGGTGCCATATTGGGTTACTTTAACCGAATTTGGTACCAAATTCGGTTTCGGTTACTGCATCCGAATCTGTTCTAAATTCGGCGGTTCCAACCAAAATTTTAAAAAATTTAGTTGACAGGACGATTTTGAAGTCGTCACAACCGAATCAATTACACTGTGTGTAATTTTTTAAGTCATGGAAATATAACCATATATGGATACCACTACGTGATAAAAGACCCGTGTCTCCCAGTTGTGCCTAAGTCATGCACTTTTTTTATGGGCCCCGAAAGATTTAGGGCCTCGGTGTAATTTTTGCAAAAAATTAATCATTTTGTCAGGCTCATATCTTGCAATTCGTTCATAACTTTGATTTACTCTCTGTGGGAAAGTTGTAGCTCCTGTCATAAAGAATAAAAATTGCCAACATATAAAATCAAAAAAACTTCATCTTCGAGGTCAAAATCTCAAAAAAAAACTTTTAAAAAATGAGATTTTTTACCTTTTTTCCCATGTTTAGGTCCATAGGTAGCAAACCGTTCAAAACTCAAGGAAACAATCAACTACAAAAATGTACCTAAGATCTCAATAAACAACTTTCTAGAACATATAAACTTCCTAGGAATGATTCTTAACACCGTTTACTTCAACATTGAGATACTATGCTATCTCACCGAACGCAGCAGCACAGGCGAAGCAGTAAGCTCAGCACACGCAACAAGGGACGCAGCACACAATATAAGAATCATTCCTAGGAACCGTATTTCAGTTGTGGGAACTAAATTCGGTCGTGACAACCTCAATTCGGTTGTGGCAAGCGCAATTCGTTGATAACAACCGAAATTACGGTTGCTACAACCTCTTCTTAAACAATTAATTCTCTAGGAGTATTAGGTCATGTATTGGTCATGTCATATAACAACAAAAGTTGTATGGATCCAGTTGCTTCCGAAGCAGTTCCAAAATTCGATTGTTCCAGCGAAATTTTATAAAATGTACTTGACTCAATGAATATAATTGAAGATTCAGTTTTTCACAACAGAATCAAATATGAAACGAGTTTGCTTCAACCGAATTTCAGTTGTGGGGACTAAATTCGGTTGTGACAACCTCAATTCGGTTGTCGCAACCCCTGAATTTATGGAGTATAAGGTCATATATTTTGGTTCCATTCTTGAAAGAACAACAAAAGTTGTTTGCATCAATCAATTACAAAATTTATACCACTGGAGCCATATAGCTTAATTTTCTTGCCGTCGTCCAGATAAGATAACGGTAGTATATAGACCCAATTATATTTCAATGCCTCTAAGTCATACATAGATATGCCCTTTTGTAAGGACCTATTAATTATCCCTAGTTATTTTTCAATTGTACTCTTCTCTTCCATACAACTAACATATTTTCTTGAGTATATAACCATTTCTTCTTCGCAACCACCACTTTCAAAATCTTCAAATCCTTCCAAGGAACATTGTATCCACTTAACTGACTTACCTGTGAGTGTCATTATAACAATTTCGTTGTCTTTGTTTAGACAAAAACAAAAACAACATTTACTACTTGCTACCACTTGTACACTTGTTGTTTGACATTAATTTGTTGTATCATTGAGTTTTATTACAATCATAAATATGGCAACTGTTTAACTCTTTAACCGCTCTTTAACCAGCGTTACAACACAACACAACACACCAACCTTGACAAGAACACGATTCATGGAAGGGAGGATGTCATTTTGTTATCCTTTTGTTTGTATCAAACAAAATGTTTTGTGTAAAATTACCAAGAACAATACTTAATTGTTGCTTACAGAACATTGTAATGTGCGTGTAATTTGTAAAATATCAACGATATTGTACGTATGTATGTGTTAGTGAGTGAATGTTTGTAATTGTATTTGTGATATCCTTTGTAATTAAATGTAAATGTCAGTTTTAATTTTTTGTGTTTTTTTTTTACTTTTTGTTATTAAAAAGTTTAATATGCAACAGCTTGTGGTATATGAGTATCAATTGTTTGTGTGAAACATCTATTTGTTAATGTAATTTTATGTGGACTGCGGAGGAATGGGGACGAATAACAGATGTAATTTGTGGTTCTCTCCACAGGATATGAGGGAGTGTTTTCAGTGAGTTTGTAATGCTCAATACGACGTTGTTCTTTCACAAAACCGAAATCCACAGTTTCGTTAAATTCTTTCTCTGACATCAAAGAAAATAGGTGAATATAGACATGCTGAAACTCGAAGTATTTGAACCTGGGCCACTCGGATACCCCCATTTGCTAGTCGTATGTTCTAGATGCTCCTCGATGCTTAGAAACATAAATATTTATTTCCCGCAAGTAAATTCATTCCGTTAAGTAGTCGTAGTATAAAACTTCGTTTGTCCGGAACGAACTTTTCCTTTGATTGTACCATCAGTTGTCTGCTTATACTTAGTAGGGACATAAATATGGTTACTAAATTGAACATACACATTAGAATAGTAATTTTGAACATACCCTTTTATTATCATATGGTTTTTGAAAGTTAACCTCTATAGCGTTAGTCAGTAACGGGAATTTGAAATTGTGCTAACTTTCACCAAGGAGTGGCCAGATAAGGAAACCCGTATCGAAGTTATAGCACTTTTTAATTGTGAAAAAAAACGATATTTTCAAAACGATCGGCCCGTTCGGTATTAGTCGCATATTCGGCTACAGGTGCATACAATTGTTCGAGGAGACTGGAGATATAAAATGCCGCCAAGTACCGGCCGGACACCTCAAGTCATCAAAGCCGTCAAAGCAAGAATTCAACGAAATGCTCTCCGAAAGCAGACAATACATCATTAATATGGAAGAGTTCAGCAGACCGCTTGTATTGTATTTTACGATTTTGCCTCTAATACCGTTGGCAGCCGGTGGACAGAGACGGTAGGTGCTCACAAACGTTGGTTGGCGCTATCAATATCAGCATCACGCCTAGATTTTACGTGCAGTGGGAACCCAAAAACCTCTTTCTCTGCGCTTTCTGGTTTCCCCTCTCTCAATGGGACTTACTGTTTTACACCTGTTATGAACGGTTTTTGAGAAGCATTTTGATAATTTCCCGAGACCAAGCCAGTTAACCGTCGTCGAAAGAAATGTAAAGTGGTCAGAGCAGGGATTGAACCTTCGTTCTCTCTTATAAGATTGGCACACAAAACTGTGCCCCACCGACGACCACAAATACACTCAAAATTAATGGTACATATTATTTATGAAAAACTACATCGTCGTAATGAACTTTTTCATTAAAAAGCAACCAAAGTATAAATTCATTAAAATTATGAATCATGTTTCATAAAACAATACTTTTCTGAAAATTATTCATTGGGAAACAAAAAGAATTCTATGAAACTTTCACAAATCTTAGTGGAAACATTCATACTGTTCTTTGGTTGCCTTTTCATAAAGTCGTACACGCTAAAAAATCTGTCGGTTTTTGTTGTTTGGATGCAAATATAACGTGTGTTTGGTGCTTGTCGCAAATATAATATGCTTGTGTGCAAACATATTGTGTTTGCTATTCAATATTACATGTTTGAGGCACAATGATTAAAATGTTAAAATATATGTGTTGGCGACCCAAATATACATATATGTGTTTGCGATACAAATACAGTTGTGTTTGTTGCACTGTTTATACTCTCTCAACGAGAGAGTACAACGAGAGAGTCTGTCTTGTAAGTGTGTTTCTATATTTTTTGCATTATTCTCTCAGTCAGTGATTCATAAATATTCCTGAATGTGCGTGTAAATTGCAGATGTTTCTTATTTTGGCTGCTGTATTGCGTTTTAGTTTCATGTATTCAGTCGTCAATAGTTCATCGGACAGAGGATATCAAAAGTGCTTGATCAGTGAAAATATGAAATAATCGTTTTAAATCTTTTAATTTTTTCTATTAATTATTTATAAATGTGGATTTATATTAATAAAATAATTATAATAAATAACACGTACATATAATGCAAAGAATACTTCGTTTCTAAATATTATTATGTTTGGGAGGAAATACGCATATGTTTCGACGTAAAAGCATACATGTTTGCCAGTAAACATGCTACTGTTGGCGTTTAAATACAAGTGAGTTTGGGACTTGCAAACATATGAATGTTTGAATGTTTGGGAGAATATGTTACAGATGCCGTTGTTTCAGCGTGTACATAAAAGATAATGAAACTATTCATAATTTTAATGAATAATATTTTTATTCTGTTGTTCGACCTTTTCCTTATCAATAAATAATCAATATTCTTCGAGCTTGAGGTCAGATTTGCTGTTCTTGTATTTATTTCCCTCGATATTTCGCTACTCCATTGTGTAGCATCATCAGGAGATATCTTCTTAAAGAGTTACGCTCATCGCTGATTCACTGACTCTGTCACACTTTTTTGTCACACTTTTTGAACACTTATATATATATATACACACACAAAAACGAAAAAAAAACAAAAAAAAAACAAACAAAAAACGAAAAAAAACTAAAAAGACGAAAAAAAAAACATGTTTCGACGGGCGTCACAGGCGTTCCAATCCACTAGTAATTTTACCTTCCAGTCAACTTATAGGTATCAAACCGGGTCGCTTAAGATGTGCTTTTTTGATTGCTTTTCCAAAATTTTTTTTCACAGTTATGGTATGTAGGTCATAAGTGGAGGGTATAAAAAAGCTATATCATGAAAACTAGAGCTGATAGAGACAAACTGATTACAGATTTGAATTCAGCGCACCCAAATTAACTAGAATCAGTTGATAAATTCAAAGAAGCAAATTGAGTGTTGGCCTGTGTTATTTGTAGCATTTCTGACATATAACGACGTTTATAATTGTTTTCTTTATTTAAAACCGCTGTATCCTGAAAGTTTGGGTAATGATTCAAACTAGTACAATGGGATGTTAATGCTGTTTTCTGTGCAGAAATGTGCCTGTATTTCTGATCTGATTTGTGTCCTGCAATTCGTGTCTTTAATTTATTTTTTGTAGTCCCTACATATACTTTGTTACAAACCTCGTTGTCATTTCCTTTACATGGTATTTTATATAATATATTACACATATCGAATTTGTCCAAACTATCCTTTGTTTTACTAAATATTCTACCTATTGTGTTATATGTTTTGTGTGCTATCCTATAATTCTTGTCGTCAAATATTTCTGACTTCGCCAACCTATCTGTTATTCCAGGTATGTACATACGTTATTGTAGTAATCTGTAGTAACCCTGTTCGGTTGTCCTTTATTGTGGAATTCTACATCCTTGTGGAATTCTACATCACGTATAGTCAAAACGCGTTCTATTAAATTTTTCGCCGTATTTATAATCACACGTTTTTGATGTTTCGAGTGGAAGTTTATTATTCTTCCTGAAGGCCTTGGTTTCTGATACCAATTAATTGATAAATTTGCCCCTCTCCTGACCACCAATGTGTCCAAATAGGGAAGTTTTGAATTTGACTCTTTTTCCATTGTAAATTTAATACTGGAGTGGAAATTGTTAAAAACATCCAAAATTGTATTTATTTCACCCTCTGAAACGACACAAAATAAATCGTCCACATATTTTGTAACATTTTTGGTTTTTTAGCCAATTTTTCGATACAAGAGTCCAGTAAATTTTCCATAACGATGTCTTCAACAATTGGAGAAGCTGGTGAACCCATTGGGAGTCCCTATTGTTGCAAATATATCCTTCCATCATGTTGAAAATATGGGTTATCCACTATACAAAATCTTAATATATCTAAAAATAAAGATTTATTAATGTCTGTACTATAAATAAATAAAAATACTAAAAATACTATGCTGCTTTAATGTGTTCCATTTTTCCTCTATGATACTGATAGCTACGTTTACGGGAACACTCGGGAATAGAGATACTACATCAAACGAAACTAGAATTTCATTACTATTAATGTTCTGGTTCTTCTAGTAAATGGGAGTTCTTCTAGTAATATAGAGGAAAATAAATACAAGAACAGCAAATCTGACCTCAAGCTCGAAGAATATTTATTATTTTTTAATTTTAATGCATTTTTTGGTTGTTTTCATTTTTATGAGAACGTTTAAAAACTACGAAGTGTTCACTAATACAATTAACTTTTTCTTAACTTAATTTTTTAAGAAAAGGCTCCTCAAATTTAATGAATTGCCCCATTTTGGATCTAGACGCAAACCCTCATCAGCGGTTGTTCGGAATGACACTATTTAAACTATCATTAAGCCATATGCAAGGAAAACTCTAAATACAATAAAAATTCTTTAGTACATAAATGATCGCAAAAATTTCGAAAACCAGGCAACATCTGAAAAAAAACCTGTTGTGTTTGTGTAAACAAATTTAAGAAAAAATTACCGGATTTGTGAGCTTTTTCTATGAATCGATCATTATATAATTGTGAACATATTCATTAAATTTACAGAACTATTCAGAAGTTTATGGAAATAGTTCATAAAATTAATGAGAAAAAGTTTATGAGCATATAATATGAACTTTTACGAATCTTATTTTTTCAGTGTATTAATATAAAGTTTGTTCTATAATTAATACAGCTTGAGGTCTTGGTTATTTATTTATGTACTATGTGTAATCTCTTTTCTACACAATAAGGAAAAGTTACGTCTAAAATTCTAATTTCCCTTTCTAAATTCTAAAAATTTTATATTCTTTAAAAAAAATCAATACTATTGACTATTATAATTTCTAAACATTAATTCCACTTTAATTACGAAATTCTCTGAACATCACGTACTCTGCTATTCCCACAGAGCTGAATTTCTTTACTCCTCACATCCCCCTACTAGAAATCCACTCCAATTAATCACCTTTTGCTGATTTATTTCTAAATTACTGTCACGCTTATCAAAAACCACTTGAAATGGCCATAATAACAATGTGAACGTGATTTATATTTTTTGTTAATTTTTTATTTAAATTTTTCTTACCCCGACTCTGA
The DNA here is from genome assembly GCA_963931995.1 of Phaonia tiefii. Taxonomy (NCBI): domain Eukaryota; kingdom Metazoa; phylum Arthropoda; class Insecta; order Diptera; family Muscidae; genus Phaonia; species Phaonia tiefii. The sequence goes on from OZ008367.1 coordinate 294,267,992, forward strand.
AAAATCTGTACACAACATGACTCCAGGTGTTAGGTGAACTTCTTGGGCATCTTTCAAACAACTTTATAAGTTTCCCTCTCGTAAATGCTCCTTATGCCACAGTTGACCCCCGGTAAAGGACGAGGAACAAAAAAAACTCATTAACAATCATGATTAGAACCGTGTTTTTATACTTTTTGTTTTCTTGTTTATAAACACAGGAATAATTAATGCAATCAAAGAACGTGCTAAGCGGGAACATACACTGTCGTATTCAAATTTTAGCACATATTTTGAAAGAGAGAAACTCAAACTCCTGCGGAACAAATCGCTAAGAAAGGAACATTCACGTACCTGTAACGAGCGTACATCCTCTCCAAAGGGGCAGAGAGGTTTTAATTCAACAAAAGATTTAAAATTTATGGTCATAATATATATGGCACACGACCAAAAAGAAAACCTTTAGCCTTAAGGTGAGAATCACTCACTTATTTGGAAGGGATGAATGAAGGCTCTTACGTTGGAGCTAAAGGGATTTGCGACGGAAGAAATTTAATAAGAAATGCTAGCAAATTATGGTTTTCTTTAATATTTACGATATTCTGTGTTATCACAATTTAGAGCTACAAGTCTTGAAAGTTTCTGTTATAATTTCGGATTTCGGCAAAAAAAAATAAGAGTTAGTATTCCATACAAATAGCATTTACGAATTTTCTATTAATATTACTCATACTACACGATGTATACATGATGCCTATAATTAGTATTACTCATACGTTTATACGAGTACCTATTCTAAGCTGTCAGTCAAATAAACAATTTTCCTATTTCCGATCACATATTCATTTTAAAAATTACATTACTTCGTTATGATTTATCATTTGCAAAAGTTTAAAGCTACAATAAAATGTTTATAACATTAAAATTCATATAAATCATACGCTTTGAAAAATTGTACTTCCAATATTTCTCATGGGATATGATGTGGAAGATTCCTATTAGTTAGTGTCACTCATACCTTTCATATTTGTCAGTAAAGTAAAATAGTATGGAAGAGTTAATTTTGTATAGAAACAAAAGTGATCTGTCAGGTATTCATAAATTTAAAGTTAGAGCCAATCATTTAAATTTCGTCCAGAATAATAAGGACTGGTATATATGGCATAAAGGCGACTTCATAAACGACTTTCAATATTTTCTATTAATAACACTTATACGCAACGGAGTAAATATGGCAAGACCGGGAATAAAACAACTAATTGGAATGCAATATTACCAAGCATAGTTGCCCTGAAACGGTTATGAATAATCCGATAAACAAGGCCTGTGCAGAATTTCCAAACCTGCACAAAATCGAACGTAATAAGAAGATCTCATAAAAGACGAAATTGAGTATATTCAAATGTAGTGTAAAGTCTATACTGTTATACGATTGTACTACTTGAAATTTGACGCATATGTCAGAAGCAAGATTCAAACGTTTATCAATCGTTGTCTGAAATGTTCTTTGTCGATAGGATCGATAGGAAGTGGATGGTAATTCGTGACATCGTAAAACAGCAATAGGAAAATACAATGTGTACCAGATATTGATGAATTGAACGAATGCTTTCTCAATTTCCAAATGCGTGCCGGGAGACCAGATTTTTACCATAATCTCGTACGACCACAGGGTCAAATTCAAAATAAATTTCAATTTATATCTTTTAGAAATGATAAGGTGCTTCGAGCTCTCCTGAGTATAAAGTCAGATGCGATTGACTTCGTTGAACTACACCCAGACTTTGTCAAAATTATATTGCCAATAATTCTTTGTTATATAACACATCTGTTCAATACTATAGTGATCCCATCTTCCTATTCTACGAGTCGGAAATGTGCCAAAGTGCTTCCAATTCCGAAGTCGAACAGAGAATTTCGACCTATTGTAATCTTACCATTCTAGTCAAAAGCCTTTGAACGTTTACTACATGATCAATTAAATGAGTTTATTAAAAATAACAATGAGCACTCAATCTGGATTTCGTCCACAATTAAGTTGTCTTATTGGGCTGATTAAATTAACTGAGGATATTCGCTCGCATTTGGATGATAACAATATAGCACTACTTACTTATATACTTTTAGACCAGTCTACTACATTTGACGCTGTTGACAATAAGATACTTTTGCATAAACTCGAGAGATTGTTTAAATTTTCTCCCACGGCTATTCGACTTATGTCCTCGTATTTAGACGCTCGGTAGTTGTTCTCCTTCCTTCCCATTGGCCAGTGTCTCTCGTTGGTCAAGGGCACCAAGTGAGATGCAGTGTTGCTTTTGCTCCAAATATTATGTTAGTTAATTGCTTCAAGTTGCTACTTTCGGATTTTCGCATCGGTAATAGTGAAGTGAGTTTGAGAATGTTATCAGCTATCATCACTATCGAGCCGGCTTTTTTTCGTTATCTCGTTGGTGTAATTGTCTATGTTGGTCTTTTCCGTTATGAACTAGTGAATAATGTCTGTCGATGAAGAATTTAGCGAGGTTTTTCAAAAATATTTTGGTGAAAATTAAGAGTATGATGATGATTCTTTCGATGATGTTGATATCAATTACGATGAGGATCATTATTTCATGCTGAAGATCAAATGTTAGTGGAACATAGTTTTTTTTACAATGGACTTGTCTACTATAGATAACAAAGAAAAGGAATTGGTAAATAAATTTATTTCGCAAGATTGCTGTAATAAGAAATGCCAATAAATGATAGCTGTTGATGGCCTAGACCTAGTTGATGACAACATGCCCGAAATTATCCAACCAGTTGGTTTATCTCTGCAGCGTCACTGGTACATTTATCAGAATCTCAGAAGCTTGGTTTCAGATCCCATGAATGCGGTTATTTTGGCTCTATTGCCATCGAAAAAAATCTGAAGATGCTTTATCAGCCACAAAAGTGGCATCGACGGAACCCAAGGCTTCATCCACAAAACCTAAACCGAAGAAGCCTGTGGCTTCATTGCCCAAAAAGAAACCGAAGAAATCTGTAGCTTCATCGTCGAAACAGAAACCGAAACCTATAGCTTCATCGTCAAATCACGATCCAAAAAAGAAAAAACTGAAGAAATCTGCGAATTCAACTCCAATTCAAGAAAACGTAAGGCCTCATCTCCAGAAGAAGATTCAAAAAACGAGCAACTTCAAAGGTTTCAACAAGGATGGCGACGAAGAAAACTACTTAATACTGCTAAATAAATATGTTTTGTGCAAAATAGCTTCTTTGTTTTGGTAAAATCATTTTTGTAGCGTTCAATCCTCTTTTTCAATTCCATGTATTATCTTGATTCTCGATTTTTAATAAAATTATGTTTTTCTTTCATTTGTGCTCTTCTTTCTCTACATTTTTAGTACACTTCTAAGCAAGTTAGGACTTTCTACTTTTCACCATGTGAAAGAGCGTCTCAAAAACTATCCGAACCAAAAAAAAAAGTGAAAAATAATTTTTTGAGTCATAAGCCACCTTTTCATAGACCGGGTCACATATTTTATTAATATTACTCATACGTTACAAAGTATAAGCAACCTTATGGGAACTGTTACTCATACGTTTAAAATTATATATGTCAATCGAGGTGAAATAGGATAGAAGTATAATTTTTGATAACAAATAGCACAGAGGAACAAATGTATAGTTCCTTCCACTACCTGGGACTAAACCATATATCGTAGAATGTTATTGGGCTTCGAATTTTGTTGAAAGATAGTACAACCACGTGTAGGCCCGTGCGCAGGGGGGTTACTTGTGATGCAAAATAATGTTTTGTATTTATTTTTGGTAAAGTGGTTAAGTTTATAGTGCAGATAAGTTGGAAATTACTTAAGGGGCCCATTGACGGAAGGATAATAGTTCTGCAGTGAAGAAGTTCATTAACTTATTTGCCTATATGGCTTGTATTAGTATTCAGGAGTCCATCAGTACGATATTCCCCTTATATAGCATGCCAGGGCACAGTGATATTTTGACAACTGCAGAGCGAGTAAACTTGTAAACTAGGAACTACGTTTCCAGGTTCTACGGGAATGTAAACGTGTTGTGATAACCCTAGCCAGTTTTAAGCATTGCAGACTAAGTGGTTCTCCGGCGGCCTAGCACATAATCTCGCTAGCCCGTGGTATCACAAAGGACTAAACCCCCTAAGTGAGTCGAACATCTACTGACACTAGCATTGACAAAATAAATTGTTGTTATAATTGATGATTTTGCCACTATCATTTATAAATAAGAATAGTTAATCTTAAATTGCACAATTTTATCCCATTTGGCTTTAATTTCTATCGAAATTAGTGTTTTCCACCGACATTTTATGTTTAGCGCAAATGTACTATACTTTAAGAAATAGTAGGTTCACATTGTGCCAAATGAGTTACAGCCAAAGTAACGATCTCGAAAAAAAAACCTAAGCGAACGAAAGCCAGTAACTCACTGGCTCGGAAGCCACCAACTATTTTCGCTGTCATCTATGCGAACGAAAATGTCAAAACCAGTCATTTGTCTTTTGGTTGTCGCATATGTAGCTGGAAATCAAATAAAAGCTTGAAACAAAAACAATTTAAATAGAATTCAATGGAAGATGCGCAATGGACAGAATATAATGTCATTATAATATATTTGTTATTAAAATATATTCATATTTCAGCACAAAAACGCCAACTTTAGAGCACCTGCAGATACTGGTTGCTCGTAGTCTTCTCTCTCGCTCCGAAATTAAATGGCGAACGTCAACTTCATGTTATTACTTTGAACAACAACCACACAAACACACGTAAAACCATGCGAACTACAAGTCGAAAGGTAGTGAGTCGCTTTTTGAAACGAAAGTGAGTGACTAGCTTCGTTCGCTTGGATTTTGTAGGAGAGGATGTAAAGTTTTTCCAGAGGGTAAGAAGATTGAATAACGGACCTAATAAAGGGCTGCCCTTCTGCAAGGACGAGAATGGGAATCTGGTGACTGAGAAGCAGTGTGTGCTCAAAATGTGGAGATACCACTTTTCAGCACTACTCCACTCGGATTCTTCCACTGAAGATGAGGAGGTAATGATAGTGGAAGATAGTGTAGATTTTTTAAGGCAGGTGGCGACGAACTGCTAGCCCACATGCATCAATTTATATGCGGTATATGGCTGGGAGAATCTATGCCCGACGATTGGAGTCTCAGTGTATTATGTCCTGTATTCAAAAAGGGTGATCCGTGTGTCTGTTCCAACTATCGCGGTATCAGTCTTTTATCCATCGCGTATAAGGTCTTGTCGAGCGTTTTATCTGAAAGACTAAAGCCAATTATTGAAAACCTGATTGGACCTTATCAGTGTGGTTTTAGACCAGGCAAGTCCACGACTGACCAAATATTCACGCTACGCCAGATCCTGGAAAAGACCCACGAAAAAAATCGATACATACCTCCTTTTTGTCGATTACAAAGCTGCTTTCGATAGCCCCATACGGGGAAAACTGTACGAAGCTATGTCTGAACTTGGTATTCCGGCAAAACTGATCCACCAAACCAGCAGTGAAAGTGGGGAAAGACCTCACTGAACCATTCTGTACCAAGCGAGGACTAAGACAAGGCGGCACACTTTCGTGCAATCTCTTCAACATCTTAATGGAGATAATAATGAGAAAGGCTGCAGTAACTACAAACAAGAAAATTAACACGAAAAGCCATATGTTGCTGGCGTATGCTGACGACATAGACATCATTGAGCGAAATTTGCGAGAGGTTACTGCAGTATTTTCAAGAATCGCAAAGGAATGCAGTATTTTCAAGAATCGCAAAGGAATCAGCGAAGGAGGGTCTTGCTGTTAATGAGGACACGACAAAATTGATGGTGTCAACGACTAGAGAAACCTCTCGGCTTCGTCCGCACTTGAACGTTGACAACCGATTTAATTTTGAAGTGGTAGATGAATTTGTCTACCTTGGATCCGCCGTGAACAAGGACACCAACGTCAGCCTGGAGATAGATAGCAGAATTGTGCTTGCAAATATATGCAATTTTGGGCTCAGCAAGCAGTTTAGGAACAAAGCCCTCTCTCGACGAACAAAAGTCCACCTATATCAGACTCTCATTTTACCTGTCTTGACATATGGCTGCGAAACTTGGGTCATATCGCAAGCGGATGAAAAACACCTGGGAGTTTTCGAGAGAAAAATTCTCCGTGTAATATATAATGTACTGTTAGAGAAAACGGCGAGTACCGACGTCGATGGAACGCAAAGCTATATAGTCTATATTCTGACGTGGATATAGCTAGGCGAATCAAATTATGCCAATTGCGTTGGCTAGGCCATGTTGTCAGAATGAATGAAGATGAGCCAGCGCGAAAGGTTTGCGATAACGTACCCGATGGAAGAAGGAAAAGAGGACGACCAAGACTCCGCTGGAGAGACCAGGCAGAAGAATCCCTCCGTATCCTTGGTGTTACCAACTGGCGAGAAAAGGCAAAGGATAGAGCCAGTTGGAAGAATATGTTGATATTTGTTTAATTTGTTTGTTTAATTAATATGTGTAAGACGTCTGACCTCATGAGGTTGTAAAATAGTCAATAAAAGTAAAGTAAGGATGTAAGTGGGGTCCGATTTTGTACTGAATTGTATATGTTTTCGTTCGCTTGTTAGTGGCTCCCAAATCAGTTGTTTGTCGCATAGACAGAAAGCGAACGTTAACGTTCGACATCGTGACTTTGACTGTTAATATTGTTTTCATGTACTATTTCATCAATCAAATCAATTAATAGAAATCGAATCAATTAATAATAATCGATTCAATTAATAATAATCAGACTCTATGATGTGCAATCAATTTTATTAATATTATAACTCATACGACAACGGCAGGGTTAAATTAAAAATACTTATACGCATTTTATTTATGACGCAAAAACAAAAAAAATATTAAATAAAACCTTGTATTATATTATTGTTCGCAATAAATTATTTTTCTTATAGTATTGTACTAATTTTATATTTTATTCTCTATCTTTTTAGCATACGACACAATAATAACTCATATCGGAAATCCAACTGCAGTCCCAATCATTTTCAAAAGAATTTTGTAAGTATTTAACTTTTTCGTTTCAACCGGAAATATCTCTAAAAACAACTATGTACATTGAAGAACTTGTTAAACAAAAGCTATGTCTTTCCTCTGTTCCACCCCTTTGTAGAATAATCAACGTTATTCCAGAGACTTTCAACGTAATATACATTATTACAATCACAACATCAACGTTAGTCCCTATAATCGTGCGAATTGGGAAGATCCCACAAATATTAATGTTATACGTTGGAAACCCAAATTTAATTTCAACAATAACGCGAATAACCGATATCGGAAAAACAATTATTATATTAATCGTTTAAGAGAAAATAATACCCAATTTGAATTTACACAATATGATGAGGATATTATCGTAAGCAATTTTGATACAAGACAACAGGGAAATTTCGATGATATACCACTGCCGCCAGCGCAAGTGTTGCATGGAGAAAGTCTGAATAGTAATAGTAATAATAGAAAACTAAACGCCACTACTAGAGGAGCTAAAAATCAAAACAAGAAACCCGAAATCCTTCAGAGAAAAGTTAAAAGTCCTAAGGTGAAAACACCACCAAAAGGTAGCCCGAAACCAAAAACGAAGCAATTGAAACCACCTCAAGGAAAAGACGTTAATACTATTCCAGTGGCAGCTAGTATTTCGTCGCCATCTAATGAATCTGAAAATCTAAAGAGTAAAGAAAAAATCATAAATAAACCAAGTGGTAACCAAAAAAAGCTAATTAAAAAGAAACCTGAACAGGAAGGGGAAACTGTGAAGAAAGTTAAAAGTCTTAAGGCAAAAGCTTTACCTAAAGCTAGTCCCAAACCAACACCAAAAGCTGGCCCTAACCCTACGCCAAAATCTGGCCCTAAACCTACGTCAAAAGCTGGCCCGAAACCTACGCCAAAAGTTTGCCCCAAAACTAAGAAAAAACCATTGAAAGTACCTGCAGGACGAGAGACGACTGCTGTTTGCAGCACAAGTATTGCGTCGTCTAAGACCAACGTATCCACTAAAAGTAACGATCTTAATAATTACAACGAATCTGAAGATCAAAATTATACTATTCCCGATTCCCTGCCTAGCATTTATATTGTAAATATAACAGCGCTTGCTTGTGACAAGCCAAATTCTGGAGAGCTTGCAATAAAAGCTACAGACAAAAAAACCGAAGTTCCATCTGAGCAATTGGATGCTAAAGATCCTGACATAACAATCATAGACATAGACTCTATTAGTCCCCATCAAACACACGAAGATCCGTCGACAACAATTGAAGATAAAGCTTTAGCTGATACTAGTGATAACTCATCTCCCGCTACAAAAGAACAACACTCTCAGCTTTGTGAAGAATTCTTATCTGATCACGAATGCGCCACGCATTTAAAGAAGGGCGCAGAAACTAAGTCACATAGCGAAAAGTTCTGTTCTCAAGACACCTTACCAAATCCCAACAAGGAATCCATCGAGACCTTCTCTAGATCAACAAATTTCGATAAAGTTACAATAACGCCCACTGAAAAAACTATAGACAATTCTGAACTCATCTTAAGTTCCTGTCATAAAGAAGATATTTTAGCTGCTGAGGAAATCATACCTGAAGAATTTTTAAAAGAAGACATTTCTACCAACCCGCTGCCCCTGTTAAATAATGTAATAAGTATTCCACCCACGTCGACTTACGCCGCCATCCAAACGAATAACGAAATCTCAGTAAACTCAGTCACATTGTGTCCACAACAACAGCAACTTGTTATACCGAATATTGATTTTATACTCCAGCATATGAGCGGAGTTTTAACGTATCCGGCTAACCAAGAGGAGGGCATATCAGCAAACGCATTACCACGCCCCTTAAGCCCACAACAACAACAATCAGCAGTATTAAACTTTAATTCTTCATTAGAAGAAGATGAAGAACCGGATCACATATTAAATCCGCCGGCTTGTGAATTTCCTTTACCCAAAATCTCTCTTATACCTTTGTCACGCCTTATTGCTTCCGAGTATTGGGAAACACCCAACCCTCTCGCATCCAACGGAGAGAGCGGTGTATCACTTTTGGATATACCACCTAAGATTGTAGCACCCACTACCCCTCAAAGGCAAACATTTAAACCAAATTTGGTGAAACGTAAACGGAACATCTCAACATGCAGCAACACGTCGTCCACCAGTAACTCGGCCCAAAATGCCGATCCTATAGTCGGGAAGGTGGTAACAATGAACAAGACTAATATACAAAACATAATCAATAGTAGTGATACCAAATACGAAGAAGCTTTAAAGCAACAGTCCCGCAAGAGGTTAAAAGAGGAGATCAGACGTCAATTGAAATCATTCAATATTGAACCCGCTGCTCACAAAGATCCTCAAGGCATAGACTTTGTACCAGACGAAATAGTAGATTCTATGAATATTCCCGCATTTGTGTTGGAAGAGATAAAAAAAGTTTTGGGCTTGGTAGCAGACCAAGGAGATATTAAACTGGATCGTGTCGAAAAGCAGATACTGGAATTAACTACACAATCGGACATAAAATCAGAAAGTATTGAAAGAGAAATTGTACCTGCGCCGGCGGTTCTTTCCGATAATATGGTCAACATGAATGATAGGCTGGGACATAACGGGTCCATGAACTGTAATTCTCTGAATTTGAACGCACAGGAAATTCAAATGCCTTCTTCCTCATCTTGCCAAACAAATCCGAGACATGAGGATCCAATGGCAATCACAGTGAAGAAAGAGTTAATAAATGAGACAGCACCTTCCAAACATAAGGATGCTTCTACAAGGAAACATAAAAAATCTCGTAAATCTTCAAACAAGAAGAAAACAAAATCTCCCAAAATTGTTAGAGACGTAATAATACTAGATTCGTCTTCTAATTCCTCCGACAATTCTTCTTCATCTTCGACATCCTCCTCTTCGTCAACCTCATCTTCCTCCTCCAGTGACTCAGAGTCGGATGCTTCAAAGAGAAGCTCCTCGTCTGCGATCAAAAGAAAACGCTTAAAGCTTAAGGTGGATGCTGAAAATGTGGTCGATAGCTTTGAGAAACTCATACTGCCCAGCCTTAGCGATCGTTTGCAGGAACGTTATCGCTCCAAGCACTCCAATTCTATTCATACCAAACTTCATTTTATCTCGTGTATTTGTGTGAGTGATTACAATTCGGAAAAGTTTTCAAAAATGGAAATAGCCAAAATACAAAGGAATCTTAAATCTGGCGACTGTTCCATGGCATTGGAGTTTTTGATGAGAGAAATAGTTAATGTGTTTAATAAACAAAAACAGGTTGCCAAAATCGCAGGTGACACCAAAAAGGCAGCGGGAAATACATTGTCCCCAGATCATAGACATAGTGGATCGCCAACAAAGTCGGCCTCAACAGAGAAACCACAGCTAGTAAACTCCAGCAATGGCGTATCATTTATCAATCGTCTTACCCTTCATGAGAATGATATCGGCCATGAAAATGCTTTGCAGAAATGCGTATCTAAAGTTCTATCCCTCTATCGCCAAGAAATCAAGGCAACTAACCAACAATCCGTAACTGCAGCAGCTGTACCACCCTTAGCCGATGCAACTACCGTTAATCCACCACCCGTGCTGTCAACTGCTACGCTGCCACAAAGTGCAAAACCCCCACAACATTATGGCAATGATTCGTCTGCCACTGTGACAGCCTTCAAAAATGCTAATGGTGTAAAACATCAAAAGGATGAACCTGCTCAGCAGCATCTTAACAAGATTACGCAACTTCAAAGAGAGACAGAAAATCAATTTAATCATATCAGATCCCTAACGAGTCTCTCTTCATCCGACTATAATCTGTTACCCATCGATGCCACTTCCTTACGTTTCAACACGAGCATCTTTGATTTCCCCTCTAGCTCCTTCACACCCCAACCACACACATTTCCAGCCTTGGATCTGGAGACACTCAAAAAACAATCGCCGATTGGAGAGGCAGTCGTTAATAACCTAAGAGAAATTGATTTAAAGCTCATGGAACTCCATAAACGGAAAATGTTTATTGAGGAAATGATTTTGAAATTACAAAAGGATAAAATGGATACGGACTTATTAACCATAAAGTTGCAAAATGAGAAATTTATACTCCTCAACACAGCCATGACAGCTAATGTTACCAATTCGACCAGCAGCAATGTCACAACAATGGATAAGGTGGCGACTTCTCCCGTTAGTCCAACAGATTCGGTGATATGTGTCAAGAATGTAAAAACCGAAACTGTGGAAATACCTGATGATGATGATGATGATGATGATGAAAGTTCAAAACAAGAGTCTAGACCACCTACCCAAAAGAAGGTAATTCAAAGTGAAACTGCCACGCCGCCGGCCACTAGAGAAGTTGAACCAGAATCTTTAACGACCACTACAAAAGCCACACAGAAGCAAGTAATTGCTCCGCCCGCACAGGAAGCAGAACCTGAAAAGGAACTACAAACCAATAGTCGTAAGGGACATATCAGTAGCAGCACCTCTTCAGCGGGAAGGACAAAAAGAAAATCATCCACTTCGGAGGCTTTAACGGTAGGTGAAACTATAAAAAGACTAAGGGAGGAAGCGCAAAAATCGGGAAAGGCAAAAAGACCTTCAAGAAATGCAACACCTGAAGTTCACAGTTCTAATGGTCATAAACCTGTTCACAAGGAAAAAGAAACAGAACACAACGACCAACCAAAAGAAGACCAACACAAAATAACATCATCAAAAAATGGATACTCTAGGAAATTAACCCCCGAACCTAGAAATTCACCAAAAATTCACGGAGATATCACTGCAATTGCAAAACACACTAATAAAGCTCAACACCACCACCATAGCCACCATCAGACAAACAGTGAAAACTCAACATCAACAACTTTAAGTCCACCACCAGCTATACCTTCTCTTCTAGTCTCAAATAGCTGTTCGACTTTAGAAAAGCATCATGAACAAAATGCTAATGGTAATGGAAATGCTAATGGAAATATCATTGATGACAGTGCCTGCTCAGAAATTTCTTTCAATTTAAAAAATATGCCAAATGGTCTATTCAAGGGCCTAGAATCACCCATCGCCCAAGTGAGACTTTATGAGAATAAAGTTATAGCTTCATCGGAAATTGGTAAGATCTATACGTTTGATGCATCCACATTGGAGTTGAAAAACACATACAATAAACACACGGAGGCCATAACGCAAATGCACATATGCGAGGATAAAGGATTTCTATTTACAACATCGTTGGATGGTTATCTCAAGAAGTCATTCTTAGAGGTGAGTAATGGTAAATTCATGTTTTTTGTTTTTTTTTTTATTTTGAAAGTTGTTAAAAGTAGAATAATTAAATATTAAATGTAAATTTACCGAGAATTTTGCTGTAATAATCCTTAGCGTTTGGTAAAACTTGATTGATGAAGAATTCACTTATACTTTCAAGTTCTTTCGCTAAAGGACACAATCCTTCTGCCGAGATGACGGTCAGTGCAGTTTATTACACTTGCTACAGGTGACATATTTGACAATACGACAATGTCTTGTCAAAACTGATACTGATGAACCGTGGGCATAGATAGTGACAGAAGTTTCATGAATCTCCTGCTATAAAATGTCGTTCAGTTCTGAATTCTGCGTATACAATGTGTACCACTCCCCAACAAAAAAAAAATTACAGCAGACAGTTGTCCGAGGCCTTCGGCCACGGACTGTCCCTGCAGGCTGTGTCAGAGACACAGCCATTAAGTTTAACGTAGAATACGCCATCCGATAAGACAGAAAACATATCTAACAATAAATTCATTTGCTTATATTATTTATCATTTATTGTTATATATGTTTTCTGTCTTATCGGATGGCGTATTCTACGTTAAACTTAATGGCCGTGTCTCTGACACAGTCTGCAGGGACAGTCCGTGGCCGAAGGCCTCGGACAACTGTCTGCTGTAATTTTTATATTTACCAACGGCATTTGATTCAAGCCCGTTTAAAAAAAAAAATATGTTCAATTTTTTTAAACTTAATTTAATTTATGTATTTTAATTAATATTTTTATTGAAATAAGTTCTGCGAATGTTGAGAGGGCCGGCCTAATCTTAAAAAAGGTTTACCTTATCGAGTCTTCGCATTAGCATTCGAGCGTTGTGTGAAAGCTTTACGCTTTACAATTCAAAATTAATGTTACAACAGCTTTATTGAAGCTTTCGCAAAAAAGCTTTATTACGTTAGCTTACTGTTTGTTTCACTTTTTACTAGATACATGTTGCCAAGCAACATTAGCTTGCTGTTCGTTTCACTTTTTACTAGATACATGTTCCTAAGCAATGTTGAGCAACCAAAAACACTCAACCAAACACCACACATATGTTTGAGTGTATGTGTTTAAACAATTTTCATTTGAGAAATTAAAATACTAGAAATATATCAACCAATATGAAATGTATATCAAACGAAAGATAACATCTTCATTTACCTACAAAAAAAATTTTAAAAAAATTCATCTAGCCGTTTCCTCAAATTCAATGAAATAAAGATTACAACAATAAAAACCTGACATGACTCCTCATACCGTAAGGTAAGATGTATTCTACGTCAAAAGTTGTATACCAATCACTAGAATTTCCACCAGAACTACGCTGTAAGAGGTAGCGCGTAGAACTTTAGAAACTTTTAGAATAAAAACTGTTCTGTAGCGCGACGTTTCAGCACAATAATTAGCAAGATGATAGCATACGACTAGAAAACGTCAGCTGGTAAAGTTCCTGGGTCCGAATCCCACCAAATTAAATTTTGCATTGTTTTCGATTAAATTTATAGAAATTCTTTAAAACAAATTACAAATGTGGCAAGTCAGCGAAATGATTTCTAGGTCGACATCTACATTTAGTTGGCATTAAACGGTATTCGCCTGAAAGTATACCATACAAATTACGTAGTGTGTATAGTTAGGGGTTTAACAATTATTACTTTTTTTTAACAATTTTTCCCAGACACGGGATTCGAACTCAAGCGCTTTGATTGCCAGCAGCGTATTGCACCATTGAGCTATCAAAGACATTTAGCTTGGACGAACAATAACAAACACCATAATATCTGTAATGTAATTTCGGATTACTGTATACGGAAAATCTGCACATAGTACTTTGTGGGACGTACTGAAAGAAGTAGAGCCATTGGAACTACTCCCTTATTTTTTTGCTAGGTCGTTCACCCTTCCAGCATTATCTCATAGGTATTCTCGTTTTGGGCTTTCCAACTAGTTCCAAGATCTGTGACACTCAGCGACTCTGCAGTTATCCGAAATGCCTCTGTGTTCTCCCATGTATGATAAATGTCCAATTCGTGAGCCATCTCGTTCATTTATCCGTAGATTTAAACTATTGCTGAGTTCTGGATGGCTGACTTCATGTACTAAATAGCCAACAATTTTATTAAGCTAAACTTTTCGAAAAACAAACAATATTAATTCCCCTGGAATAGACTTCATACCCTAAAGGGCCAGTTAGTTCGGAACAATGCGAGTAGAAATTCATATATTCCTCTACATCAGGGTGGCTGTCGGTGGTGCAATAGTTAGTCTGTCCTCCTCTTGTACATGAGATCCTGGGTTCGATCCCTGCTCTGACCACCTTAAATTTCTTTAGGCGGCGGTAAGCTCGCATAGTGACGGCGACACTATCGAGTATTTAGCCATGAAAAGCTTCTCAAAATACCGTTCGGAATCGGTGTAAAAACTCTAGGTCCCAATCAGTGAGTATAAAAAAAACTAGAAAGCGCACAACTCACTGGTTGTGAGAAGCTCCCCAATTCCTTCATGGTATGTGATGATAGACCATTTTTTTATATCAGGATCTTCTTCACTCAAGGAGATATTTTCCGGTGTGAGTCATTTCAGACCGACAGAAGGGGTTCCGTTTTTGACATGACCGACTTCAATCCTACCCCAATTACTTGATGGCAGAATCAATCTGCTTCCTTGTAATGTCCACCGACCGTAAATGAAATATTTTCAGTGGAAGTGATGCCAGAGCATAATTCCCTGATCTCTAGTCAGTGAGCACAATAAGTAGCCTCTTTAAGCCCTGTAGAGCATTATCGATCACACCATCGTAGCACTTAAGATCCACCTCCATCCATATGTTATGTCCCACCATCCCCTACGTATGTACTTAAGTAAATACATGTTTAGTACATCTCATCAGCCAAGGAATCAATAGATCGACCACAGCCTAAATTTATGCTGGTGAGACCATATCAAACTTACCAAAATGCATTTGAGGTCTTACTTGAGGCACAATCTAAGTTCGTTCTATCACATGTGCCTTCTCATCAACGAGTTGCCAGGGAAATTGTTATCCGTAAGGAATTTAAGCAAATGCCTACTAAAATATGTCCAGTACCCTGAAGAGTTCATAATGTGAAGTATCGTCTCGACACGAGTAGTCTTCTTTGACGTGTGGCTTCGAGTGTAACTAGAATTGATTCAAAGGCTTCCGCGTGAGCGCCTTGCTAAACCTCCTTAACTTCACGCGGTACCTATCCCTGACTTAATTTTCTCTCGGAGAATTTGTCCTTGAAACGTTTGAAGTAGATATTTATATGTCTAATTAAAGGGTTTTTCAATAAGAGCGCTACCAAAGTTTTTTTAAATAAAACAAAACCGTGTTTAGATACCAATGAAATTCTTTATTCCTGTGAAAGTACGTCGATGCCATTATGTATGGAACTCGATTTCTTTTGCATGGCCACCACGGGCACGCTTGCAGAAGTCCAGACGCTGAACCCAATTTTCGACGGTTTTCAAGCATAAATCGGCCGATACTGCTGCAATTTCACGTTCGATATTCGTACGAAGTTCATCAATCGTCGCTGGCTTGTTGGCATAGACCATAGACTTGACGTAGCCCCACAGGAAATAATCTAACGGCGTCAAATCGCACGACCGAGGCGGCCAATCGACTGGGCCATTTCGTGAGATAACACGTTCACCAAACTTGGTTTCCAATAAATTGATTGTGGCATTCGCTGTGTGGCTTGTGGCGCCGTCCTGTTGGAACCACATGTCCTCCAAGTCCATATTATCCAATTGGGGCCAAAAATATTCGGTTATCATTGAACGGTAGCGATTCGCATTCACAGTAATGTGCCGGTCTTGATCATCACGGAAGAAGTACGGCCCAATGACGCCGCCGGCCCATTAACCGCACCAAACCGTAATTTTTTCGCGATGCAATGATGACTCATGGATTACGTGTGGATAGCTGTCTGACCAATAACACATATTTTGCTTATTGACGAAGCCATTCAGCCAGAAATGAGCCTCATCGCTGATTGTTGCGCCTCTTAAAGTTGAGGCCACTGACTCCAAATTTCGGTAGTAAATTTTAATAATTTCGACTCGTTGTTGGCTCCTATATCTTTCCATTATAAATGGCAAACCTTACTGAAGAGAAATGTCAAAAGAGCGGGAAAAAATATGGCGTCGTTTGCTGTCCCTATCGATTTACTTTTGTAGCGTCCCTGTTGAAAAACCTGTTATTATGTCCCACCATCCCTTAGGTATGTACTTAAGTAAATAAATGTGTAGTACATCTCGTCAGCCAAGGAATCAATAGATCGAACACTGCCTAAAGTTATGCTGGTGATACCATATCGAGCTGACTTGAGGCACAATTTCACTGACAACTCCTGATCTAAGTTCGTTCTTTCACATGTGCCTTCTCTTGAAGCGAGTTGCCATGGAAATTGTTATCCGTAAGGAATTTAATCAAATGCCTACTAAAATATGTCCAGTACCCTGAAGAGTTCATAATGTGAACTATCGTCTGTGAACGACGTGTGGCTTCGAGTGTAACTAGAATTGATTCAAAGGCTTCCGCGTGAGCGCCTTGCTAAACCTCCTTAACTTCACGCGGTACCTATCCCTGACTTAATTTTCTCTCGGAGAATTTGTCCTTGAAATGTTTGAAGTAGATATATGTATGGCTAAGTATATAAGATGAAACCATGATCTCAATTCTATTATGGTTTCGTCGGCAGTCCAATTATGGTTATGATATTGCAATAGTATTTCGCGTTGCCGAAGAGATTGATGATTACACTTGCAAGGAGTGCCTACCGTAAACTAACTACTAAATACTACAATTTAGGAGCGCAAAGATGTCCATCTTATTTATGGTTTAAGGCTAGTCTAATACTTGATAATAATAGGTAATCGCCAATAGGTAATTAAAAAGTACACATTTCTTGGTAAATAATTGAATTTTGAAATAACAGAAGCAGTGATCACAAACAATTTACTTCTATTCAGAAGAACCTGTAGTTTTGGAGATATGTAGGTATATGTAACTCGTATATCTCGTGTATATGTAACTCGGTAGAAAGAATATTGTCCTTAAGTTTAATTAATTTTATATATAAGAGCATAACTGTCCATTTATAGCTTACTAAATGTTTTAACAACTTGATTTTTTTTTCTATTCAGAATTTATCATCTGGTACACAATCGGTATATCTAAAGGAACCTCTACAAACACTGGATATTCAATGGGATATAGCTTATGTCGGCAGTAGATGGGGCAATATATACATGTGTAATACTATGGTAAGTATCATTAAAAAAAACACCGAATTAGACTAAGATGGACTAATAAATGACAATGAATTGGACTGGAGTGCAAGGCACAATGTAAGTTATAGATACGTTTTTAGTAAACCTGGTCATTAGATTGCAAATTATTGGTCCCTAAAGCATGTGCTAAGGCAAGTCCAACGCCTATGCGTGCTGTGATTTTTAATCCCTATCGTTAATTTAGGTTGAACCCTAGAACTGTATTTTTTTAGAGCCCCTATTCTTAACTTGAACCTACAACAAAGTGGACTCTGTACATTTTCGCATTAGTCGGCTACATTCATATTATTTTTTTTGTCAGAACTGCGGTATGTTCCTTTACTTGACCTCAAAACGGCCGTTCAGGGTATTCTGTATGAACTGAATGGAAGAATGTTGGTCTGATTTATATCTATGCAAATGGTGTCCGGCTACAGCTGAACACACGGCACAAATAAACGGGTTGGCCATGTTTTCCAATGTGTTTGATATGGCGGTATTTCATACAAACGACACAAGTTTCAATTACTTTGTTGATTGTGCTGCTGTACTTACGCGCACTTTGCGAACGAAGAGAAGAAGAGAAGAACAGTGTATCGGGTTGGTTATGGCATCGTAGTCGCTTCGCTTGACATGCACTGATTCTCGCTAGTCGGTAATCGTGAATAGAGATTTGTCCGTATTCGGTATAGCCCGGTATTCAGTTTTTATGAAATTTTCGATGTCATAATAAGTAAAAAAAAAAAAAAAAAAAAACCTTTCCCATTACAAAAAAAAAAACCGTTTCCCATTACATCCCATGAAGGGATTGCGGAGAGCTTATCACAACCAGTGAGCTGTGCGCTTTCTAATTTTTCACTCACTGATTGGGACCTACAGTTTTTACACCGATTCCGAACGGTATTTTGAGAAGCTTTTTCATGGCTAAATACTCGATAGTGTCGCCGTCACTATGCGAGGTGACCGCCGCCGAAAGAATTTTTTTTTTTAAGGTGGTCAGAGCAGGGATCGAACCCGGGATCTCATGTACAAGAGGCGCGCACACTACTCATTGCATCACCGACGGCCACAATAAGTACGTGTATAAAAAATAACGAAAATTTCATGAAGCGGAAATTTCGCTCACTTTTCATTTGCTTGGTACTCAGCTCTTTGCGAATATTTCGTGAGAAAAATCAATTACAGGGTTGTTACGCCAAAGTTAAAACAATCGTTTGATAATTGTTTGGGACCGGAATTTTGACATTTCGATAGTTTTAACAACCAAAAGTAAAATTTTTTTGGGTTTGCTCAAAAAATTGTGTGACAGGGGTGCATTCGGAATGAAATGAACAAATAACAAGAAAACTGGAATTAAAACATTTATTTCGTAATTTATTTTTTAATGCTCAATCTTTGTTCATAGAGTATTTTCTCTCTATTCTATTTTTATACCCTCACCATAGGATGGGGGTATATATCATTTAATACGTAAAAAAATTTAACACATAGAAGGAACCAAATTAGACCCTTAGTATCTTTGGACGAAATTCGTTTTAGGACTTTTTAAGACGTTTGAGCCATGTCCGTCTGTCTGTATGTCTGTCTGGCTGGCTGGTCAACACGATAACTGCCGTAAATCTTTACAGATGACAATGAAACTTTGTCAGTGACTATTATTTGCCAATATTGAGTTTGGGATTGAAAATGGGCGTTTTGACCACGCCCCTTCTGGTACCTCCCATACAAATCGACACATTTAGCACAAAATCATATTTCTTTCAAACCTTTCTTCTGGTAGATGTGATTAGCTTCAATTCTCACACCGGTTAATAATCTGTAAATGCCTACTTAACTGGAGAAAATGGTCGAGATTGTCACGCCAATTCTGGTACCTCCCATACAAAACAGGGTGTTCGACCGGATTGTCAATCCGATAAATCGCGTGAAACACTTCCGACCTTAATGAAATTAGGTATAAGGCTTCACGTTATCAAAAGCTAATCACCGGTTAAAACAAGGGTGATTTTGCCACGCCCATTGTGGTACCTCCCATACAAACGTTGTTTGGCATGCGAAGTCCCGCAAAACCAAACCAATCTTTATGAAAGTTTGTACTAGTCAGTATTTAGCCAAATAAAGCTCTCCTATAGAAAATAAGCTGTTTTGCCACGCCCATTCTGGTACCTCCCACATAAGAGTTGGGCGGATGACCGGTTGATCGACACGATAACTCTCGTAAACTACAACCGATCTTAATAAAATTCGGTTCTGGACAATATTTTGCTAAAAGCTACTATGTGTATAATAATGGCATATTGTGCCACGCCCAGTTTCATACCTCCCATACAAAAGTTGGGAAAATTTCCGGTTTGCCGACTCGATATCTCCAATAAATCATAACCGATCTTAATAAAATTTGGTACTGATCAAAATTTTGGCAACAACTTGCCATACCCATTTTTGTACCTCGCATATAAATATACGGAGGGAAACTAACTAATTTGGGTATTCAATAATATTTAGCGCAATGTCAAGCTGCTATTGAATATGGTTTTTATTTAACAGAACTCCCACACAATGGATGACTTAGGGTGAGGGTATGATTAAGTCGGTTCACCCAGCTGAAACTTATGTACTGGTTATTATATAATTGTTGTAATGAGAAATTTTTTTGCTATTTGGTTTTTGAAAATTTAAGAAATATTTACAAGTGAATGAATTATTTATTTTAATCACTAAATCATTGTGTGTCATTTACTTTTTAAAGATTATTTTATGCAAATGTTGCCCACGTCTACACACGCTTCACGTGGTCCCTTCTGAATGTTCAATTTTTATCCACTTTTTCCAATATTTCGGCCGGTATCTCACCAAAGGCACGTGTAATGTTGTTGTCTCCAACGTGAGATTAATTGCTCACCAAACTCGCCTCTCAATTGGTTCATGGTGTCGCGTACAGTGTGGCATATGGCACCATCCTGTTGGAATCACATGTCAACCAAGTCCAATTCTTCTATTTTGGGCAAAAAAAAAGTCCGTTGTCATTGAACGGTACCTTGTACCATTGACTGTTACGTTGCAGCCATCATCGTCTTTAAAGAAGTACGGTCAAATTATTCCGCCGGCCCATAAACCGCAGCAAAACAGTGCATTTTTCAGAGTGCATTGGCAGCTCTTGAACTGCCTCTGGCTGCTCTTCGGGCCCATTGAGACAATTTTTCGACAAAAAGCTCCTGCGTTAGCTGTATTTTGTATGGCTTTAGACCAGTGGTAGGCAAAACCGAACGCACGCACCCAAACATATTAAGCGTGTTTTGGCTACACCGCTTGCTTATATATTCGCTTGTTTTGTATCGGGTTTTTCAATAAGAGCGCTACAAAAGTTTTTTTTAAATATAACAAAACCAGTTTTAGATACCAATGAAATTCTTTATTCCTGTGAAAGTACGTTCGATGCCATTATGTATGGAACTCGATTTCTTTTGCATGGCCACCACGGGCACGCTTGCAGAAGTCCAGACGCTGAACCCAATTTTCGACGGTTTTCAAGCATAAATCGGCCGATACTGCTGCAATTTCACGTTCGATATTCGTACGAAGTTCATCAATCGTCGCTGGCTTGTTGGCATAGAAAATAGACTTGACGTAGCCCCACAGGAAATAATCGTCAAATCGCACGACCGAGGCGGCCAATCGAGTGGGCCATTTCGTGAGATAACACGTTCACCAAACTTGGTTTCCAATAAATTGATTGTGGCTTGTGGCGCCGTCCTGTTGGAACCACATTTCCTCCAAGTCCATATTATCCAATTGGGGCCAAAAATATTCGGTTATCATTGAACGGTAGCGATTCGCATTCACAGTAATGTGCCAGTCTTGATCATCACGGAATAAGAACGTCCCAATGACGCCGCCGGCCCATAAACCGCTCCAAACCGTAATTTTTTCGGGATGCAATGATGACTCATGGATTACGTGTGGATTGCTGTCTGACCAATAACGCATATTTTGCTTATTGACGAAGCCATTCAGCCAGAAATTAAATTCAGAAATTGGACGTAGCGCTCTTAAAGTTGAGGCCACTGACTCCAAATTTCGGTAGTAAATTTCGACTCGTTGTTGGCTCGTATATCTTTCCATGATGAAATGGCAAACCTTACTGAAGAGAAATGTCAAAAGAGCGGGAAAAAATATGGCGTCGTTTGCTGTCCCTATCGATTTACTTTTGTAGCGTCTGTGTTGAAAACCCCTTTATAAAGCACTTAACAAAGACTTAGCGACGAGAATTATTTTCGCTAAATTTAAACAAATATTTTTTTGCTTCGTTTTCAACACATTCATATTTTTGAAGAAAATGGCTTAACGCTAAATTACCGTTTTCTTTGCAACTTAGCAAGCGACAATTGCTTGCTTGTAACCAAAACACGACTATTATCTGCTTGTGTGCGGTCGCAATCGCACAGGCATAGACTGATGCTTCGAATCAAGCATAGTTGTTGTGTTTACATGTGAGTTGCCGATCCGGTGGTTGAAAAATACGATTATTGTCTGCCTCGCGAGGCTATGGGCTGGTTACCACTGCTTTAGACCTAGCTATGTATGTCCTTACGTAAAATCTTCCAGGTAATCGAATAGAACACACCCAGTTGTTGCGATCGGCGACGGATGGATATACGGCGATATTCATTAACACGGATACACGTCGGCTACAACAGCAATATTCTCCTCGGAACACACTCTACGGATACGGGTTGGTGGATTGATGTCAAATAGAGTGGAACTGGTTTGAAATTTGGGCTCCATGACATGAATAGCTTGCTTGGTGGGTTGATTATGACGACCGTAAAAACGACGTTACTTGCACTTGAAATTACGGCTTACATGTCTGTGTTACATGTTACGAGTGTAACAAATACCATTATTGTGAGTTAAAAGATAAGAAGAGGGAAAAAACATTTGCAAATTTACTACATACCATGCATGCGTTACAGCAAGACGATTATATACAGATCCAAATTGTCGCTACCAGGGCGGATCAATAAGTCCGTGATTTTTGGACTTCCCTCGTACTTATATGAAATGCTACACTGCTCTCATCAAGTACCACCTGTTAATAGACTACTGTCAAATTTTGAGCAAGTTCCGTCATTTACTTTGCGATTACATACAACCTCGTTCATTTTTTTTTTAACGGAAAAAGTGCATTTCGAGTGCTCATTAAACATTATTTTTGCAAAAAAACCGTCAATCAAACCACGGAAAAGCTTGATAAATTCTATGGGGACTCTGCACTATCGATTTCAATGGTAAAAAAGTGGATTACTGACATTCGTTGTGGTAGCACAAGTACAAATGACGCTGAATGTTCTGGATGGCCAATACACCTGAAAATGTCGAAAAAATCCACGATATGGTGTTGGCCGATCGAAGAGTAAAAGTGTCTGAGATTGTTGATACCATAGGCATTTCATATGGCAATGTGGTTTCGATTTTAAATAATTAGTTGGGTTTAAGAAAGCTGTCTGTCTCATATTTTTTGGAAGGGATACAAAAATTTAAGAAACGTTGGACTAAGTGTAGTGAGCTAAAAGGAAAATATGTTGGAAAATAATTTTTTTTTTTGCAAAAATAAAACTGTGTTTCATTCAAAAAGTCACGGACTTATTGATCCGCCCTCGTATGTTAGTGAACACGTTCGTTTTTTTAATTGTTTTCTGGAAATTGTCTTGTACTGATATAAATACGGGCCTATCCGCAGAGGTTTTTAATATTATTGTTTTCGATTCGAAGTTGAGCAAATTGAAATTCTCCAATGGAATATGCCTGAAGTAGAGGCAGGATAATTACAAATAAAAGGAGCCGGAAAAGTAATTACAGTGGTGGTCCAGAATAACGAATGATATAATGTCCAGGGTCGTTCGGTATATCGAAAATTCGTTATATCGAAATATATATTTCTTTTCATAAATATTAGCATAGTAGCAAGTTAAACTCTATTCGTATTATATTAATTCATTTATTTACGTACTTGAGCAAAATTATTTATTTTCAGAAAAAAAATCTCCAATATGTGTTTGTTTTTTTTAAATTGTTGTACTGAAGTCAATAGCTTGTTCTTGCAATCTCCTTAAAATATATACTCTGGTGTGCTCAATTCCATTTTCTTCTGCCCAGTTGATGCACGTTTGAAAAGCATTAATGGCATCACTATGCTTTACTTTCTCGGGCGAAGCTGCGTTATCATCTTCTTCACTGTCGGTAAGATCGATTGCAGTATTATCTTCGGGATCAGAAGTAGTGCCTTCCTCAATTAAACATTTATCGGCATTATTCCAAGTCTCCAAGTCCTGTACGCTAAAGTTAGTCTGGAAAATTAAATGTTGTTATTAAAATTTTATGTTAAGAACACTGACGTTACATACCTCGGGAAAACTTGATGGCACAAGACTTAAGGTACTCGTAACTATAGCCACCTCCTCTTCATTACGTAGAAGTTCCAAAGGAATATCATCTTCATCTTCAAACTGCTCTGATTCAACTAGAATATTTTTCCAGCATTTTTGAAGAACAGTCTGGGATATCTTTTCCCACGCAAATGCAATTAGTGAAACCGCTTCGAAAAGACTAAGTTCCTTCAATCCGTTTTGGATCTGATTGCCTGAGCTTACTACTTTGCTAAGACGGGGACTTCACTTTTTAAAAATTAGGCAAATGAAATGTTTTCTATGTGTAAGTGCACAAAGCAAACAAACAAAGAATAAAAAAAAGCATAGAAAAAGAGAGCATTCGTTATATAGAATACTTAATTTTTGAACCATTCGTTATTTAGAGTCATCAATGGACTAGAAAAACGCGTTCGTTATACTGGGCATTCGTTATATCGGCGTTCGTTATACTGGACCACCACTGTATGTATAAGATGTAAACAATTTTCTACTTCTTTGTTTGCGAATATGTAATCTTCTTTTTGTTCTACATATTTCACACATAAAATTTGGGAGATATCTAGTAATTGAACTAAGACTGTTTCTCTATTCTTTGAAAATAATCGTTCAATAATTAATACAGGAGAGTTTATGGCCAAAGAAGTCCCCTACAGGACTAACCATTTGTTCGCTGGTGGATCATTTTGCTTTCTAACCGCACTCCAAAGCTAAACCCTGAGGGCCTCGCATTTTCCCTGAAATGCGGCATAGCAGTTTTAAATTTCCAATTCGGATAATTTTCAAAAACGGGGATTTTAGATTTTGACTGCTCCAGACATTTTATTGTGGGGTTAATCTGTAACAAATTTGTGTATGTTAATAGCCCCAAACCTTGTAGCGACACTCAAGAAGAAATTGGTCTTATACTGTAAGAAACACTCTACAAAGTTATGGAAATTTCTGTAGACATACCGTGCGAGATAATGGTTATCAATTAACCAGTATTACTTTGTTCCCGTACGTTCTAGTTTAACAGTTTTCCAATTTTGAAAGACATTTGTGTCCTTTTGCCATAGAAAAACAAAACAACAATTTATTTAAAAATTTATAAAATAGTAAAAACAATAAAATTAGTAGACACGTACACAGAAAAAAATAAAAATCAATTTCAATTAAAAAATTTGTTTATCTGATTAATTTTTTAACTGATTTTGGTGTAATCACGAAAATGATAATATTAATAAAAGGAATTTGTAAATTTATGAAAAAAAAACTTCAATTAAAATATTTGTAAATTTGATTAAAACATTTCCAAAAATATTGATTAAGTATGTAAGCAAGTTAATTAAAAAAATTATTGATTTTTTTTCGCGATTTTTGATTAAATTTTGAATTGAATCAATTAAAATCGTTATTGCTTTCTTCAGCATGAAACCTCCACCCCCTGCGACGACGCTAAAAAAAACTAAAATGTTCTATTTTTAAAGCGATTTTATTCAAGGTTTCGCAGATACACATGTACTTATATCTATAAAAAATTTAATTTTTTAGAATTGTGTAGCCCTGGGGCTAGTGAAAATTTTGACAATAAATACTCACCACGCTAATGTCAAAATTTTAGTCAATCAAAATTATTTGGTTCGATAAACACACAGTACAAATGCGATAGTTGCAACCGAATTGATGGCAAATTCGGTTGCTGCAAAAATTGATACCAAATTCGGTTGGTACCAATTTCAGTTGTTGTGTTCGAATTTATCACAAATTCGGTTGTTGCAACCAAAATTATACCAAATTTAATTGACAGAACGAATTTAATTGAAGATTCAGTTGCAGCAACCGAATCAATTATGAATCGAGGATGTTTCAACCGAATTTCAGTTGTGGCGTCTAAATTTAGTTATACCAAACTCAATTCGACAGCTGAATTTACGGTTGCTACAAAACATTTTCAAGCAATTAGTTCTCTGAGTGTGGAATGAATAATTTCTATATTCACATGTTTCTCATATTAGGTTTGTGGAGTTCATGTCTGAGTTGGAGTAGGAGTCGGAGTTCAGAGTTTTAAAATTGCCGACTTGGGGACGGAGTTTTTAACATTTAACACCACATCCCTGATGAAAAGCCAAAGAAGCTGTCCCAGCTCGTAGCTGAAATAATATGAAAAAGGAAAATCGATTTTCCTCGCTCCTTGTTGCAAATTGATGTTAATCTATTTTTCATGTTCCTGTTGCGATACAATGCTTGCCCTCATATTGTCGCATAAACATCTACAGAACTCCATTCGTTACATTATTATGCCAAAGTCATAATGTTCGATTTAAAATTTATTGATGCGACGTGATTATAATTCACGGCGGCTGACTATTTGAGTGTAATTTATTTCGTTTTTTTCGCTTCCTTTTGTTTTAAAACGAAACTTCGTGTATATATGATATTTTCTACTCACACTTAACGCATATCCAGACACTTTCACGGCAACGTACTTACGTGTATTATCCTTAAAAGGCGTTGTTTGTATCAGAGGCAATACAGGCAATGTACTGCTTTGAATTTTGTCCGTATCTGGAGAACACACATTTTGCCAAAATCGGGGTTGTGTTGCATTTGCAGTGAAAACTTAAAACGCAACAGCGCCGCAGCACAACTAAAGATGGTGGCTTCTTCAATAAAACGCAATAGCAGTCATTATACGACGTCCATCGTTGTCCTTATACATTACATTGCTACCATTATGATGAGTGCAGGAGTGCATGTAAGATGACGCCTCCTTGCAGGAGGAGCTGCCAATGTTTGCGATTGTATATACTTTTCCATATAAATAACATAAACAACAACATTTTGTATATGAGTTTTAGTCTCTAAATAAATAACAAATAAATAAGCAGACGTAGAAGCGAGAAGACTGCTGTCACACTAAGTACTGTAACAGTGAGAGCGTACAGAGCAAGGATAACCACTATTCTCCCAAAAAAAAACTAAAAGGATTATTAATCTATGTATTAATATAGAAACAACTATTTTGACACTAGTAGGAGGAGTAATTGCTGGACTAGCGTAAGGGGAAATAGTTGTACTAGCAACAACTGCAAAGGATATAGAATTATGTGGACTCCTTCCTCTACAATAGGAGGAGCAGTTGTATATTTATAAACAAACGGGCATTTGGTATATAGAGTAGATATTATATACATGTTATTGCTACACAACAAACAAAATAATATACAATCGCTGGGAGTAGAAAGGTGGCTCGATTAATAGTGCATATCTGTCCCATTTACATTCATTCCACTTCTATTGCCATTTGTAGTGCAATCCTTTTTATCGTGGCTGTTAGGAGAAGGAGAAGTTGTTTGTTGTTCAATGCACATAAGTAGCATACGAATGCAATTGTGTCTATTGTTTACCATACAAAAAGGGTGTGTTGCTGTCTAGTCCAACCCGAAATAAAAAGGACGTGGTTTCTTTTAGTTTTTAACGATATATTAATATCTACATGAAAAAAAGGTGCGGTTGTTTGAATATTTTTATTAAAAATAGTTCATACACGTAGAAAAAATTCGCCCCAGCAACATATTGCAGGAAATATGTTTACGAGCATTGTTTTAGTGAATTGAAGACCTGGTGATTGATAGTTTCATTGTTGAATCTCACATTTTTGTTTTCAGCAGTGTTCCACAAACAAAGCCACATTTGGGTCCCAAAAACATATATTATAAACTAATAGCAAACACAATTTATTTGCACACAAGTATACTATATTTGCGACAAGCTACAAACACGTTATATTTGCATCCAAATAACAAAAAAAATACCCAGCTACTAACATAAAAATATTCCCTCAAGTAGTTTCAATGATTCATTGCATAACTTGGCCAATCGTACATCTTAATCCTGCACGTTGTATATCTAGATCATATGCATGTCGTTCGCTGACCTGACATTTTCTGTTGCATGTAAAAATATCTAGTGGACTTTAGACGCTAAACGTAAAGAAAAACTCGTTCCTCCCAAACGAAATCTCAGATAACTGAAGTTCGTTTGGGGACTGTAGTTGGGAGAAATGAACTTCTGTTAAGCCATACATGCCATTTCTTTTGGGGCAACCGAAAAATGTTTGCAGCAAACGCGTTATGAAAAATTTAATCTGAATGAAACGTTTGCGAGAAACGAAAACCCTTTCCGCCAACTGTTGTTTAGGTTATGGCAGTTGCTCCCAACTAAAAAAAACGTTTACGAGAACTGAAAAACGAGTTATGAAAAATTAAAGCTGAAGAAAACGTTTGTGAGAAACGAGAAATGGTTTCACCAACTATTCTTTCGGTTGCAGCAACCGATTTGGAATTAAAAGTTTTATTTATGACTTCCATAAGCTCCTTATTGTTTAAATTTCCAACTTTTATGAGTTTGGTTTTACCCATAAAGTTTGTATTAAAAATTTTTGCCATTTTTATATATCTTTTCACTCTATACCTACACGTATGTCTCGCTTTGAATTCAAATAACAACTAAAAGCGCAGCAAACTACAATTGCCCATCCAAGATATGTCGATGAGGTAGAAGAATTAGAGTGTGTCATCACTTTAATGTGTATGCCTGAGTGTGTATGCCAAACGTGTGGATAAGACTGTATACAGTCGGGAGAATGAGCGAAATTTACGTTCTTCGTAATCTGTGCTCTCATTAGAAAAATGGCTAATTTCAGTTATCGCAAACGTTTTTTAAACTTGCGGCAAATGTAATTTTGTACGCGTTGAATGCAAACGAGAGCTCGTTTGCAACAACATGATAAACATTTGCGATATATAAGTTTATTTGGGAGAACTACATGAACGGTTGTGATTAATAAATTAATACAAATCAATCAAAGTATTGTTGTGGCAACCGAGCAATAAACGTTTTTTTTTTCTTTGCGTGTAGTGGACTACTGGACACTCCAATAAGATATATGTATATAAAACAGCTTGGCCTTAAAGATGGCGTGGTTCAAGAATACAGTTCGCAGAGATTTCTATAACAAACTGTCTATAAAAGTAGTTGTTGCTACCGGAGGTGGTAATGACATTTCGTCCCAGCCAGAGTGCAACGTTTTCGACTGCCATAACTTCTACCTGAAAAAATGCTAGTAATCTAGTAGCCTTTTTGCTAGATCTAGACCCCGCTTTCCACAGAGTTGACTTAAAAACCTAACGTATCATACATCAATAAAGAAGCCTGATTCCTTTTTGAATCAGAATTAGAATTAGGATGAGATGGATTATAATACAGGGATATTAACTGTTTTATGCCATCTGGGTTATGAGTGGCAGTTTCTCTTAAAGCACAATGTCTAACGTGGATAAAGTTACAACGCGAGATCTTTGCCCACAGAATCTGGTTAATCGACCGGTCACCAACTTTAGTCCTATTCGTAGGCTTAGGTAACCTAGCCCTCCTACCTTGGGTTGAGAAAGAAGAGACGAAGCTCTGGTGCTTCGCCTCAGGCCGCATTTCGTAGTCACAATAGAACCCCAAGCAATTTCTATATGTAGTTCGTGCTGCGCACTATTTCCTCACTGTTCACCAATCCGTTCCCCTGAAATGTTTCAAACTGAGTATTGTATTATCAGACAGATGTTGAAGTCTTTATCCTGCGAATGCGCAACAATGACAAAGAAAATGTTCCGTCGTTTCGATGTCCTGCTAGTGCTTCCTGTATTGATTTGCATCATCAAGCATAATTTTATATTAATGTGTCCGCAAAGTGGAGTGTCCAGTTACAACACTTGTCCCCATGAACGAACAAGGGATATGTTCTCTCACAAACAATGAGCTGTGCTTTTTCCAGTTATACACTCAGTGGTTGGGTCCTACAGTTTTACATCGGTTCTGAACGGTTTTTCGGAAAACGTTTTCATCACTCCACAAAATCACTCGATATCGCCGCCGTCACTAAGCGAGGTGAACGTCGTCGAAAGAAATGTAAGGTGATCAGAGCAGGGATCGAACCCACGTTCTCACGTGCACGAGTCGGGCACACTAATCATTACACCATCATCTGCCCTTCCATTTTCGAAGTTGCCGCGGTGCCCCGTAGTTCCCAACAATTCTAATGGTGGAAAATTTGGTTATTCGTCCTTGCACTCGAGTACCGTAAGCGTTCTAATACTTTGTGTTGTTATCGCATTAATCGCCGCTTGACTATCAGTGAGTATCTTGAAACTAAAAATCCTTTCGAGAATCATTCCTAAATATCTTGATCTGTCTATCAAGCACATTTTTCTCTACAACCTATAGATAATGGGTCACCAACAATGGCTCAATATACGGAACCTTTTAATTCCTACTATGAGCTCGGGTTTTCCGAGATTTACTCCCAGCACATTCATACAATTCACACACATTCTACAATATACGAGTATTTTCTCTTAAAGCATTGGTTCCCATTACATAACATGAAGGAATTGGGAAGAGCTTCTCGTAATCTGTTCGTTGACTGATCAGGGCCTCCAGTTTTAGACTCACTAATTAGGACCTACATATGTACATATTTACATCGAATCACGTCGCTAACCGAGGTGAACGCCGTTCCTACGCAATGTGGACCCATCACCGAGAGTAGTGAAAGGTGGTTGGAGCAGTAATTGAGCAAACTCTCTCATGTAGAAAAGTCGCGCACGATACTCATTGGTGGAGACATTGGAACTAGAGGGTACAAATCTGAAGTCGAAATTTGAAAATTAAAAATGTCGGATACATGATGGTGGTCAAAACTCCAAAAACATTAACTGCTTGCTTTGAAACTTAGCGATTTGTGGGGCATCAGTCCACAGTCTAGAGTAGGGCATAAATCCTACTATTTTTGCCACCCAACCCTAATCCCTGGCTCCGTTATACCCCAACTAGTAGATTCCAAAAGGATCTTAGAACCGACTTTCACATTGCAGCGTATGTGGCACGTACCTGGATCGCAGCCAACCCATGCGAAGTGGACAACATTGAGCACACTCTCAAAGTTAGTAATCCCGAACTTCCAACGAACAATTAGAAAATCGGTGGATTGGAAGAGGCAGTTGATGTCGGAAAACATCCCATGTTAATTTTAAGCAACGAGTCACTGCGACTTCAAACCCAATGGGAGGAGGATTGGTCTCGTTTTGTATTGGGCAGATAACCATGAAGACTTATAATAGAGATCAGGAATACAACGCTGCTGATAGAGTGTCGACTGTCAACGAAAAAGTACCACAATATAAAGATGAAGACTAGGAGCACGAGGCTATGGATAGCATGTCGATGGTTAGCGGGAATATAACAATGTACGAAGCACTTAACAGATCCGGAAGAGGGTGTCTGGTTACGAACATGACGTGAACCTGGGGGTAGGGAACAACATATGTTGCGGTTTCTTCAGATCAACCTCCATCATTGTAAAGTGGCCAGATCAACCTTCATTACAGTTAAGTGGCATCTGTCACTTTAAGCCTTCGTTTAGCAAAAGGCGAGGCGAATGTGGCCCTAATACAAAAGTCCTGGGTTGCTAACTGAAGGGTTTGTGGGTTGAGGTCGACGACATTGGTGGCAGAAACGATCTGAATATAATCCTGTTAACGGCGTCAGTTTTGCGGTCAGCCTGAAACTGAAGGGGTTGAATATTGGGTTGGCCATATAGTACATTCTCCATGAAGAAATTAAGGGCGGATCAATAAGTCCGTGACTTTTTGAATGAAACGCGGTTTTTTTTTTGCAAAAAAAAATTATTTTTCAACAAAATCTCTATTATCTCAATACACGTAGTCCAACGTTTCTCCAATTTTTGTATCCCATCCCAAAAATAGGATTTTTTCGAGGTCCATAAATAGGCACCAATTTCATCGTTGGAGCTACATCTCTTTCCACCTAGCCATTTTTTTAGGTTTGGAAATAGGAAATAGTCACTGGGAGCTAAATCCGGAGAATATGGCGGATGAGGTACCAATTCGTAACCCAATTCCAACAACTCTAAACAATCCTTTGAAGTTGTCACACGATTACGTTTATGGTCAATTGAGAGCAAACGCGGCACCCATCTTGCAGACACCTTTCTTAAACCCAACTGATCATTTAAAATCGAAACCTCGAAGAGCTTCTCGTAATCTGTTCGTTGACTGATCAGGGCCTCCAGTTTTAGACTCACTAATTAGGACCTACATATGTACATATTTACATCGAATCACGTCGCTAACCGAGGTGAACGCCGTTCCTACGCAATGTGGACCCATCACCGAGAGTAGTGAAAGGTGGTTGGAGCAGTAATTGAGCAAACTCTCTAATGTAGAAAAGTCGCGCACGATACTCATTGGTGGAGACATTGGAACTAGAGGGTACAAATCTGAAGTCGAAATTTGAAAATTAAAAATGTCGGATACATGATGGTGGTCAAAACTCCAAAAACATTAACTGCTTGCTTTGAAACTTAGCGATTTGTGGGGCATCAGTCCACAGTCTAGAGTAGGGCATAAATCCTACTATTTTTGCCACCCAACCCTAATCCCTGGCTCCGTTATACCCCAACTAGTAGATTCCAAAAGGATCTTAGAACCGACTTTCACATTGCAGCGTATGTGGCACATACCTGGATCGCAGCCAACCCATGCGAAGTGGACAACATTGAGCACACTCTCAAAGTTAGTAATCCCGAACTTCCAACGAACAATTAGAAAATCGGTGGATTGGAAGAGGCAGTTGATGTCGGAAAACATCCCATGTTAATTTTAAGCAACGAGTCACTGCGACTTCAAACCCAATGGGAGGAGGATTGGTCTCGTTTTGTATTGGGCAGATAACCATGAAGACTTATAATAGAGATCAGGAATACAACGCTGCTGATAGAGTGTCGACTGTCAACGAAAAAGTACCACAATATAAAGATGAAGACTAGGAGCACGAGGCTATGGATAGCATGTCGATGGTTAGCGGGAATATAACAATGTACGAAGCACTTAACAGATCCGGAAGAGGGTGTCTGGTTACGAACATGACGTGAACCTGGGGGTAGGGAACAACATATGTTGCGGTTTCTTCAGATCAACCTCCATCATTGTAAAGTGGCCAGATCAACCTTCATTACAGTTAAGTGGCATCTGTCACTTTAAGCCTTCGTTTAGCAAAAGGCGAGGCGAATGTGGCCCTAATACAAAAGTCCTGGGTTGCTAACTGAAGGGTTTGTGGGTTGAGGTCGACGACATTGGTGGCAGAAACGATCTGAATATAATCCTGTTAACGGCGTCAGTTTTGCGGTCAGCCTGAAACTGAAGGGGTTGAATATTGGGTTGGCCATATAGTACATTCTCCATGAAGAAATTAAGGGCGGATCAATAAGTCCGTGACTTTTTGAATGAAACGCGGTTTTTTTTTTGCAAAAAAAAATTATTTTTCAACAAAATCTCTATTATCTTAATACACGTAGTCCAACGTTTCTCCAATTTTTGTATCCCATCCCAAAAATAGGATTTTTTCGAGGTCCATAAATAGGCACCAATTTCATCGTTGGAGCTACATCTCTTTCCACCTAGCCATTTTTTTAGGTTTGGAAATAGGAAATAGTCACTGGGAGCTAAATCCGGAGAATATGGCGGATGAGGTACCAATTCGTAACCCAATTCCAACAACTCTAAACAATCCTTTGAAGTTGTCACACGATTACGTTTATGGTCAATTGAGAGCAAACGCGGCACCCATCTTGCAGACACCTTTCTTAAACCCAACTGATCATTTAAAATCGAAACCATACTGCCACATAAAATGCCTATGGTATCAGCAATCTCACACACTTTTACTCTTCGATCGGCCAACACCATGTCGTGGAATTTTTCGACATTTTCGGGTTTATTGACCTCAATTGGCCGTCCAGAACGTTCAGCGTCATTTGTACTTGTGCGACCACAACGAAAGTCAGTAAACCACTTTTTTACCATTGAAATCGATTGCGCAGAGTCCCCATAGGATTTATCAAGCTTTTCCTTGGTTTGATTGACGGTTTTTTTTCGCAAAAAATAATGTTTAATGAGCACTCGAAATTCACTTTTTTCCATTTTTAAAAAAATGCACGAGGTTGTATGATTTGAACAGCTGTTAAACACAAAGTAAATGACGGAACTTGCTCAAAATTTGTCAGTAGTCTATTAACAGGTGCTACTTGATGGCAGCAGTGTTGCATTTCATATAACTACGAGGGAAGTTAGAAAAGTCACGGACTTATTGATCCGCCTCGTAGACCACGAACACAAGTTCCGGGGACAAGAGACCAATTGCCAACTTTCTACAAACTCTCTTGTCGAAAAACAAAGCAAAGGAGGAAGAAGAATACTCCCTGGCGGAATGGACAACTTGGAGATATATGAAAATAATGTCGACGACTATTTTTTAAAGCCTAGTTTTCGGGAGATAAGGAAGACTCCGATAATTACACAATTGAGTTAAGGCGATATACAAATGGGCTCAGAAGGGCTGAAATAAACTTGTGTATGCTCTTCTGTAAATCAATAGAAGATACATCCGAGGCGTCGAGGCTGAGAAAAATACTGGCGCCCGAGAACACGACGATAGGATACCTGAATAACTCTTCTGGGCAGTGGATAAGCTGTAGTGAAGATTCGCTTAATATCCGCTTAATATAATATCACTTAATATCCTTATGAAAACTCATTACTCCAGCCACTCTTTGAACGATACCGCAGTAAGTGAACATAGATTGGAAGAAAAAATTGTCAAGGAAATTGTTACTACATCCAGAATTAAATAGGTTATCCGCAGCTTTTGACCCTTTAAAGTCTCCTGGGCTCGGCCTGAAGTTCGGAACTACCTTGGGCTGGTCCTAGCTGTTGAAGTTATACATGGCGTGTATAGACTTCAGATACATACCTAGATGGTGTAGGGACACAAGAGTGATGTTTATTGCCAAATCGGGAAAGGTCCCTCATACGGCTCCTAAAGACTTTAGGCTTATAAGTCTGTCGTCCTCTTTCCTACTCCAGACTTTGGAACGGCTGATAGATGAACACTCGTGGAGGAGTATTCGTGTATGGTTGCTATCTGGTGCGCAGCATGCTTAAGTAAAGGGCAGATCCACAGAGACAGCCCTGCATGACGTTGACTGTTAAGGAGTATAGGTTGGTAGCCCTCCTTGACGTTGGGGGTGCGTTCAGCAATATCACGCCTACTGCTATGTAATTGGCGCTATCGACGTGGACCTAATAGGGTTTATAAATATATGAAATACTTACCAGAATACGTGTCACTACCCAATTGAGCACCTCGACCTTTATCAGGTATAGTAACAGTGGCAAGAATGGGTCTTATCTCCAGTTCTATGATACCTTTAGCTGATTGGAATACTGGTCACTCTCAAAAAATGCGTGTGGAAAAATTGTTGCTTATGCGCACGACATGGCAATACCTGTAAGGGGCAAGTTGCCTAAGGGTTATCGTCAGTGTAGTTTACGAACTTTGGTCAGATGATTGGTTACGAAAATATTGGGTGTAAACCCGGCCAAGACCGAGATGGTTCTTTTTACTCGAAGATGGTATAAAACTTCTACCTTGGACCCTATCACGATAAATGGTTCTGTAATTAAGCTCGTAGAGTGTGCCAAATACTTGGATGTTATTTTGGCCAGCAGGTTAGTTTTAGACCCAACGTATTGGAAAGGGCGGAATAGGTGATGATATGCCAATACAACCTGAAAGAGGGCTATAAGTTGCAAATAGGGACATTATACAGCGGTGGTGAGTTCGATACAGCATTATGGGGAACTGTAGAGCGGATGAGCTAGTGAGACTCGGGACTGAATTAGAGATTCCACAGGAATTGGGTCATATAGGCCTGCCGCTAGCGACTTGTAAGCATATCCTCCAAGAATGCTCCCATGTGATGATGCAGTAGAAGTGGACGAGGGAAACATATGCACTCACAATGCAAATCTGATTGTTAGTGGATAGAAGGATATCCATGAACCTTTTGTCTCTACCCAGGCCCAAAGTATCAATGCATATTTCAGTTTTGGCGGAACACTATCTGATTGGTAGACATGCAGCGATACTGAAGGTCAGGGTAAATGACTTCTGTAGAAGCTGTAACGATTTCGAAGACGAAGAATCCAATGAACATCTGTCATTCTACTTAAGAGATCTGGGAGAATTATCTCAGATAGGCGTAGACAGGATCTTGAACTTCTTGGAGCAAACTAAATAATTCTTCAGTAGGTATAGCGCTTAATTCGTTATGGCTTAAAAGTCTGAGTGAGTCGTCCATCGACTGCCTCCAACACCTAACCTAACTTACCTGTGAGTGAGCCCAAATGTTTATATTCATTTCTTAAAAAATATTAGTTTTTGTAATATCACTACGAGGTACATAATTTCCCTGCATTTTTTTACCTGATATCTTATTTGTTGCAAATCTTAAGCTTTCCAGAATTGACATCCCTTTCACGGAAATGCGATCCCAGTAGCGTAAAAAATATAACATTACAACATCCTAGTACAATTTCACAAATAATGGCGTATACAGTATTTCTTGCAACCAGCTGCAATAACACAAAAACTAAACATAATAGTTGTTATTTTATGTAGACGGCACCTCCTGAATAGGAGGAGTCCTGGAATATACAAACAAAAACCAACACATAACATCTATTTTACACGATGTTGCGACATAAACAACCATCCAATACTTACTTATTTATATATATTATATACATACAAGCTAAACAACAAGTGCATTTTCACACATCCCACCTTCACTTCAGACACTCCATTGAAAGCCCACTGTGATTGGAGATTCTATTGCTGCATACAGTACAAAACCCAACCTTACTATTACTACTCCTTCTCTGAATGTTTTGTATTGCGATTTTTTACAACTATTAATGTTTATTTAAATGTCTTGCATTGCCGACATCCTGTCAAGCAGTAAACAAAACCCTAATGTCAAAATGCACCTACTCACTCTAACTGTAGCTCAATGAGCTTGCAGTATATTCTTTCACACTGTGGTCTCTTTCTATTTCTTAAACTCTCACTCTCTGTTAACATAAATGCATTACAGCTTGTGTGGATGTTATTGCTACTGCGCATGTCCTGCACATAATGCAGTTGTAGTTGTGGCAGTAGTTTCTTCTTCATTCTGCCATTAAAAAGCGAGTGTGAGTGAGAGTGAATAAAGGTAAACAACATATAAGATACAATACAAGGCATTTAAATGAAACTGGGTGGGAGGGGAAGGGGCTCTCATAGCACATTGTACTACAATTATTGCTGTTTGCTGTGTATAAACAATTTGTTGTTGGTTTGTTTGTCTACATATTTCAACTGAATTTCGTTGCATTTCATACATCCTTTAGCTTTACTTGGTTGGTTTTTCGAAAACCTGGAAAACTCTACACTGTGAAAATTGTATTTTTGTGGGCGTAGTCCTTGTATAATCGTTGTTCTTATTGGTCGTTAGAATGTGGTGTTGCATTTATGTTTTGTTTTTTTTTTTTGTATTTATTTACGTTAATACACGTATGTATATTTATACATGGGAACATATATACAATTTACCATTAATATACAGTTGCGGTCAAAATTATAGTAGCGCTACGACTCAATTAGAAAAGGTATCGTATATTTGTTTTGGTTTTATAAATCTTTTATATTTTAACAATAATTTTTGCATATATAGCGACAATATGGAAAGCGCCGTTATAATCGCATATTCTGATTTTGTTTTGTACCTGGCAACATTTTTGTTTTCAAATTTAGGGGATTTTGAATCGGTCAAAACAATGTTAGTACCTGATAAGATCTCGTATATAATTTGGCTGCGATATTTTCTCCCTACAAAAGTTTAAAAAGTAAACCACTGTGTAATTCTTTAAAGAGAGAAACGTTTCCTCACTTTTCCTTTCACACTCTTCGTGGTGCGGTCGGTGTGATAGGCAGATGTTTGACGAGAAGTGACTTACACCAGGTGGTATTACAAGAACTTTAGACTTTAATTTTTCATGTCGTTTTGATGAAAAACTCTGAAATTTAAATGTTTTTTACACTTTTTTATTGTTACCATACATTTTTGTTGTATTTAACACAATAATTTTAATGCACAAAACGAAATACCGTTGTTGTTATATTGTTGGTTGTTTTGAACCATTGCCTCTATCTGGTATTATTGAAGCAATTCATTTTAACATCCAACGTTCACATCACACCAGGCCAAATGTCATAAATTTGCTGAGAGAAATTTTAAGTCCATGTATAAGAATAAGTCTATGAAGTAAGCATTCGCAAATGTGCTGTGTTCCGAGAGTTTTTGAATTTCATACAAAATGTGTTTGTTTATTGTGACTATCAGAGTGGATTTTTTTCGATTTTGACTCACTTTTGGCATCTAATAACTTCTATTTGGTTGATTGTACCGGTAAACTCTCTTCAACAAAGTTTTTCCAAACGTTTTGGGCTTCAGTTTTAGGGAACACAGCTTACATCTAAAACCAGGTGTATGGGGCTTTTTGTTTCAGTCAGCAGTAAGTTTTGTATGAAACCGTAATTGTAACTCAAAAAACTAATGATGCAGTTCGATTTCTCGTACCCGAATTAGGGTAAAACCGTCATCTCCTGTCCTGTCTCGTTTTTCGACTTCCACAGTGTAATTGTTGGGAACCGGAATTTTGACATTTCGATAATTTTAACAAACAAAAGTAACACCACATTCGTTAAAATTAAAATGGAGCGCGTGGAGGAATTATAAATGAAATATTCGCAAGGTAAATCAAAGATAGTTGGTAACTACTATCTGCAACAAAATTGTTTACGAAAATTTCGCAAGAACTGAATACGGGGCTTATATCTCGTAATTTCCTTAACGAGTGGTTTGGACTTTGGCGGAGTCAGCGACTTCTTTCGGACCGGTCTAGTTCCTTTCCCAGTTGGGAGATGGCTTTTTTTCTTATAGTATCCGTATCATAAATTACCATATCCAACCTCTCTATAATTCTAGGGCTATACAGCGATCATTTATCCGTTTACGCAACGGGATTATTTCACTATAGAGTCCAAACAGAAATCGACACTCATCAGATGATGACGAAAAAATCTCAAGCGTCTAAACGAAATGGGATAGAGAGCGTCTGGTGACTTTAGTTGATTTTTTTTCTCTATGAATCGCATATATTTGAAGCTCTTTTCTGGTGTGTGTTTGAAAGTTTGCACAAATCATTTTATAGTTCCACAGGATGAAATTGCTTTCACTGCTTTCAAAATTGTTTTATTCACTTTTATTGTATTGTGTTTAAAAATAAATGTGACAACTTCATTCTCTCAATTGAAAGATTTCGTCAGAACCCCGCCAAAAAATTAGAAAAAATTCTGTTCAAGCGGCGAGTCGTCAGCAGCAGCGGATTTTCGTAACGATTTGTCCCTGTCATAAGAAACCCCTTTTAAAAAACGTAGCGTGTTTGATTATGTTTGGACTCATAGGTTGGTAATTCTGTACCTGTAGTAGTCAGCATAGATAAAGGAAATCGCCCATATTCCCGTTGTCGACGTCAATACATTTGGACTAAAAAAATTTTGTGTGATGTTTTAAGAGGGTTGTTTTTCGATCATAGACATCAAAAACTTTGTAGTTGTTGATGTGACAATACATTTATAACGTTCTAAAGGTGACAAAAATCTGATGACGACGACAACGGGAATAAGGCCGAATAAGTAGATATCGCATAGGCGTTGTCAAGTACTACCACTAGGTGCTGTGTTGTCGTTTTGTGACTCGCATTGAAGTTTCTCATAACTGTCATTGACGTTTATTCAACACTGTGGGAAATTTGATACATACAAAAAAAGTATCATTTTCCAGGTTGTGTTATTTAATTTTTTTTATGTCGTTGTGTTCCCCACTTTCAAGTTAAAATGTTGTTATTTTTATTGTATCTTTTTGTTTACCGTTATTGTTGGTGTTCGTTTGTGTTGAATTTGAGAGCAACGGACCAAAAAACAAAATCCCTGTTGATGTTGCCTACCACACCTATTGTTAGCACCTGTTCTAAATACATCTTGCAAGGTACATTTTGTTTGGGATCAAACGTTGTAATTATTGCATCCAGCTCCATCTAGAAAATATCCCATTGAACAAGAAATTTCCCAAGGCATGTGCGATATCTAGTTAATTCCTTTATCTATGGTAGTCGGCATAGATAAAGTAAACAAGTAGATGAAGCACAAGTGTTGGGAAAATTTTAGTGTAATGGGTAATTTTCTAGATGTTGAAAGCTATAAATGGGATTTTTTTGTTCCCAAAAAAAGTCACAAAATATGACAATAAAAATCTAAAATTTCATATAAAAAAAAAATAATTTTCAACAAAAATATCAAGAATACAACACGTTACTTAAAGTAAAGAATTGCAAAGCCTTGTCACCACCGTCTATGTTCTAATAAATTGGTTCTTCCTCCGGTTCAGCTACCATTCCTTGTTGAGAGTCCTCAGACACTCTAACGGTTTTGCCGTCTGCGACCACAGAAGTTCTACAGATTTCGGCGGGGAAGTTTATAGATTAAAAAGGCTTTCCGGGATGTTCATCTTTGGGCGGTCTTACGGGTTTTCTCCTATTGTTATCCCAACACTGGCCTCATGGCTTTGAAATATTTTTTTTGTATAAGAAACAAATGCTATTATGTAAAATTACATAAATTTTGTAAAATTTTTAATTGTTTAAATTACTTTCACAAAAATTTCCCACAATTTTGAATAAACGTCAATGAGAATTATAGGAAACTCTTCAGTGAAAGTGACAGTAGTACAGGACAGCACCTAGTGAACAAAGTTGACAATGGTCGCGCTATATCTATTATTTGCTTTATCTATGGTAGTTGGCAGGGTTTAACGCCGACAAGAATTTGTCTACAGACTTCGGTGTCTTCAGTGTCAAGTGCCCACCAGTAGATGCATTACCTAGGCAGTGGTTGGTTGTTTTATTGTTGTGACGTATACGCCTGATCTGCGCGCTTTCAGTCATTCAATTGGTGTCTTCATTTTAGTGTGATATCTTGCCGCTAACGAAACGTAGAGTTCAAATCCTTTAAGATAGCCGAATGGTGAATTTGATGAGATTGCTTGCTCTCCATTACGTCCTTTTCTCCAATACATGAAGCTCTGGGGCAGTAAAGGCTGCATGTGCCTCCATGGAGAGCTCGTCTCAATTTACCGCTTCCATTCGCCTAACCTGGTGATATAGCGCGTCTATATCCAATAACTTCCAAATCGGAGTCCATATGGTCACGATAATTAAACATTTTTTAGGCACTTGAAAAACTTTTACTTACTTATCCGGTCACGAACAACCCCGAGGGGTAGGGACCTTACAAAACGAAGATAACATATTTCGCCAACCAGTTCGATCATTTGTCTTATCTCTCCAGTTGGCAATACCAAGTGTACGCAGCCTGATCCCTCCAGCGGAGTCTTTGTCTTCCTATTTTTCGTCGTCCTTCGAGTTCGGTTTCGAAAACCATTCGTCCTGGTTCGTCTTCATCCATTCTACTGACATTGCCTAGCCAGCGCAATCGGGTTATTTTGATCCGCTTAACTATGTCAATGTCGGGATACTCGCCGTTGTGCACTATAGGGCCACAAATTTTTCGGAATATTTTTCTCTCGAAGACTCCTACAGATGTTTCGTCTGCTTGCGATAAGACCCAGGATTCTGCGCCCTAAAGCAAGACAGGTTGTATGAGAGTCTGGTATAGTTGGACTTTTGTTACTCGAGAGAGGGCTTTATCTCTAAAGCGCTTGCTTAGCCCAAAATAACATCTACTCGCAAGCACAATTCTCCGCTTGATCTCAAGGCTGACGTTGTTGTTTTTGTTTACGGCAGATCCGAGGTATATAAATGCATCTACCACCTCGAACTTATAACGGTTATCAACGTTCACGCTTTGGTCTAATCGCGTGGAGGCCCAGCTCGTTGAAACCATTAATTTTGTCTTGTCCTCATTTACCGCCAGACCCACTTTTCCTGACTCCTTCTCAATTCTCGAAAACACCGCAGTAACTTCTCTAACTGTGCGTCCAATGATATCTACATATATCATCAGCATACGCGAGCAGCATGTGACTTTTGCTGCTGATGGTTTTATTCATGTTGACAGCAGCTTTTCTCAGAATAATCTCTATTAAGATGTTAAAGAGATCGCACGATAGGATGTCACCTTGTCTGAGGCCTCGCTTTTACCAAATTAAATAAAATAATAGAAGTACAAATGTAAAATGTTCTTCTTCTTGTTTTCATTCACTCCTATTGACGACTTTGTTTATGTTTTTAATAGGTTATCGATAAACAGTCGACGTCGTCTCAGATAGTTACAGAATACCAAAGTAGTGTTGATGTGACGACGATGTTGACAAGAAGTGAAGTTGACATAAAAACGACAACGACGTCGACGACGTAATAAGGGCGAATATTTT
This sequence comes from Phaonia tiefii, assembly GCA_963931995.1. NCBI lineage: Eukaryota > Metazoa > Arthropoda > Insecta > Diptera > Muscidae > Phaonia > Phaonia tiefii. Next base: position 294,310,539 of record OZ008367.1, read on the forward strand.
GTATTCTGGCCCTTCATCAGACTCGATATTTAACTCAGAATCTGAAGAAACAATTTCAGCATTTAAAAAAAAAAAGTCCACTGATTTGTAATACTTGAATACTCTAGATTTTGGAAAATAGCGAGAAAATTCCGACGAATCCAGTGCATCTCGTAAGTCTAGCGCCATAGCCCTCCAGTATCACGGCAAAATCTTGGTCGATGGCCTGTTAATCACTGAAACGGCCAGATATTAGTGAGGCACCACTAAAATACAGTCATATACCTTAACTATCTGACGCCACGCATGACACCCCGCATTGGGGGAGTTAGTTTTGAGTATGATGTATTATTAACTGGGGCTCAAAAACCTACAGCCATGAATACCTTCAACAGCTCAAGTGGGAATAGATTCGAAAGGTGTTAATTAAATAGCCCTCACCAAAACTTGTCTGTGGGCTATGGCAATAAAGATGAAATCGTCATGCTCCTTTTTAGTAATTCTATATCTTTACCGAATAATAGAATGTAGAGGATTTTCATATTTATACTAATAGTTGGGTTGATTTTATTGTTATTACTAACAGGTTTTCTTCTCTCCAATAGGTTAAAGCTTCTTTATATACCCAATTGAAGGCCTGAGTTAGGTTAGGTTACCAATACGTCTAGGATCATACTTATATAGCAGTGAAAGACATCCACTTTTTGTGTTTAAACAATAGATATTGTTCTTATTACTTACTGATTTTATATTAAATTATCTTTAAATTTCTTTTATTTACAGTCTAACATACGTTCAGCTACATTGTTATGCTCTACAGAATCATCGATTATAACAATTAAAGCAGCTAAAGAAGGACCTCGTAAGGTTTTAATTGTCACCTCTAAAGGCAATTTAATTCATGTGCGAGATGCTACATCTGGATTACTACTGCGAACATTTGATGTACCCGAGTTTATAAATATTTATAGTATATTATTGAATGAGGGTATACTCTATTGTGGGACGCAGAAAAAGGAAATACGCAAATATGATTTTGTTGTAAGTACGGGCACCAGCAATGGAATATCTTGAAATTGTGAATTTAAACTATGTACATATTAATATTTTTATTTTGGAATGTCTCTCATTAGTCTGGCGCTCCACATGGCTCAATAACGTGTGGAAATGGCGCAGTAAGCATGCTTATGTTTAGAAATAAATATATGTTTGTGGGTTGTTATGATGGCTACATTTATATACTGGATAAAGAAACGGGACGCCAAGTAACACGTCTAACTGGTTCGGGCAAAATGATATTAACCTTGGAAATAGTAGGGGATAAGGTATGTTTGAAATATGAAAATAAATTAGTTACTTAACTTATCGCTCCTCCTGTCTTTCTGTTTAAGATCATAACTTCAGCCAAGGATTGCACCATGAAAGTTATTAACATACCCACATATTGTTTATGAAACTCATTGTAATCAATTTGTATGTTAAAAATCGCTGGTTACTTGCAAAGGATACTACTAACACAAAAAACTGAACAAAATAATAAAAAACTAAATCTGATTTATAATTTGTATTACAATATTTCAAATGTATTTTTTTTATTCAAAATGTTTATGTTGTATCGCTTTAAAACAAATGAAACATATTACGAGTTAAGTTTAATACTTTAGTAATCTTTTGTTCCCTTTAATAAATTGAATAAAATACTATTAATTTTATAATAATATACTTGTGTAAATACATACAATATGTAATGTATTAATCAATATTAATATATATTTTTTAAGTTAACACTTAAACCATTACTTAGTATGAAATAAAATATGTATTTCTTTTTGTAATTGATTAATTTGTAATAAATAACAACAATCTTGTGGCTGTTGTGTCATGGATTTTATTTACCAATGGCCCAAGCGAGATTGATTATGTATAATTGGATTTAGACAATTCCTTCCCCGATTGATGTGATTTTTTCTTGCTTTTAATGGCAATCCTTTGTTCTTCCTTCTTTTAGTCGTTAGAAACATTGTAATTTGGAGCGACATAGATTAGGAAGTATTTCGCCAACAGCACTCTCTGCTTCAGAATTACTTTTGCTTTGTGACGCAGTACTACATATATATCAAGGCAATTCATCGATTTTGGGAACAAAGTAAATATTTCCCACATATTTTATAAACAAATTTATAAAATATAATAAGAAGGTGTCGGGTATTATGTACTAAATGAGCCCGCTCTTACAAAAATAGAAATAAAGGACGATATAAATTATTTTTCTTTGATTTAAACTTAATAAATTTTGTGTTTTTCCTTTAATTTTTTTTATTGTTTTCAAATAAAAATTAGTGTAACTTCAAAAACTTTCGGTATCCAATTGCATTTGATGCAATTTCTGGTTTAATTTTTGATTATGGTCCTTAAGATAAGCAATGAGGTCAGCCTAAAACAAAAGAAAAGTAAGAATTTAAATATGTTTGAACAGTAAATATGGGGATTATATTAATGAACTGGTGGTAAAGAAAACTAAATACCTAGTAGGCACATAAATATTGTTACTAAATTGAACATACCCATTAGAATAGTAAAATTTAACATACCTTTTATTATCATATGGTTTTTAAAAGTTAACCTCTATAGCGTGTTAGTCAGTTACGGGAATTTGAAATTGTGTCAACTTTCACCATGGAGTGGTCAGATAAGGAAGACCTTATCGCAGTTATAGAACTTTTTAAATGTGGAAAAAGAATGATATTTTCAAAACGCTCCGCCCGCTCGGCATAAGTCGCATGTTCGTCTACAGGTGCATACAATTGTGTGAGGAGACTGGAGACATAAAAGACCGCCCCCGGTCGAGCCGCCCACGTACCGTTGGGACACAGCAAGTCATCAAAGCAGGAATTCAACGAAATGCTCTCCGGAAACAGAAAACCACGGCCCGTGAGATGAAAATGACGCAATAATCCATGAATCGAATTATTAGAAAAGACTTGGGACTTGGAGCTTGCAAATGGCGTACAGGACATTTGTTGACTACAACTTAAAAAAAAATAGGATAGAAAAATCCAAACGTCTTTTGGTGAAGAAATGTAACAAAATGATAGGGTTTATGCACGATCATCTAAAGAAGCATCTGAGCTCATCCCACGGGTTGAAAAGGGTAATCATCCAGCTGCAGTCATGGTTTGGTGCGGTGTCACTTATGATGGCGTAACTGACTTGAATTTCTGTGAACAAGAATTCAAAACAGCAGCCAAAGTTTAGCAAGAAACCGTTTTGAAGCAGTTGTGAAGCCGCTTAACAATTCCCTGTTCCAAAACCAGCCGTGGATTTTCCAGCAAGATATAGCACCAGCTCATAAGGCTAAAACGACACAAACCTGGCTTCGAAACAATTTGCCAGATTTTATGTTCTCTGAAGAATGCCCTCTGGCAGCCCTGATCAGAACCCTCTGTATTACAAATTGTGGACCGTTTTAGAGGACATGCTCTGCCACCAAAGATACCCCAACATTGATTCTCTTAAGACAGTTCTGGTTCGTGCTGTAGCCAATTTTCCAATGGATGAGATGCGTGCAGCTATTGATGATTGACCAATGCGACTTAAGGTGTGCGTGAAGGCCAAGGGCGGACATTTTGAATGAAAGTTAGCTTTTTGTATACATACATATCAATAAATAATTTTAAAAAAAATTGATCCAAAAACGTTCATTAGTTTTTGTTTTATAGCCCAAAATATAAGTAACAGTATTTACGTCCCTACTAAGTATATAAATAGCTTTCCATGAAGGGACTAGGGATATCTTGTCACAATGCAGAAGACTGACTGATTGCCGATCGCTTTTGCACCGATTCCGAACTGTTTATTGAGAAATTTTCGAGCAGGAATCGGACCCATGTTCTTATGTACAAGAGTCGCGCATACTAACCATTGCACCACAACAAAATCTGTGTAATTTAATAGTTCCCTGCCCAAAGGGATATATGAAGTCCAAAGTTTTAGACTTTAACGCATGGCCGCTTATTGCGAAGACTAGATTATGCAAGGTGTCCGCCGGGAAGGTATACTACTTTGTTTTCCCGCCATTTTGGTAAACATTAGTCTTGACAGTTCATATTTGGCAGTCGTGAAGTAGAGACGTGGCAAATTAATTATGGAAAAATATTCGATAAACCGACGTGTTTTAATCGTTAAAACGTTTTATCAAAATCAATCATCGATTACTGTGACGATGAGAAAGTTACGTGAAATTTTTGGGAGAAACAACGTGCCAATAAAACCCACTATTTATCGTGTAGTGAATGATTTCGAAGAGGGTCTGTAGCTGATAGGCCCAAGCAAGATCGGTTGAAAACATTACTGCTGCTCAAGAAAGTGTTAAAACAATCCATCAACCTCAATTCGACGCCGTGCTCAGGAGCTTGGTTTTCAAAGAACAACTTTGGCCACAATTTTGCACAAGGATTTGCATTTGTTTCCATTTAAGATTCAGTTGACACAAGAGCTTCTTCCACAAGACCATTTACGCCGCCGTACATATGCCAATAGGATGTTACAGCTCGCCCATGACAACCCCGAATTTCATGAAAAAATCAATAATGAGTGACGAGGCACATTTTCATTTGAATGGATATTTGAATAAACAGAATAGTCGGTTCTGCGCAATGGGAAACCCTCAAATTATTCATCAGTCACCTTTGCATCCATTAAAAGTGAAATACCGCCGTGACATGTGTGAGAATGTAATGAAAAATGTTCTCAAAAGGGCTCGCATTTGTGAGGCTAACAGGCGGACATTTATCTGATATTGTATTCCATACCTAATTGCCGACATTAAATAAAACATTTACCAATATAAGATCCATTCTCTTTCATTTAATCAAAAATTATAAACAAAGTAGTATACCTTCCCGACGGACACCCTGTATAAGTAGATTGAGGTAAATTATCACTATGCTTGGGTTTGAGCCAACCGTTCCACTGATTTCATATTTGGTCGGAAATCACACTACATTAAAAATACAAATGTTTTACGTTTTCGTTCGACTTGAAATGTCAAGAATGTTGAAGCCAAATATAATCAGCCTTATTACGAATGTCGTTCTCATACAAGGTGTTTCAAAAGAAGTCATCCGATGATGTTTGGCTCTCATTTTTTTCTAAATGAAAAACTTCCATTCTGTTTTTTTGATTATGTTTATTTCAACCTTTAGAATTATATTGGTTAAGTGGAGAAGATGATATCGGTTAAATGGGCGCCGTCACAATTGATTACCATACGGGCTCGTTTTATGGCATTTTTCATCACTTCGGCGAGAACTTCGGGCGACAGATTCTCGCACTCGTGTCGAATGTGGACCTTGAGGGCTTCCAGGGTCTCGGGCTTGTTCACGTAAACACGGGACTTCAAAAAACACCACAAAAAAGTCTGGAACGGTTAAATCGGGCGATCTTGCGGGCCATTGCAAATCGCCAAAGCTAGAGATGAGGCGACCCGGGAAAGCCGTCTTCAAAATATAGGTTGTAGCTCGCGCAGTGTGTGCCGTTGCTCCGTCCTGTTGAAACCACATGTCCTCCAGTCCTAATTCGTCGAATTGCGGCAGAAAAAACTCGGTTAACATGGCCCTATAGCGCGCACCGTTCACTGTTGTCTGACCAGGGGCGTTCTCTAAAAAAAATGGCCCGATGACTCCTCCAGTGTGAACAGCGCACCATTCAGTCACTTTGAGCGGGTGTAATGGCTCCTCGTGCATCACTCGTGGATTTTCGGTGCCCCAGAAGCGATAGTTTTGCTTGTTCGCGTACCCGCTGAGGTGATTTTCAAATCATTATGAACAAAAGCCCGTATGGTAATCAATTGTGACGGCGCCCATTTACCGATATCATTTTCTCAACTTAACCAATAAAATTCTAAAGGTTCAAATAAACATAATCAAAAAACAGAATCGAAGTTTTTCATTTAGAAAAAAAATGAGAGCCAAACAACATCGGATGACTTATTTTGAAACACCTTGTATTTCGACTACGACAGTTTTGTAAAACATTAAAGATAACACGCCAACTCTGTCTTTCATCTTTTAAAAAACTGTCGTAGTTGAAATACGCGAACGATATACGTAATACGGCTGAATATCTTTCGACTACAATACGAACGAAAGCTTTCGTTCGACAACTTCTGTTGAAATCAGACGTCATCAAGATGGGGAGTAACCAAGATTGGGTAGACCACTTTTAAGCGAAAAAATAACTAACAAGGACAAATGTTGGCCATTTGTTGGTATACATACTTTTATACTTTAGCTTGGTTCTACAAATAATAGAGTGATTATTTTCTTCTTCTTTTTTGATATCAGCTGAACAAGAGCATGAATAAGTAGTTTAATAAAATGGGTTTAAAGTAACCAAACAATTTAATACAAGGAAATGTGCCACACAATGCGATAGAGTTAACCGTGTTTTAATTGTCACATCTAAATCTTGATATAGATGTTTTTAAAGAGTCCCTACTAAAGATTATTGAAGTAATTTCAAATGTCGGAAAGAAATCAACAAAAGAGCGTTTTTAAAAAGTTCAAGGTTTTAAAAATTCTCTGCATACGAGAGATGGAATTTGTTAAAAATCACACCTGTGGTATTATCAATGTCGCTCATATAATTAGCGCCTGTATTTACCTGCTTTTCCAAAAGTTCTGCAACATTGCCACCCGGCTGCATAAGACCCAACGAACCTGTCGAACTATTTGTACCCCTTAAGGCGTCTGGATAATGTGCACTTTTATTAAATTTATTGACAGTAACTGAAATTTTGAAAAAAATTCAATTTGAAATATATTATTTAAATAAGAAATTTTTTAAAACTTACAAATATAAACACCATGAGCTGTTAATAAAACAATTGTTTCGGATATTTGAAATGCAAGTATACACGCGATAGGTGTAATCCAAGTATTCCAAATTTCGTAATTGTCTAAAGATTGCGCCAATAATAGCAAGGTATTCCATGCAGAGACAATGTTTAAAGCAACGCCATTGTGGCCAGTAATAGAACGATGAAAATCATGGTAACCATTCATGCGCAACTCGTTGTGCCGTTTTCGAATCAAGTGATCAAATAACTAAAAGAAACAAATAAATAAGTGACAATGGGTTGTAAGGGAAATCATTGTAAAAATATTGAAATGAAACTTACAAATGTTAAAAGCCAAAAAGCTACTCGCAAACTGGTCATAATAAAATACGCTTCACTATGTTTATTTTCCGGCCATAGAGATGTCAAAGCAATTCCCACAAAGGATATAACCGTGGAGATTAACAGGTGAATGCTTAAAAAAGTAAATATTTTTGTTAAGAATAAATATTAAGTAGGAAAAAAATTAAGAGGATGATTGTGACTATTTAAAATGTAATCATCTTGAAGTGTCTTACATGGTATAATTGGAAAGAAGTACATTCACCTCGTCGTCTTGTGCCGACTGTTGAAAATTAGTATTAGTAGATAAAGGAAATAAGTAGATATCCCACAGGCGTTGTCAAGTACTGCCACTAGGTGCTGTGTTGTCGTTTTGTAACTTTCATTGACGTTTCTCATAACATTCACTGACGTTTATTCAACCATGTGGGACATTTTTTCAATACAAAATTAGAATCATTTTCCAGGTTGTGCTATTCAAACAACTAATTTAGTTTTTTTCATGTCATTGTGTTCCCCACTTTCAAGTTAAATTTTTGTTATTTTGATTGCATCTTTTTGTTTACTGTTATTGTTGGTGTTCGTTTCTGTTGAATTTGAGAGCAACGGACAACAAAATAAAAACAAAATCCCCGTTGATGTTGCCTACCACACCTATTGTTAGCACCTGTTCTAAATACATCTTGCAAGGTATATTTTGTTTGGGATCAAACGTTGTAATTATTGCATCCAGCTCCATCTAGAAAATATCCCATTGAACAAGAAATTTCCCAAGGCATGTGCGATATCTAGTTAATTCCTTTATCTATGATGTACATTTTGTATCTCAATTGAAAAAGATTACAGAGTTTGACTTTTGAACTATAGCCTAACAAAATTGAACACACTCTAAGTAGCTTTTGAACCCGAATGGAAACTCCCACGCAGGGCTAGCAGAACAGACCCAGAGTAAGAACCACTTTATGTGTTTGGCGGATTTGGCGCTTGTTGTTTATGAAAATGCAATTGTCTGAGAGAACAATAAACAGAGGGTTTATTTGTAATAATAACTTAAGGGGCCCTTAGACCTGTGGATAAGTTGCTCGACTTCATGTTGACATCTTGACTTCGATTATTTCACATCAACTTCGATTTTGCCCTTAAGTGGAGTTCAGATTATCAGACGGATTTGACGATCTGTCGAATCTGAAGCAAAATTGTCAATGTGAACAGCTATTGTCAGATAAATCTGATGGTCTTCAAAACAGTTTGAAAGCCAAACGATTTATTTGAGGTTATCGATAAGACAGAGAGCGAGAGATAAAATGGCAGAGAGAATAAGCGAAGAGAAAAGCGGAAAACTACAAATTACATAGAATTTTAGGAATTTAATGTGAAATGAAAAAAATACAAATCTTCAGTGTAATTTAATTTAATCAAATGAAATATTAATTAATGAAAAACATAAATGCTTGATAAAATAAAGAAATAGGATGTGCGGGCTTAGTTTTTTCCTAGACATTAGTTTGTGTAATTAGATATATAATTACATGTGTGTACAGGGATGTGTGTACGTGTGCATAACAAATGTTCTCAGCAGTGTCTCCTCTTCCCTTTCGATTGCTGCGGGCAATCAAGTAATTGTTGCGAGACAATTGCAAGCGCAAACCGTTGATGTTAACACTGCGGTGTTGCTTCAAATGAAGTCTGTCAAATAAATATTTCTGTGTGGACGAAAAATCGATATTTTATCGATAACTCCTTCAGATATGTCTGTCAGATCTGTCTGATAATTTGAACTCCACTTTAAACTCTCAAACTAGTTGAGGCAACTTAATTTTCTTGTCAGATGTTGAAATGAAAGGTGGTGAGCGCGCTGCGAAAATGCCACCAATTTTAAGGAAAAACACTATTTTTATTTTCATTAAATATTTATAAATAACACTACAACTAATATTTATTTAGTTTATATTTTTCCGATAATGTTTGTTATTTATTTTTTGGTTCATTTATTTACATTTTTCCGATAATGTCGCCTCATGAACGTTTTTCATCGAAATGCGTATGAAAGTTGATGCAACTTCCCCTTACATTGATGGATAAGTTGATATCAACTTCAAAAAATCAAAATTGCTTTAATTTTACATCAATTAGTTTGTACAAACCACCATCTTCCCCTTACACCACGGATAAGTTGATGTCAACTTGAAGTCGCTGCAACTTATCCACTTTATACAATAGTAAACCACTTTATACAAATAGTAAACTCAGAGCGAATATTACGTATTTGAATGTTTTATTGTTATCGTTGTTGTAGTAACAGATTGTATGTTTCCACTCGTTCGTCTCTGGAAGATATAAAAACAAAATTATGTGTCAGCGGAAGTAGCGGTGGGGAGCTGGAGAAATTGTGCTACCTCCAAGGGTCTGTGCTACCTCCAAGGGTAGGTCCACTGGGCACAAGTCAGTAGGCCTATCAGGACAGTTAAAAATGTGAATAGTGTCATGAGGACTTTGTAGGCAGTGTGGGCACTGATCTAAGGTGCCTGGGATTATTCGTGATCTGTATGACTTCAGAATTGAACTCCAAATCGCGAGTGGGTATTTATTAAGGACCCTGTTGCAAGAGTAGACATTTATGGCCTCTGACACCGCCGTGTTATGCAACATTTTCTGGGATGCTGCTATCGAGTCTATTGACGTCAGATGGAATGACGTCTTGGATGTCCGCGCAGTACCGTCTGATGTCATTCCGGATGTGACGAGGAGGTGGATCCTGCACCAGAATATGATGGTTGGGGTGACTGGGCAGATGACAAGCCAGAAGAAACATTATGTTGTTGCACTGACAGTATCTTGGTATCCTCATGTAAATGATCCACGTTCGTCATTTGTGGGTATCGCTTAGGAAAGAGGACCACACAGGGGCAGTATAGTTGAAGACCCTGCGACTTATACCTTTATAAGTCACTACAATTGTCTCCTTCTTCTTGCCCCAAGTTGTCTCTGCAAGGGCCTTTAGAACCTTGTTGCGGGTGTGAACTTTTCTTCTAATGTAGTCCGCATGCTTGGAGAAAGTAGATAGATCGAAGATAACTCCGAGTATTTTGGGGTTATACCGCCCATTGACATAGATGTCGAGTTCTCTCCTTACTTCTTTGTACGGAGATAACTGTAAATTCTGTTCCTGCAGAGAGTTAGTAAGGGTGGCTAGATAGCTGTTAATCCTAGCGCTTGTATCGTCTACATTTACGCCCGAGGAGATGATAGTACAATCATCGACGTACGACACAATACTAAGATTCGCAAGATAAATGTTGAAGAGTATGGGTGACAGTACTCCTCCTTGTGGCACACCCAAATGTAAATTAATATTCCGTCTGCAAACCCTTGTTATCTTCAACCGTCTTCAGTCTCCTGGGGATTGTTTTAACTAATTTTCGGCAATAGTCAGGTGGTATTATCCTCCATTCTTCCAGAAGAAAATGGTTCATCTCCAATCCGCTGGAAAGCATGCGTTCTTGAACTTTCGGGTCGACATAATCGCACAAACTGTTCATAGGATTAATATCTGGGATCTGGGGAGGTATTTCCATGACATGGAGGACGTTCGACAGAAGCCAGGAGCGTACTTTATGTGCCCTGTTATTTGGGTCATTATCCCGATAGAAATACCAGACTTCGGTAAGAAACCATTTTTCGACACTTTCTCCCTTAGATGTCTAGATACACGTTTTCGTCCATAATCACATCAATGGAATGATACGATCCTGGCCCGTCTGCCGAAAATGACCCCCAAACCACCACTGACCCACCCCCATGTTTAACAGTCGTCATTAGATTCTTCAAACGATGTTCCTGATTTTTGCCCCACCAAAGTGGACCGGGTAAGTAAGTAAAGTGGTGTCGCCGGCCTGCCCTTCCTTCATTTAGACCCGCCTGTGAATCACATTTCGTATCGTAGATGTTTTCTTTTTTGTTCTGGTATTTTCACTGGGGGGGGTAAACCCAATCCACCGTGTTTTTGCATTTTACCTACTGCCAGGATATTTGATTGAAGCCGCCCATTATGGATCAGACGCTGACCAGGAATAGCATGTCGATCCTGGATTTTCTTCTTTTGGTTTCTATCTGCCATTGGCCCATATGTTTGGCTCATCCGCCTTCTAAGGACAAAAGAGTATGCCCCATATCTTGATGATCTTCAGTGACATCAGTCACCTACTAAGCCTGAGACATATCAGTGGTCGCATTACCACTCAGGCTACTCATTCGTTTCGACACTTTAGCTAGCTAACGGAGGTTTCCGATAAACCCATTTCCCAGGACATACTGGACACTCCCCTGTCCGTAGATACACTTGCTTTTTACATAATTCATTTTCAGCCACGGAAATAAGTCCCGGCGCACTTAGCGAGGTATTAGCCTTAACCCTCTTATACTGCATTCTTACCGCAAATACACGTGCCTAGAAAAGTGATTGAAGGGAGCTTTTAAGAGCTTAAAAAGCTTTTACAAATGTTTTGCTACATCTGTTAGCAATTGTAAAAAAAATGTTTCCTTATTAAAACAAAAAGGTCGTTACATTTGCAATCAGTATGACTTTTGTGAAGAGTGCCTCAACAATTTTCGAAATTTCGAGCAAAGTTTTGCCCCCTTCGGCATGTCCAATAATCAATACACAATGCACAAGGAACACAAAACTACAACACAGATATTCCCCAAGAGTGTCCGAGTGTGCAGAGTGAAGTTTGGCTTGGGCAGTAATTGGCCATTGTAAGTAAAAATCCAGTTTCGACACGCTGTATTGTGGTCAGCGATTGATCCATAATGGGCGGCTGAAACATAATCATCCTGGCAGTAGGTAAAATGCAAAGCCACGGTGGGCGGAGCTTGCCTTCCACCACCGTTATATTAGCTATGGAGAGAACTATTAGGTCTACTATAAGTATTAGTCTATCGCATAGTAAAATAACCAAGTTGTAGCAGTAGACGTTGTTGTTGTTGTAGGCAGCAACAACACGCATTATGTTTTTGTTTCAATCACTTCAGTTGTCAACCTTTGCTCGTAAAGGCTCATTTACACTACTGATAGATTGTCAGTATTTGTCTTCAAAATGTGTCAGTAACGTGTAAATGTCAGAATTTACTGACACAAAATTTTCTGACACGTTCTTGTCAAAATTTTTGACAAAAATACTGACGTCTTATAAACAGTCATTAAAATTTTCTGACAGAATTCTGACGACTGTCAGTGTTTTGACAACATGTCAAAATATGTCAGTAAATGTACAGAGATAGGAGCCGAGGCCGGTACTAAGCCACAACGCCTCCGAATTCAGCCGCCGATAATACCTTACATGCAAATGATTCTCATATAAAAAGAAAAAAGGGTGGTTACGTCCGTTTGCATTTAAGGTGGCAATATTTTTCATACTCATCCATGAAAATTAACCAAGTTTGTATCAAATTTCACAACTGTTAAATCTGCTCAGCGCTTAATCCGCCGCCGTCGAGGAGGGTTTTCAGGCGCCGCCGCCGCCGTCAATTTTGCCTCGGCTCCCTTCTCTGTACATGAATCAGCTGCTGGGTGTTTTGTTATTTGCCTTTACAAAATCATAAAGTACTTGCAAAAATGAGTTGGTAAGTATTTTAAGAAAGTTTTTAGAATTAATGATGTACAATTGTATTGTATGTATAACTTTATTTTTATTTTTATAAACACAATAACTTGCTATCATGTGTGGATAAAGCAAATGAAAAACAGCTGAGAACAATTGTCAGAATTTGGTCAGTAAACACAAACAGAATATGTCAGTAGTAAAGAATATAAAATAACAAATTAATCATTAAAATTTCATTTTTTAAGAGGAAATTGAATTTTTAATGCTCTGTAATTAACCTTTAACTATTTAGTTTAAAAAATAATACAGTTTGGATGATTTTTAATGTTTACATTGCTAATCAGCTGTTTACATACAAACATACTTTTTCTGATATTTTATATTGGGAGAGTAATATCTAGCTGTAGCTCTCAAAATAGTTTCTGGATATTTTTACTGGAAAAGTACGCCGACCAGTGATGCCAACCCTGCAGGAACGAAACGCGCCTTCAAAGTACACAAAAAGTGCTAAAACGCGCCATATAACGAAAACGACCAGAAAAATCCCAAAAGTGCTAAAATGCGCTTAATAAATAAGGAGATGTCCAATAGACAGGCAGATTTTAACAGTTCACGTCAGTTTTGTGGTTTTATGTATCTTTTGTCAATTTCCCGGTTATTTATATTTCCGACAATAGAGACAAATCGCCGTGGCAAGTTCCAGTGTCGAGCAACACGTGCGAATGATAAAACTTTATTATCAAAATGGGTGTTCTCTTCCGATTATTCGAAAATGTCGATTTTTTTAACACTCTACTCTCCACCCAAGTCTTAAGCGTAATAACCAATACAAAAATGTAAGCAAACTGTCAACGGTGTTAAACGGTAGAAGCAAAAAATGTAGCATTCTTTAGCAAATTGGTGTTGTATAGAAAACGGGCTAAAGGACTAAATAAAATTTCAAAACGCGTGCACATTACACGTTTTTCCAAAAAAGCGCCAATGAAATTTTTTTCGCGTTTTGCCAGGTCGAAAAATGCTAAATATAGCCCCAAAAGACCTAAGTTGGCATCACTGACGCCGACACACCTTATAATATAATTTTTCTAATGCTGGAGTTAATGTCGACGTCGTTGACGGCGTCTCAACGCCGAAATCGTGATGTTTGGCGTAAAATTTCAATTTTGCTGTTAATGTCAACGCCGTCGACGGCGTTAACACATCTCTGTACTACTGCATTGAATATACAGCTGTTCATTTGGAAACGTTATTTAGTGAAATATTCTTAATAAATTAAACAAAAGTGAAATATTCTTTTAACAATTTAATTAAAAAAATTATATTTGTTTTGCTTTATCTGTTTTGACGTTTCATCATATGTTTTTGTCTGAGCAACACCACAACGACGCCGAAAAAGTTGAAACAGATTGAACTTTTTCGGCGTCGAATTTCTTACGGTGTTGAGATTAACTGCTCTCATACAATTTCATACGATTCAACTTTTTTTTGACATTTGACGCCGTCGACATTACCTCCAGCATAAACTTTGAGACAAATTCCAGAAAAGAGCTGCAAATAAAGGGTGTATTTTTAGCTGCATGAGAACTTAGAATAATACAAGAGAGAAATATTGTTGGATTGAAATTTTTTTATTATAATTTTTTTTTTTTTATTATAATCTCCTTCACCTGGGGTAACAACCTTGTCGCGATGTGGGGGCTTAAGTGTGGCCGATGCTGCCTAAGTGTGGCCTTGGCTGCGCTAACTAAAGGTTACTCCGGGGGGAAGTTGAGTCTCGTTGTAGGTCTATCTGTTGATCAGGCCTACTTAAATAACGAATGTCAATGAAGCTTCCCCCGACATGGCGATTCTTGCGATTTTGGCGCCATTAGAATATCCAACGTTGAATGCAAAAACACTTTTAAGGTCAAGGTGGTTGGAGGCAGTGCCGAGGACCTAGAATGGCCAGTTAGTGTTTAAACAAACTGGTTCCTAACAGCTCCCTCCGACGCCAGGGCACGGGTCGGTAGTAATGAAATATGTTGCCCGGTCCAACTCACGCCGTCACTGGGGTGGATTGTAGTATATTTACTGGCATACTCGTGGGACTAACATGAACAAAAAAGACGAACTAATGAAAAAACTAAAAACAGGAAAACAAAACAATGATAACAACACTGCAAACGAAACTGATACACGAAACGATACTAATACGACATTTGAAACGGAACACACGCTAATCCACGATAGCATTGTGAAACAACACCATGAGATCGTTTCGATGATGATGAAAACGCAGAGTCGGGTTCATCATACTCATGGTTCTACAGGGGGTGGTGTCTTGACCCCTGTAGTAAAGTCTGTGGCAAGCACACAAAAAGCCAATGGCAACCAAAACAAGGATGATGACGCGGACGAAACCAAGCGGGGCTGCATAAGCCCTCAGCCTTCAATAACAGGTGGTGACTCCAACTCTGATTCCCAAAGTGATAATAATGAAAACAACATTACCATTTTAGCAACTCCAAAAAATGAGGAGGTAAATAGAATGGTCGATGAAGTAAGCGAGAGCATAGCGAAGCTATCTACACAAAAGAAACGACTCTCGGGGGCTCAACGCAGGAAGATTGCAAAGAGGAACCGTTCAGCCAAGCAAGCCAATAAACAGGACGTTCCTAAGGACCTGTCGGTGCCTCCCTCGACCTCAACAGAGGCTGAGAAGAGAAACCGATCACCGGAAGAACAGAACACTGTCAAAATAATGGCAAAGAGGAAAAAGTGTTCCCCGTCATCTGGTAATTCGGAGACGCCCAAACCCCATATTACCCAGGGGATGCAACAGAGCTCCAGGGACAATAGGAGCAAAGCCGATGCGATTACCGGAAAGGCGAGCACATCAGCCAAATCAACCGACAAGGAAAGGGCGCGTAAACACGAACCCTATCCAACTCGGAAGAGGAAGCTGAATGCGAACACAGGCAAAGAACCGCCATCCTACGCAAAGGTAGCAAGAAGGCAACAACTGGACGATCTCTGCTATGCAGTAATTGACAGCGGAAACCCAACTGGCTCAATACCGGATAACCAACACCAAACCGTGGAGGACCTCGTCAACACGAAGGTAATGGACCACATAATGAAGGCCGAAAGTGGACCTCCCATAGAAGTTGTCAGCAGCGGCTTCAAAGGGGAGGTACTCACTTTACAGCTGGCCTCACAACACTGTGCGGAGACTTTAAAGAAGCTGGTGGATGAAATCTCTGCCCCCTGGGAAGGCGGTAAGCTAGCCCTCGTAAGGAAGAAGGACATCCCAAGGCTGACGAAGGCTACCGTATATATTAAAGGATGGGGCAGCAAGTTTGCATCGGACGCCATACTTAAAGTCATTGGCAAGCAAAACGCAGGACTATCCGTGGACAAATGGGTCGTTTTCCACAGGGAGGAGGGGCAGGAGGGCACACTCCTTGTGATCGGAATAGACCCGGCATCCATGGCTGGTCTTGCCAAGACTAAAGGTATGGTGTTCTTTGTGACCAAAGCTGTCTACATCAAAGTTGGCAAAGTGCCAATCGGCATGACGACCGGAGGAACACAGCCGGAGGATGCGAAGCATGACGAAGCGAGTGGAGGCTCGGAGGAGCAGACACCGCAAAACAAGAAGGAGGAAGTGGCCGAAGGCATCACAAACTCCCAAGAAGACCGGTTACTGGAGGTCCAATGTTAGAGGTCATCCAGATTAACCTCCACCGGAGCGAGACGGCAACCCACGCTCTGTTGGATAAGATTAATAAAGGTAAAATACACATTGCTTTAATACAAGAACCTTGGACCACTAAAGACAAGGTTATTGGATTAAATCATATTAATTACCAACTATTCTATACGAAGACGGATTCCCGTCCGAGAACATGTATCTTATGCCATAAAAACCTTTGTTTTCTCTTCTCCCCAGAGTTGTCAACATCGGATGCAACAGTACTGAAACAGGGAGATGGGAATATATACCTGGCATCAGTATACTTGCCATATGATTCGCCGACACTACCACCTTCGTCGGAATTACAGCGACTGGTAGAGAGGGCCAAACAGACAGGTAACGAAGTATTAATAGGTAGTGACTCTAACTCTCACCACACGTCGTGGGGTAGTACTAACTGTAACCGTAGGGGGCATGCCCTAGTAGAATATTTGAATACTAACGACCTTTTCACACTGAATATTGGGAACAAAGCCACTTTTGTCAACAAGATTAGGGAGGTGTTAGATATAACAATCTGTTCTGAACACCTTATAGATGAAATTCAAGAATGGAGGGTTTTAAATGAGCACTCATTATCGGATCACAGATATATTAGATTCAGGATAACACGGCCACCACCGAAACCGATATGCTTCCGAAATAGGACCAAGACAGACTGGACAAAGTTCGGAAGCCTACTTAAGAATCGACTAGTCCACCCTCAACTCGAATACTCTAGCAGGGACGAACTAGACGACATAGTGACAAAGACAACGCAAGCACTAGTAAAGTCTTTCGAGGACAGCTGCCCACTTCGGTAAAGAAAATCGGCCCAAGAAAAACCCTGGGTTACAGGGGAAATACGAAATCTAGGGAAGAACGTCCGTAGACTTTACAACAGGGCCACGCGTAAGAAATCACCAGTATACTGGGAGGACTACAAGAGAAGTCTCAGTGAATACAACGCAATATTGAGAAAAGCGAGACGCAACTCCTGGAGACTATTCAGTGAACAGGTGGATAGCGTCAACGATATGTCGAAGATGAAAAAATTCCTCTCTAAGACCCACGTACAGGCGGAAACGCTAGTAGATGACACGGGAAAGAGAATGGATACAATGGAACAAACACTTAGGCACCTGATGGATACACACTTTCCAAATGGGAACGCGGAACCCACAGGGGAATGGTCACAAGGTGAGAATGTAGTACATCAGTCGCCAATCATTACGGACCAAATGGTCCAAAAAGCTATAAAGAGTTTCTCCCCATATAAAGCGGCGGGACCGGATGGTATTTTCCCGGCTATCCTACAGCACGGGGTTGACCAAATAACAACCCATCTGGCAGGAATTTTTTCCGCATGTTTAAAATACGCCTACAAACCGAGAAACTGGCAGGAGGCCAGGGTAGTATTTATACCCAAACCTGGAAAAGCAAGCTATGCAACGGCAAAGGCTTAGAGACCAATTAGCCTCACCTCGTTTCTACTCAAAACCTTGGAGAGAATAGTGGACGACATGGTAAAAAGTGGAATACCGAGCGATATGCTGAAGTTTAGACAACACGCCTATGTCAAAGGCAGATCAGTGGACACCGCACTTCATGAGGTAACCTACTACATAGAGCAATCTCTCAATGACAAACTATACACACTCGCTGTATGCATAGACATTGAGGGAGCGTTCAATAATGTCCGGACCGAAACACTTATCCAATCCTTAGACCAGTTTATGATGGACCGGGCATTAAAAGACTGGATCAACCATATGCTAAGGAATAGATGGATAAGCTGTGGTTCCCATGATGTAAATATTAGAGACAGAGTACAACGTGGAACCCCACAGGGAGGGATTATATCACCACTCCTATGGGTCCTCACTATACACAGTCTCCTAAGGAAACTTACCGACGAGGGACTTAAACCAATCTGCTACGCAGATGACGTTACAATACTTCTTAAGGGAAAGAACCCAAACCAATTATGCAGAGAGGGCTAGAGGGCACTAAGTATAGCGTATGAATGGGAACAGCCAAGGGGCTTAAATGTAAACCCGGACAAAACGGAAATATGTCTATTCACAAGGAAGACGAAAATCTCAGATTATGAAGAGCCACGATTCTTGGGAAAGACGTTTAAAATATCCGATAAGGTTAAATACTTAGGAGTAATCCTAGATCGGAAACTGAATTGGAAGCACCACATAGAGGAAAGGGCTAATAAGGCCTACAGATGCTGGTCGCTATGCCGAAGGGCTATAGGGTCCAAATGGGGCCTCAAACCGACTATGACACACTGGCTCTACAGAAGCGTAATCAGGCCTGTACTAACATATGCTTCTGTAGTATGGTGGACGGCAGTTGAGAGGAAATGTAACATCGCAATACTGCAGAGGGTTCAGAGAATGTGCTGCATTGGTATCAGCGGTGCAATAAGGACAACCTCGACAAGAGCCATGGAGACTATTTTATGTATCCAGCCAATCGAGATTAGAATCAAATACGAGTCTGCCCTTGCGGCAAAACGTCTACAAGCTACAGGTGAATGGATCAACAGGGATCTCACGTCAAAACACCAACGGATAACTGGGGCCTTAGTCGGGTAGTCGAGTGAATCTGACCGAATACCCGAGATAAGGGTTAAGGCGAACTGCGTGACCCTAACGCCAACTAGAGACGCCTGTCAGAATGGGACCCTGACACCAATGCCAAATGGGACTTACTGCTACACGGATGGCTCAAAGCTAGGAGAAAAAACGGGTCTAGGATTCTTTATTGAAAATCCAGCAACCGAATCCCACCTACGCCTCCCGGATCATAATACGAACTTTCAGGCGGAAGTTCGGGCGATTACGGAGTGTATCAAATGGCTCGGCGACAATACAATCCCAGCCGAGGCAAATATATTCACGGATAGCCAAATGGCAATAAAGGCAATATCATCAGAAACTGTCAAATCTAGAACGGTCCTTGACTGTAAGAAAGTGATAAACGACTACTCTATGCACGGCAGACTCAACATCATCTGGGTGCCGGGGCACAGCGGGGTATTCGGCAACGAGAGAGCGAACCTCCTGGCAAAGAAAGCCAGGGAACTCCAAACGGTGAGCCTAGATGGAGCGAAACCCTTTGGGGTGACGAAGGCTGAGTTAAATAAATGGGCGGAGTCGGCACATATAGCCCAGTGGAACCGGGAATCAGTAGGCAGGATGACAAGGATCCTATGGGGAGACCCAGATGGATCGAGGACAAAAGGTTTGCTGAAACTGGGAAAAGCCGAAATGGGCAAAATGATGGGAGTCTTAACGGGGCATTCGGGATTACGAGCCCACCTGTACCGTATTGGACTAGTGGCGAACAGTGAGTGCAGGGCATGCATGGAGGACGATGAGACGTTGGAGCACTTCTTATGCCACTGCCCGGCCTTCACACAGCTAGATCCAGATATCTTTCGGATAGTACGATACCGGACATGACCAAACTTGTGGGTATGGACTGGAACAAACTAAGGAATTTCGTGAATAGCACCGAATTCCTATAAGGGACATAGTGAAATAGTAGGATAAACTTAGAGCGCACAACAGGTCGAACTTAGCGGCTTAAGTGTATGTCTTACTGACATGGGAAGGTTTAGAGTGCTCCTTCTGAACACTTAACACCACGCCCCTCTTTTCGAACTAACTAACTAACTAACTAACTATTATAATCTGGTACATAATTTCATGACATTTATTTTTTAAATATGATTTCTGGCCTATGTCCGCCGAGGCTACGCCATGGTACCCACTTGGTCCAAAAATACACGTAGGAAAAAGCAAGTTCGTGCGGGTACTCAAATATAAGGTATTCTCTTCACGAATTCAACGGTGGCTTTAGTTTTTGCGTGTGACATCTGTGGGGTTAGGTAACTTTAGTTTACAATCTGGGGTAGGCCCAACACCTGCATCGCGATTTTGGTATTTTTTTTTCAAATCTATCCGCGTGTCAGGCCTTCTGCCGGGCTTAGGGATTTCCCCCTCTGGGAATGGTTTAACACCGACGCTTCTTAGTTTTAATATGTTACAAAGCAACCTGCGTGGATGGCCTTTTGTTTGAAGTTGCCAAAAGCACTAACAATGAAGCACGATCATCTTTCCCTTTAATTTGAGTATACACATTAACTGCCTTATTCATAAAAAGTTGTCATGGGTTTGTTAAAGGTTTAAGAAGGTAAAGCCCAAAAATTGTATTCATAATCGAAAAATTCCTCTGTTAAGAGTTCTCTAACGTCGCCATTTTTATTGAACGTTTCACCCTTTTTTAAGGCTATTTTATCCGCATTAATACACAAAAGAAATATTTTTTATACATTTCACGTGTGCCGTACTTAAACATTGATGCGATATAAACAATTGGAATTATTTTGTGTATATTTGGAGCGTTTATAGTGTCACATTATCCTGCTAAGCAACCAAATAGTTTCGTTCCAATTTTTATAATTTTTAACCAAAATGAACGTTTGTTTACATAGTGATGTATATAAAATCAAAACATTGAAAATACAACCTATTATCCGGTTTTATATTCGACTACCCAAAACTGAAATCCAATTCAATATGATTTTTTGACACTTCTTCCAAGTTTATGAATATAGCAAATATTAATTGATCTTTTTATTGAATAGTTCTTTCCATTAATGTTCAAAATTTGGCAACAATGCATTGACGCATTTAAATAAACAAAAATTAATTCGGTCTATCGGTTATTGTTCATTTTGTTTTTACCTCACAAGCACTGTGAGAATACATAAAACAGGGTTGTCAGTCAATTATCTGTTCCCTAGTTAAAATACTCATTATGAATACGGTTCTAATAAAACCTTCGCCAAATGTTAAAGCTTTCAATAACTGATGACTGCTTTAGAGGTAATTTAATGATTTTTTATGAATAAGGCCGGCCGTAAGTGTTTGGCGTTTTCCGATTCTCAAGAACTGCTATAATGTGGTAAATTGTGGTTAATTCGGTCCATAGTTGGCGCTCCACTAATATTAAGGCGGCATAAAATTAGTAAAAAAAAATACTTTTTATTTGAGTTCATTTGAATGCTCTTACCTCCATGGGTTCACCGACAATTTTTTAGTAATTTTTTTTGTTCTTTTTTTTACTCTAATTTCTGTTTTTTTGAGAAACGCGTTGTTTTCGGCAATTTAGCGTTTTTTATATTTTTTGAAGAAAATACAAGAAATCTATTTAAAAAAATTGTTACTGAGACGTAAATTTTGCATGCCACTGTATTTAGTGGGTAATTCTGTACAACAACATAATGTTTTAAAACCTGGTTTTAATAAACCCAATATTTCTACTGACATTATCTGTATTTTATTTTAATAATATTTTACATTCTCAGCTTCTACTTCATTCCTTAAAAACAGGAAACTATCATTATTTACGTATATACAAGGGACAAAACACAGATTCCGACATAAATAAATGCACTCAAATAAGTTTATCTTGCCAGCATTGATGTACATTTTAACTTATTTACATTTACCTCTGAGCTTGATTGAGTTTCTACATGTCATTCTCTTTGAAGAGCGGTACACAAATATTGCCTTAAATCTAGATTACGGACATGCTGGGATTGAGTATCAAAAACAAATTGATGCCAATTCGAATCTTTCCAAGTACTTTCCATACATACATTTTTAGATATTGAATATTGATATTGAAAAACTAAATAAGTATATTAAACTGGGTTCGATATCAAGGTAAGACTCGGGAAATATACTGTAATATCCAAGACTTCATTCAGCCTTTCAGTTGATGCATCGGTTGGTCCAATAACTCTTTAAACACCGGAGATAATTTAAGGTCAAATTTGAATACATATTTTGATATTCATACATATTTTGATTGATTATAGGTAAGTGTATGATATTTAATAATGTTTCGATCTGGAAATCATTTTTTGTGTGCCGCAACCGTACAGACCATAATAATTGATCTATGTATGTATATAGTCAAAAAGCTTAAAAAATGTCTACTTCAATCTCTAGAGTAGTTTTGTGCCAATTTATAGTATTAAAAATAAAATATTTTATTTACATCATCAAAAAAACGAACATGGTTGGTTGGTTGATTGAAAAGGTTGCAAGACAGCACGTTGTCTAGCACACTTAGGCTAAAGAAGCCCATTGTGATACCTGCAGTTTCCTCCATAGCAACTATTGACTAGTCGTCTAGCCAATTTGCCCTTTCAATAAATTTGTCTACAGTAATATCCTGTAGGGCTACGGTGCTGACTAAATGTGTACCGAACATCCTACTTCTCAGTCCTGCCAGAGCAGGGCAATCCAATAATATCCTGTAGGGCTACGGTGCTGACTAAATGTGTACCGAACATCCTACTTCTCAGTCCTGCCAGAGCAGGGCAATCCAAGAGAAGGTGTTTCGTCGTTTCCTCGTCCTCTTCCATGCAGCATCTACAGAGATTGGAGTTTCTATGTCCCAATCTTAGGGCGTGTTTTCGTACAAGACAATGTCCCGTAAGTGTTCCTATCATTGTGGATAACCTGCCTCTCGGCAAGTTAAGTAGTTGCCTAGTCCTCTTCCTGTCCACGTGTGGCCAGAGGACCCTGGCTTGTTTGCAAGTCGAAGTAAGTCTCCACTTGTCCTTGAACATATTAAACGAACATAGAAGCTAAAAAATCTACTTACTTTTCAAAAGTTATTTTTGAATTCAACAAATGTTCAAAAAGATATCTAACTTTCGTGTTCAACAAAAATTTTCAATCGACGAAAAAATAAAATAAAACAAATTCTGAAAAAACTTTTTTGAAAAAAAAAACTATTTAGTCAAGATATTTATGATATTTAAAATGTTGAATAATAAAAACGTTTTCTAAATACTGAATACATTAAAAAGCAACATTTATATAGACAATAAAAATTAATAATAACTTTATTCAATTGATATCGCGTCGATAATGCTTGGGTTGAGTCATAGAGTAATACTTAAGTGCTTCCATTACTCTCTTCGTTACCTCTTCATGACGATGAGGTAGTAGGCCATATCATAGAGTTTTATTTGCTGCTGTATTTAACCAATTTGACACTTTGGTGGTTGAATTTAAGAAGTAAAAAGATATCGATATTTTATGTTCGTAAAAAAAGTTGTCAAAATTTTGGGACCGGGGGAGGGATAAAAAAACAAACAGAGCAAAATTAGAGAGCACGAAAAAAAAACAAAAATTGTCGGACCAAAAAATTCAAAAAAGGCCTCAAAACTAGTTAATTAAAAAACATATATTTTCCAACGCGGTTTATAGTAAGGGTCAAAGTAAGAGTAAAACAAACTATTTTCCCCCGATAACTGTCTTAGTTATCGAGTTATCGATAGATAAAATCGAAAATTTTTGAAAAAATTATTTTTTTTAATTTTTTTTGTACAAAGGGTCCAAATAAGGCGAAGATATCAAATAATAATTTTCGATAACTCTCTTAGTTATCGAGGCTTACGGATTTTCACCTCTGGGGTATGTCCAAAACCGGCTTCGGCATTATAGTAAGGGTCAAAGTAAGAGTAAAACAAACTATTTTCACCCGATAACTGTCTTAGTTATCGAGTTATCGATAGATAAAATCGAAAATTTTAAAAAAAAATTATTTTTTTAACTTTTTTGTACAAAGGGTCCAAGTAAGGCGAAGATATCAAATAATAATTTTCGATAACTCTATTAGTTATCGAGACTGGGATTTTCACCTCTGGAGTATGTCCAAAACCGGCTTCGGCATAGTATTTGTGTGTGCTGGCTGCGTGTAATTGTGTGTTATAACCCACAATTTTGCATTCCCAAGTACACCTAGGTTTACCGGTATATTGGACTCTGTGCGCCACATTAAAAAAAATCTAGAACGTAACGGCGCTTATTTACGTCCCACCAAAAAAATGCCACCGTTGAATTCGTGAGACGAATGCCTTTCGTTTGAGTACCCACACATGGGTTTATTTCTCGCATTCATATTTTCTTTAATTTGTTTGTTTTTTCTTAATTTTTGGAATTCATCTAACAACTTTTGAGCTATATCCGTAAGCATATTATTTCCCAAATATTGTTACTATATAACTCCCAAAAATAAACGAAAAAATTAAATAAGTTACTAATAACTAGCTTAGTTATCGAGATATCAGTTGTAAATATCGATTACGAGATATTAAATATAAACGCTTTCTTCGTGGAATATTTCTGCTCTGGGATGGATATAACACCGGCTTAGGCCTAGTAATTTTGCAATAACAAAGCTTTGTATGTGGCCGGTCCTTTTTTCCTACTCTGGTTTAGACTTTGGGGTGAACTGCCGAATAACTTCTGATCAAGGGGCGTGGATATCATAATATCCCCCGAGTCACACTAATCCACGTTTGTTTTATGTATTTCTTTGATTCCCGCAATTAAGACAGCCTACATCCCAGCAAACAGCTTGCGTCAGCATTGCCAGTCTTGCTTTTTCTCGAGTTTATTTTTATCCCAACTTCAGATATAACTTACCTAAACACTGGAATCGTCTTTAACTTCTTAAAGTTACCATTGTCCAATGAAGCTAAAATGGGTTCAACATCACTAGTATTAGCAGCGCTTGAATCTCCCATAACTTCATCCATATACTGCGCACCCTTAAGAACAATCAAATATATTTTAGTTAATAATACGGCAGTCGGCGATTTGAAAAATACTTACTGTACTCATGTTGTTGGGTTGCAAACTAACCATTACTCGATTTCTTTGTTCTATTGTTGCAACCGGCGTCCAGGCAGCGGAATATGACACTCAATGTTATTTTCTTTCTCTTTTGTCCACGCTGTTGGCTCCGTATAAATTGTATAATTGCGTTATGACTCAGTTGTGTAGTTGCCCCGCTTTCGTTTTCTATCTTTGTTTATATTTATATCTATACATATACGGGTATATATTTATGGGAATTTTTTGTAATTCATTCAACTGAATGTCGCACTTTTAATTTCTCAACCATTAACTAAACAAACCACTAAGTAAAAAGCAGTAAAAAGTAAAGAAAACATCATAGTAAAATTGGAAAACATCTGCTGTGCGGAGTAACCATATTGAACGAAAAGTATCGTCTTAAGCGTGTTCACACGCTGTGTGTGACGGTAATCATTTCGCAGGAGATCCTATTGGTGCTTTTAGATGGTGATGTAATGATAGCGCCATTAAGGCTGTTTTTTACCCCACTTCATTATTATAGCTTAATTCGTATGGGAGAGTAAAGCACTATTAAGCATTATTTCAATTTCCCACTTAAATTCCGACTTATACGGCATTTCACCGAGCAAGTTAGAATATTTCGAAGGTTAACTCCATTAACCCACGCTAGCCCGGAAGATTACTCATATAATTTTACAGCCTTATTCATAAAAAATCGTTAAATTAGCTCTAAAGCATTTATCAGTTGTTGAAAGCTTTAAGATTTGGCGAAGGTTTTATTAGAACCGTATTCAGAATGAGTATTTTAACTAGCGAACAGATAATTGAATGTCTTCCATCCTTTTATGATCCTATCAATGGTTGAACATCTCATTGTACATTCTCAAAGAAAATAAAAAAGATCCGATTTTATAAAATAAAAATACTATGAAAATAATGCTGGAATTTATATTTTTTTTGCGGCATACATTTCACAAAAATTTTTATTACCAAAATCATCATGCACTTCAGATAACCCTCCCGTTATTGAAGCATCAGCTTTATTCATAGACTGCTACAAGGCTTTCAGTATATCAAGAAAGAGAGTTAGGAGAACGCGGATCACACCATCGTCATCCGCCCCTTGGTTTAATGGCAGGTCATCTAGATTTTGAGGGTCTTCAATAGCTGATACGTTTCTTCTTGATTTATACACTCTGGCGAGTTTCCATCTGAAGCTTCTTACTTCTTTTTCTTCTACCTTCTCTTGCTTTCTTCATATTTGATATCATCATCACACTTGCATGACAATGTTTCAAAATCTGTGTGTGTTTGCTGAAAGAAGTATATTTTGGAAAACTTTTCAGTTATTTCGTTTGAAAACTACTTACATTTTTCTCTAGACATAAATAATAGCTCTATTCCCGTACGCACTACAAGTTACTAGTTTTACCACTTTTACGATTTTACTCGAAAAAGCGTTCCCGTACTCACGAAAATAGTAAAAGTAGTAAGAAAATTTAAGAGAGAACAGAAAAACATGGCGTTCTTTTTTACAACTTTTTACTCCAAGAATTTTACCGAGTAAAAGTAGTAAATTGTCATTCTCTAGTGAATTGTCAAAATAAATTTTTTAGCTGTGGTCGATTCTAGCAGTGCGAGATATTTCCTTTTGGGCTTTTTGGTCGAGGACCATGTTATGGACTCATTTCTGATATAAGATTTACCACACTGACTATTCTTTCGTTGACGTACTTTTTTGAAACGTGGTCTCTAAGAAAGAATTTTTTGATATTTCTGGTGAAACTCTCTATTAAAAAAGTTTTACTATTAAAAAAGTACGGGAACAAAAATAGTAATTTTCGAAGCGTCGTGGAAATATAGGAAATTGAATGACATAAAGTTTATATTTTTCAGACAACAGACTCTACCTTGATAGCATTTTTAACGGGGTTATTCTCAACTTCTAAAATTATACATGTTAACGTGCAGGTTGTCATTTTGTATGAGTTAACGTGTATAAGTTACGAAAAAAACTACCCTTATGTTCACTTAAGTTTTTCATGTCGTTTTGGTGTAGAACTGAAAAATTTAAATGTATTTTCCACTTTTTTGTTGACTTTTATCGTTGGTATACATTTGTATTGTATTTTACACAACTAGTTTGCCACAAAAGCACGAAATGCGGTTGTTATTCCTTTGTTGGACGTTGTTTACTATAGCCTCTATCTGGTATTTTGGAACCCATGTTTTCCACCATCCAATGTTTACTTGCAACCATACCCAGCGGAAAATGGTAGATTACTTGAGCGCAGTACTTCGTTCGACCCCGATTACACATCGATTATTGTGTAAGCGAGCATATAAGGACTTGTCAGTTCCACGAACACACACGATTTTTCGTGTTTTAACAAACAAAAGATTTCTCTTACTCTCTTTCTCATTCTGCTAACTCACACCACTGACAAGATTTGTTCTAAGTCCTTACATGCTCGCTTACACAATAATCGATGTGTAATCGGTGACGAAGTACTGCGCTCAAGTAAGCTATGTATACATATATGTGCGTGCCAAGCATTAATATTTTAATATTGGACGATCAGGTAGCAAAAATAAGGACCAAGAGGTTTAGAAAAAAATTTTGATAGACTGCTACATATGGGTGTCTACTTGGCCACCAACTAAGACGGCGTGAATGGCAAAAGGGGTCTAAAAGAATTAAAAGCCCTACATGTAGCCATTTTCGGTAGGTCTATTTACCACTTTTTAATACCTAATTTAAAATTTTACTCTTTTTTACTTACAGAAGCTGTTATGGAAGACACCGTTACACATGAAAGCTTTAAAAAAGAGATGCAGCACTGCTTCAAATCGTATAAAAATAGATTTTACGTAAAAAAATATAGAGAGTCTAAAAAACAAAACTAAATAACTTTTAACATTCACTTTTATATATACAGATTAAATTACTTTAATAATTACAAAATCAGTCGAACTATAAGCAGACCCAATGACTTTCCTAATTACAAAATCAATGGGACTATAAGCAGACCCGATGACTTTCCTAATTACAAAATCAGTGGGACTATAAGCAGACCCGATGACATCGTTACTTATATTGGGGCGAAGAGTCACCGATTAACAGCCTAGGACACTTTTATATTAAATGCGAGGGAAAACATAAGCGAAATTATCACCACTGACGGCTACTAAATATACCTTACGTCAGCGATTACGTGAGGTGTATTTTTTCCGCTGGGTACCTTTGACGTTTAATTTATTGAGAGAATAAATGTGTCTATACTATATTCGTCTATGCTCTTATTAGGTTTGTTTCTTTACTTTACCGCGGGAACCCAAACTTATACCCTTTTCACATATACCGCGTTTCAGCTGAAACGCCGGCGTTTCGCTCTCTTTCGATGATTTCAGCGAAACACACTTTAATTGGCACTTATTTCCATACAAAAAAAAAAACCCAAAAATTATGCTCTTTTTACTGTAGTTTTTTTGAAACCATAGTAAAAATGAGAGAGAGCACAGTGTGGTACTCCAATAGTATTTAAAAAAAGGAGTAAAATGAAAAAATGTCCATTGCTGGTTCAAAGCAAATGTCAGAAAAATGAGGGAAAACAAATCTGTTTGTTTACATTTCTAGTTTGCTTTGTGGTGGTAAGTACTTATTGCAATGTGATTTATGTATGTATGTATCAATGTTATTATCAATGTATGTATCATATGTATTTATCAATGTTATTTTATATTTCTTTATTCACAAATGTGCGTTTGTGTTTTTACACTCAATACAGAAAATACAAAACAGAAATGAGAAATGTCACATGAAACCACAGTAGTTTAAAAAAGCATAATGTGAACACCATGTTTTCAAAATGATTTCAAAAGAGCGAAACGCCGGCGTTTCAGCTGAAACGCGGTAAATGTGAATAAGCTATTACCCAAACGCGTTTCTTTACTCACAAATTGGGCAAATAGAGCGATTTTTTCTTTCTCTTAACGTCAAAATGGGTTTCTCTTTTTACCGAACTTACCCAGACATTTTCTTCGGGTAAGTTTGGTAAAGTGTCAAACAATCAGCTGTTCGAAACGTCAACATAAAAACATATGTATTATTTTGTGAAAAAAAATAAAACAAGTGAAAAAATTTATTGAATTTTTATTAATTTGAATTTTATATTTATTAATTTGAAAAGTGATTGCTTTGAGAGTGCATATTTAAAGAAGATGGAAAGTGTGGAAATGAACAGTGAAAATGGACATGAACAAGATTTGCTTTCAAGTATATGTTTTGTGTTTTGACATTTGTTTTCGAGCTAGAAAACTGGTTTTTTGCGTTTCTTTACTTTTGGGTAATATTGAGTATTTGAGAGAGAATTTTGCTTTTACTCTCTTTTACCCGAACTTTACCCAAAAAGTAAAGAAACAAGCTATTAATGTTAGTCGGTGAGCTTATGTCGCTTGCGATTGTCGCATGCGACAATTGCCTTGCATAAACGTTGTCATAATAAATGACAATATTACGCTAGAATTAAATTCTCGGCTTTAAACTGTATTTTGGCTCCATGTACAACAAAATGAGTGAAAAATCGGGTGATTGTTTGGGCTGTCGTTTAATCAGTGGTTTCGGTATAATAGCCATAGGATTTTATATATACTGCCAAGCGAGACATCGAAAGAGCTTAGAGAACTATACAATGAAGGCGATATCAGTTGGTAAGAATTGAAAATTGTCGACCGGGAGTAGCAGGCCGAAGTAACGGTAGTGGGTTTTACTTTAGTTTTGAGTCAAATCTGGGATTTCATTCAAATGCATACCATAGATAGAGCTATTTATAGAAGGTCAAAAACATATGTCAAAAATTTGCATATTTAATTTGTTGCTGTATTAACGCTTCCGTGATTGGAGTGCGCTTTATAGACTTACTATTTAAGTCACTACCGAAAATTACTCTCCCCTACGGAATAAATAAATGGTTTCCCGTAACATCCCATGTAGGGATTAGGGAGAGCTTCTCAAAACCAGTGAGCTGTACGCGTTCTAATTTTACACTCACTGATTGGGACCTACAGTTTTACAAAGTTTCCGAACGGTATTTTGAGAAGCATTTTCATGGCTAAATACTCGATAGTGTCGTAATTAATTTATGGTGGTCAGAGCAAGGACCGAACCCTCGTTCTCATGCATAATAGCCGCGCACACTACCTACCATTGCACCACCGACGACCACGCTTTACAACATACAGCTGATTTAATTAATGCCATAGCGCCCTATGCGACTAACTCGCTTTCCGATGTTGTATTTATGTATACTATTTGTTCTAATTCTTTTAAAGAACCCAAATATTTGTATTTCAGGTGCTGTTTCATTAGGAGTAGCTCGCTTAATGGATCTTAACTTGTTAAAATCTAAAAAAAGTAGTCAACCGTAAATTCTTTGGGAAATACCTTTGTATATATTTCTTTGTAATTTACATGTAAATAATCCTAAGAAACCTAAACATAAAAAATAAATTTATATTTAAAAGTCGTCATCATCACTTCCAACTTTTTGATCACTATTATCATCCTCTTCGTCCCAGTGTTTATTCTTTTTATTGGTCATGAAGTCATCACGTAATACATTCCACTCCGATTTCTTTTTCTTATTATCGTATTCGTCTTCTTCGCTGCTTTCACATTCTTCCTTTTTGAGTTCATTTTTGACAGGGCCATCGACTGTTTCAGATTTCGAACGTTTACCGCCCATAAGAACATCAAGGAACTTGCGTTTGTTTATATTGTTAAGAACAGCCTCTTTCCGGCTGTCTAATGGACCAGCTTCCTCTAACTGATGCTGTAAATCTTTTTGTTGAATGCGCACAGCATTGAATAGTTGTACCACCCCTTTAGTGGCCACTTTTCGTAAGGCCCGTTCACGTTCTATGTCTTTCCATGTGGGTTTTACCCGTAGTTCTAGTTTTTGATTCTTTGGTTGTTTCAAATCCAATTCAGCTTCAGTGGGTTTTTCCTCCTTAACTTCTCCATCAACTTCAAAACCGTAGTCCACATCAGTTTGATTGTAATCGCCCGGCTTAATCTTTTTCGCTCTCGACAGCACTAGTGTCTTTTTTGTCTTGGGTTTGCTAGTATTTAACACCTTGGCAATTGAATTTGCCCAACCGATATTGCCTTGCTGAGCATCGGAACCATTATCCGAGGATTCGTCTGCGGAGGAATTGCCTCCCATACTAACTTCAGAATCGGAAGCTTCGAGAAAGAACAAGTGTCATCGCTTGATTTGCAATAATATATTGATTGCATTTGCATTCTTACCTTTTTCTACAATTTGTTTCTTTTTTAATGCTGATAGGGCCATATTTTTATTTATCACCCTTGTGAATTTTAGTGTCTGTTTTAGTTTTTATTTATATCGAATCGAGAATGTTTACATTTCTTGAATTCACGTGTACTTTAATCACAATATTCTATTACAATTTTCTCGACATATTGACAGTACTGAACCAATCAGAGATGGTATATCGCCGGTGTTGCCAGACAAAGTTGGTCGGAAGTGAAGTTGGAAGTGCAGTAATTGTATAGGTCTAGCGTTTTATTCCATTAAGCCCGGTATTCAGTCTATGAAATTTCCGTTGCCATAAGAAGTACGTGTACAAAAATAATGAAAACTCAAGAACCGAAAATATCGCTCACTTGTCAGCTTTCTGCAAAAATGTCGGTTTATACCTAGAATAGGCCGGCAACTCGCTTCGGCTCCAAACTATTACCATTGGATAGAACTTTTAATTTTAAGTAAAAAAAATTAAATAAAAAAATCGGGGGCAACGCCTATTTTCGGAGTTGTGGGCACCCAAAGTTCGGACATACAGGATGATACTACGAGTGTGGTGTCGTGTTATGGGACCGATTTCACAACTTTTTTGTGTAAAACGAGTCGAAATAAACAAAAATAAATAAATACATTTTTTCGATAACTGCTTAGTTATCCACGTATCGGATTTTTAAAAATAT
Organism: Phaonia tiefii; assembly: GCA_963931995.1. Lineage (NCBI taxonomy): Eukaryota > Metazoa > Arthropoda > Insecta > Diptera > Muscidae > Phaonia > Phaonia tiefii. The sequence continues at coordinate 294,342,727 of OZ008367.1, forward strand.
CCAGAAAATATTTTTTTTCAAGCAATCGAGTGATATTTCGGATTTTGCCACACATCGACTTCAGGTACAGAGGGAATTTTAACCCCCCTGCCTGAGCCCGGCCGGACGGCCGGGCGACTAATTGCAATATAAATGTAACGATTTTCCAAAAGTTCTACCACACGGTACGAGCAACATAGGTCCCTGCCAGGGCTACTTGGCCCGTAACTCCCAAAATAGAGGTTCCCCCCGATTTTTTTATTTTACTTTTTTTGCTTAAAATAGCGATCCCTACAACCAAAAAAAAAGCAAAAAAATTGGACGTGCCGATCTATACTAGGTCTGTTCCAAAATTTCATATGCAAAATCAATTACAGGGTTGTTACTACAGTATTCAAAAACCTAGAACCGGTCCACTGGGTTTTGGACGTTCACCGACCACTTGTTTTCTGAAAATTAGTTCAGAATCGCGTCGACTATTTGGTTCTGTTTTACGTGGTTTGCCATATTGCGCAATTTTTTCTTTTCTACCATTTTTGTAGTGAGAACAAAGAGGATCAAGTAGACGATAAAATCTATGTACTATGCACCGAGTAATACTTTAAGAGTGTGCACTAGTTCGTTTTTGTACTAACGAGTTCCGTGGAATACTTGGGAAACATATAGAGTATAGCGTAGTAAAAGAAAATGTGTTTTGTTCACTTTTGTTTTGCGCTATGCTTCGCTTTTTTTGAAGATTGATTTTCTGGATTTGTGTCGTGTTTCATTTACTTCCACCGAATAACCGTATTGCATTTAATTTGTTGTTATACTTTTTTTTAATTTAATCACTTTTTACCACTTAATACAATATTTCACAAAACTACCCGAAATTAAGAACGCGCCACGTACGAAAAAATCAAAACAAAAGTGAAAACATTTTTGCTGAATTGTAGTCAGCTATCAATATTTCTTCTTTGAAAGCATATTCTCTATCTGTTCTCCAAGTACTAAATTGAACAGCTGACTCATCGGTACCCCTTGGTACTATGCACTGTTCTTGATCGTCTTTGTAGACGTTCAGCAAGAAGGATAAATAAGGGTAGAGAAGAATAAACCGGCGCAATTTGATTCACTCAAACGCATTTCTCTCTCGGGTCATAACTTGATTATTTCATACTTTATGTAATTTTATTTAAACATGGTTGGAATTTCTATCGTTAGATACTGTAACATCAGAAAACTGCTCGTATTGAAATATTCAACGAAGAGAGCAGAGAAACGAGGCGTTTCACTCGTTTTTTGTTCTCTTCTACGAGGGTTGCCAAATTACGCCGGTTTTTTCTTCTCTACTTGTACTTCCTCTTTGTCAAGGCGCATTGATACGGTAGTACCACTAGAATAACCGATCTTTTTATTTTTCCTCATTTCTTAGATAATTCTGGTTTCTCAAACATATTTTTTTTATACTGTTTTGTTTTCTTTTATTCTTGGAATACATTTGTGCAGAATTTAATTGTGGAAAAATACCAGATAATGCAAAATGAGTATTGTTGTAGGCTTGGTGTAGTACTTCGAACACCTCAGCATTTGATACGAAATCAAGAAAATCGCCCTTATTCCCGTTGTCGTCGTAGACGTCAATACAATATCGACACCATTTTTATTGGCGACTTGAAGGCATTTGGAAAAAAAATTGTGCGTAATGTTTTAAGAGGGTTGTTTTTGGATCATAGACATCAAAAACTTTGTTGTTGTCGATGTGACAATACATTTATAACGTTCCAAAGTTGACAAAAATGACGACGTCGACGACGACAACGGGAATACGGCCGAATATTTTCCGGTGTGAATGAACTCTACGTCACAGCTGCCAATTCAAATGAATTTTGCTAAAAACATGTTTATACTGCACTCGAAATCTAGAGATATCTAGATTTCGTGGCCTAAACATCTGATTTTCCATACACAAATCAGCTGTTCCTGTGAATTAAATCTAGACAATCGAGATTTCGGTTGCAGCATAAACGCGGTATAAGCAGTATGTGTCATCAACTTGAAAGCAAAATCTTGAACGTGTAACCGCAAGATGATTTACGCAGCAACTTCAATAGAATTAAAAAAATGGAACCAAAAATTATGTTGTGAAAATCATGTATTTCATGGTAAAATTATGAAAAGGTAAACGCGTTTAAACAGCTGATTTAATTTTTTTTCGTGGTATTAAGGTCTCGGCACATTGAAGTCGCGGTTAGGCTTAGATGTTTATACGATGACTTACCACACCGGGGCTTTCCGTTCATTCTCTTTTGGTAACGATTCGTAAATTCGTGTGCGTTCAGGCTAATATCTGAATACATACAACTATGAGGGGTTTGTATTGTTGGGCTTATGCCAAATTAAATTTTGTAGCATGTATTTATATGAAACAATGCACAACGAAGTATTTTGTTCGCGCTGTGTTGATCCTCAAGCCCATAGTAAAAATGCCAAGTAGTCGCAGTAGATACAACAACAATTGTGGGCAAGAACAACAGGCAGTTTGTTTTTGTTTTGGCTCTCCTTATGTCAAAGTCAACACATAAGTATACCAAAAAATAAATGTAAACAGAAAAGTACAAAAACAAAACCTTTGAATTTGACAGAAGCGGCCAACTAAACAAGGAGAAAAAATTTAAATCAGCTGTCTACCGAGTTTACCTCCTCATTCTACCATGCTCAAGCCCAGGATTTTCTCTTTGACAGATTCTGCCATAGTCAAGGCTGATCAAGTAGAGGTTAACGCATTAGAACAGCTGATTTTGCTTTCTTATGGCTATCTGTAAAATTCAGTGTATTTTGTTATTGTACTGTTTTGTTTACTTAGTTTGGTCATATGCATTTATGTTGAATTTGACATTTAGAGTCATAGAACAAAAACAAAATCCCTGTTGGTGCCCACAACAACAATTCCTACTGCGTTAACCTCTACTAGATCAGCCAAATCAGCCTTGGCCATAGTGCAGCAATTGGTTTCGTGTAAATTTTAAGACAAATAATGAAGGGAAGATATGCAACTAGTAAATACAAATATCAAAATAGCAGAAAATTAAACAAATTGTGGGTTGAAAAGCAAATTATCACCAGTTATATTTTCATGTGTAGCGGTTTCATGTGAGATGTAACAAAATCAAGCAAAAGTCAAAAGCGTAAACACCAAGAATAAGCCCAGTGATTGCATCTACTATGTGCCGGAGCCTTTAATCCATGAAAGAATTAGAAATTCCGTGGTTAAGCTGTCAAAATTGGCTGAATAATAAAAAACACTAACCGCCTTATTCATAAAAAGTTGTTAGAGGTTTGAGAGACGATTTTTGTATGATACATCATCTCTTAAACCTCTTATAACTTTTTATGAATAAGGCCGTAAGTATACAAAATGTGAATATTTTAATAAGCCTGTCTTCCTGGATACAAAGCCCATACTATAAAATTCATCTTGATTGAAATTCGATGAATTTTATTAACAAACAAAACGAAATCAAGTTTCACAGCTTACACACGGAAAAGGTGACAAAACCACAAATTAGCTGGGCTGGTGCGTTTAGCTGATAGATAATATTACCATTCTTTAATTTAAATAAATTTCTCAGTACACTACGAGTTAAAAAGTACAAAAACAAATACATGTGAGTTTGACAACAGAAGCGAAAAATCACATAAAAAATTAAATCAGCTTTTCAAAAGACTTTACCACGTAGATATTATTGTACCATGCTTACGTGTATAGATTGACAACTTAAGCGGTTGAAACAAAAACAAAATACATGTTGTTGCTGCTTACAACAATAACGACGTCTACTGCTGCTACTTGTTTAATATTTATTTTTATTTACTTCGTTGTAAGAACAATAAGAATACAGTTCAATAGGATGTCATACTTGGACGTCATTATTCAGATATATGTATAAATTATATGTTCTTTAATAATTGTTCGGTTCAAGATCAATAACTATTAAAAAGTACTTTTTCTATGAAAAAGTAAATTTTAATAGAAATATTAAAAAAGAAATGTGTGAAACTGATTATTATGGTGGATGGTTGGGAATATATGTAGATATTTCAATGCCCTCTAAGGCATATCTTCAGCTCCCTTCTCCACAAGTAATAGTTATTGATCTTGAACCGAACAATTATTAAAGAACATAACAATTGAAAGACCGAATAATATAAACTTAAAATCATAAAATTTGAAGACGGTACACTCTAACGCCAATCTCATGGCAATCGTTGTTTCTTTTTTGAAACAACATCTATGCAATGGCTTCCGATGAAAGAATGCATAAAAAATAAATGTTGTGAACAGTGATCGTTATGGCAAAGTATTTGTTAGTGGTGTTTTCGCACAAGTAGGAGTTCAGACAATTCTCGCTTAGTTGAGATTTGTTTATCCCTATAATGTGATGATGTACCTACATACATAAAAAATTGTGGAGAAGGGAGCGGATGATATGCCTTGGTGGCATTGAAATAGCTATATTCCCAACCATCCACCATAATAATAAATTTCATACTTTTCTTTTTTAATATTTCTATTAAAATTTACTTTTTCATAGAAAATTAACTTTTTAATAGTTATTGATCTGCCAATAATATATTCCAAAAATAATGCAAATGTATGTTTAACAATATTTTATGTATGTGGATAAATCCAAGAACAGTTTATATATTGGAAGAAAAGGATGCTCAATGTGTCCGGATTGAGCAAAAACAGTGGAGTGGCTACTAAGGGCTAGCACAAGTGCACGTTTCGGTTCATTTAATTCATCGTGCAAAATGTTATGCTGTGTGCATAAAGCCGACGCCAGCAGCGATTCAAGCCATGCCATGTCTAAACGTAAACCCACTCATAGTAGTCATTGCGACGCAACCGTCGAGTCATACGATGCTATGACTACCCAATGATTGGGTTGAACTGTGTTGTGATACGTGTTGTACCAGCAATCTATGTACATATGTTTGTGACTGTTTTGCTTTTATTTTATTGATTTACTTTAGTAACATAAAAAGGGAATTCATTACATATGCAAATGTAATTTCTGTAGGAAAATGTAATTTTTTAAGAAAATTTACTGTTTTAAGAAAAAGCTGATGAGAAAAGGTACCTTTGTTAACTAAAAATAATTTTTTAAAGAAAAGGTACATATTTTAAGAAAACAAGTGAAAAATAATTAATTGCGATAATTTAAACATCAATATTCTTCTACATTTTCCCTTTTTTTAATTACAATCGTGCGCACACAAATCAAACGTTAGAATAACATAAATTCAGTGTGGACGACAAAACGTCATCCATACAGTCTTGGATGAGTGGTCGAATGTACCATGCAACACTCAAGTAAAACGATTCATGTTCGAACACGTTGGATTGATTTACTTGAGTCGAACGTAACATTGCCGTCTAATTCCTATGTATACCAAGTAGTAACAACCATAGAGTAAATTTATAGTAGAGCCGCCATTTGTCTCATCTGACGTTTCCTTTCACACTCTTCGTGATGCGGTCGGTGTGATAGAGAGATGTTTGACGAAAAGTGATATACACCAGGTGGAATTACAACAACTTCTTGCTTTAATTTTTCATGCCATTTTGGTGGAAAACTGTGAAATTTAAATGTGTTTTAAACTTTTTTATTGACTGTTATTGTTAGCATACATTTGTGTTGTATTTAACACATTAATTTTAACACACAAAACGAAATGCCGTTGTTGTTATTTTGTTCGTTGTTTTGAACCATTGCCTCTATCTGGTATTAGTACAGCAATTTTTTTCAACATCAAACGTATACATCACACGAGGACAAATGTCAGAAATTTGGTGAGTGAAAGATTTTCTCTATCCATATTTACTCTATGGTAACAACATGCATGACATGACAATGTATTAGTGTCACACAAATCACAACTCAATCAATTCATCTCGCGCTAGCCTTTAGTGTCTACTTATGCGAAGGCAACAGACTCGCGTATTTCTTTTTATTTATTCTTGCTTTATTCCCACAGTTTTAGAAGAAACTTTTTCACTTCAAAACAATGAGTCTGTTTTTTTATTCTCTGCTAAACTAATTTTTCGACGACTTTGTATGGTCGAAAAATAAGTTTAGCAGGGAATAAAAAAACGGGCTCAATAAGTAAACAACGAGCCTGTTTTTTTTATTCATAAGTTGTCAAAAGTTAGGCTTGATTTTTTAATTCCTGCTAAACTAATTTTTCGACCACTTTGTATGGGGAGCTAAGCGATTTTAAGCGGCTTCCCATACAAAGTCGTCGAAAAATTAGTTTAGCAGGAATTAAAAAAACAAGCTTAACTTTGGACAACTTATGTTAACCATAAAATCGTAAACAAAGCAAATCCGCTGTGATATGAGCTCACCCATGGTACAATATTATCTTCTTGGTAATAGCAGCGCGTGTTGTTGTTGTTGTAGGCAGCAATAACAGGCATTTTGTTTTTGTTCTATTCGCTTCAGCTGTCAAACTCTACACAAATACATACCAACAACACAAGAATGCAAAAAAGTACAAAAACAAAATACATGTGAGTGTGACAGCCGAAGCGTAGAATTTCATGAAAAAAAATGAAACAGCTGTTCTTACGACTTTACCATGAACATATTGTACCATGATCTCACCTTTATTAATACATCTTGATGCCCATGGTACAATAATATCTACATGGTAATAGCAGGACGTGTTGTTGTCGTTGTAGCCAGCAACAACATGCGTTTTGTTTTTGTTTCATTCGCTTCAGTTGCAAAATTCTACACAGATGTATACCAACACAAGAACGGAATAAAGTACAAAAATAAAATACATATCAGTTTGACAACTGAAGCGAATAATGGCAAGAAAAAATTGAAATCAGCTGTTCTATCGACTTTACCATGTAATATTATTGTACCATGTCGATGCCTTTCTTGTTTTGGTTTGTTGTTCCCCAGTGCAGCCAAATTATACTCTTTGTTTAGTCTCTCTTCTTAGCCGGTAATATACATTCTTTAATCTTTTTGGTTTCTTCCGAGATTTTTCAATATGTTGAAATTGAAATTGGAGGCATTGGAACATCCCACTCCGGACAAAGTTGACTACAATGGTATGTCTGTCCAAGGGGTTTTATTGTATCAACTAACGTTTCTTTTTAGATCGAAAAGTTTTTGCAAGTACAATTTTGTGGTTGGAAGACCAGAAAATTAGGATATACAAGATTGAAGAACGTGAAAATCTGCGACAGGTAGACGACACAGCTGAGTGGGAAGCAGCCTACCTTCAATATAAAACTGACCTAGGAATGCCGAAATTTCAAAGCCCCCTTGAAGAACTCTCCTGGGTGCTAAGTTATGCTATACGTTTAGAATATTTGGATGCACCGGAGAGTTACAAGGAATTGAATTCAGAGCAGGTTTTGCAGCAAAGTAATAAATCAATAAAACCGAGCATAAAGAATGAGAACATGTTCGATAATATGGATTGTAAGTAAAACATTTCACAGAAATGATGTCCAATTACCGCAACCTTTCTTATCTTGTTAAGTCCATCACAAGGATTTCGTAGCAGGTGTGCGATCATTGGCTGCTAAACTTAAAGTACCTCAACATCCCAACCATTTGCTACAACTGGAAGCAATTGCACGTATCGTCAAAGAGCGCATGTCACCAGCAGCCAAAAATCGTCAGCCAGTAGTAGGAACACCTTTTCCCTTTGAAAAGGGCAATGATATAGTCTCGCCTGATGATCCCAGTTTGGACTATCCGGTTCGTATATTACGTTTATTGCAAATCCAGCGGCTTCGAGAATTGCAAACAGGCATTAACGAGACCATTGTTGTTATTCAAAACATGACTGCAAATCCAAAAACTGATACAAAATTGGGTAAAGTTGGTTTCTAGAGACTCAAGTATATGAATGTTTTGTTGCAATAGGCTAACATTACTTTAATAAACAGATTAACAAGAAAATAACAATGGGAAACAAATAAATATTATGCACCATTGCCCTGCTATATGTTGTATTTTGTTCTACATATTCGAAACTGGTATAAATTACCCCCAGGTATATAGTAAAATGAGAAATGAGAAAAACTTAATTTTTGTGGTAAATTCAATATTTAGTTCGTAGAAAGTCCCGTTCTGGATAATATTTTTGAATAAAAGCAAGTTATCTTTTTAGTACACTTTTTCTAAATTATTGGAACGTTCAACAAGTGTGAGTCTAAAAATAAGGCTACAATTTTTTCTTTATTTCATTTGTATATATCATATTTCCGCCGTTGAAGTAATATTCCACACTTGGTTATTAAGTTTGTTTATTAGTATTTAAAATACTTTATATTCATACAAAAAAAATTCATCATAATTCTAGGTTATCTGTTCTACAATTTTTTATAAAATATACACAGTTTCTTTTAAAAATATTCATATTTCTTTCGCTTTTAATATTATCTGGTAACATGTTGTATAGTTTTAATCCTTTATGAAACAGTGATCGTTGCATCTTAGTTGTTGTTGTCCTTTGTAATCTAAAATTCTCCGCATTTCTTAGGTGGTACGGCTGTACCATACATACCTCAATTGCTCGATTTAATATTCTGGAGCGCTCCCGATTTTCATTTTCTGAATGAAGTTTAAAGTATTGAATTCAAGTCTCTGTGTGATGTTGAGCCATTTTAGCGAGTCGAGCATATATTGTATAGATGTGTATCTGTTACATTTAAGAATAGAACGCATTGCTTTGTTTTGCAGTTTTTGAAGCCTTGATATCTGTGTTTTTGTGCAGCAGGTGTATATTATCGTGGATCCGAACTCAAAGTGAGGCTTTATAATTGTGTTATATACGTTTATCGCTGTTATGATCGATATTTTTTTCCGAACGCGTTTAAAAAATCCGATTTTTTTACCAATTTTTTTACATATGTATTCTATATGTTCTTTAAAATTCAAATGTTCATCGATTATAAATCCTAAATATTTTATTTGTTTTACCCTTTCGATTGTAACGTTATTTATTTTATATACCGATTCGCTATTTGTGTTGATTTCCATAATTTTTGTTTTGCTTTCGTTTAGTTTTAGTTTGTTCATCTTTAGCCACTTATTAATGTCTTCCAAGTCTCGCATAAGTGTCTCGTGACAGTGTTGATCCGACTCCCCTTCCGTAAAAATCAAGGTGTCGTCTGCGTACAGTACTATCTCACTTTTTTCCAGTACATTTGGCATATCATTAATATATATTATAAATAGTAGAGCCCCTAGGATTGAGCCCTGGGGTACTCCAAAATCGTTTTTAATCTTACTTGACATCACATTGTTCACCCGAGTTAGTTGTTTTCTGCCGGTTAGATACGATTCAAACCAATTTAATTCGGTATCTTGAATACCATACATATACAGTTTTTGTAACATAATATTTCGGTCTATTGTTTCAAACGCCCGTTTAAAATCCAAAAATATAGCCACTATTTTATTATTTTTTTCTGATTTTTCCATCTATTAATAACGTAGTTCACAGCTGTTTCACATGAAAATTTTTTTCGAAATCCTGATTGATATCTTGATAGTATGTTATGTGCTTCCAAATATTCTTCTAACTGCTCTTTGACGACTTTTTCAAGTATTTTTTCACAGGTTTTTAAAGTGTTTATTGGGCGATATTCTTCACATTTGTTAGTGTTCATAACTTTTTCAATTGGTGTTACCATTGACTCCTTCCAGTTTTCTGGGAAGATACCTGATTGTAATGACATGTTTACCATATGGAGTAAATGTTTTCCTAAAACATTCCAATTGTTCAATAGCATTTTAGTGGATATTTTGTTATAATCAGGTTTGTCTTTAAGGCCTTTACAGATAATTCTTAGTTGTTCTAATGATATTGCACGAAATATAAATTTGGAGTTTGTCACAGTTAGTTGGTTCACATATTGCACATTTTCTATAGATTCTCTAATTGTCTTTATACTATCAACAAAGTACTTATTGAACTGGTTTGCTATTTCATAATTTTCCTTATATTCTATTTGGTTAAATATCACATTTTTTATCACAGACTGGGATTTTTTAAGGACTTCGTTTTTTATTTCTCTCCACATTTGTTTTTGGTCTTTGGCGCTGTTTATTCTATTGTTAATGTAATAGTTTTTTGTGTTTTCAACTTGTACGTTATATTTATTTCTCGTTATTTTATAGTCATTCCATGCCGTTTCGGTACCCTCCATTATTGCTTTTTGATATTTATTAATTTTCTCGGTTTTACTTATTTGTAGTTCAGAATTAAACCATTTGGTTCTACCATTTTTATCTTTTACTTCGGTATATTTTGTAAACTTTTTAACAGTGTTTTCGAGACAAGTCAAAATATTCCACATGACAATTTAGGTCGCAGTCACTATTTAATCGTAATAACAAATTATTTACTTCACTGTTAAAACCATTTTTATTGTATTTAAACATTTGAACTATTTTCTGTACTTCTTGCTTCTGTACGTCCTTGTTTTCAATTATAATGTCAATTATTTCGTGATCTGCGATTTTATTTTTTGTGTTAGTTCTCGCCGATATATTACCGTTATTTGTTATGATGTAGTCCATTATAGTTTTTGACCGTGATGTAATCCTCGTATATTCCGTCATTATTTGTTTCAATCCGTTATCATTTAATACTCCTTTTCGTATTCGTTTTTTATAGATATTTTCTTTATTCCAGTCTATGTTGAAATCGCCCGCTATAATTATATCACAGTTTTCTTCATTTATCTCATCTATTATTTCTTCGAATATTTCGATAAACTCTGTTTCGGAACTACTTGGGGATCTGTAGATCGCCACTATTATTATATTTATTATTCCAAGATTCGCTTTATATGCACTTATCCAGTATTTATAGTCACATTTTCTTTCAATTATTTTTTTTACAATCCAGATGTTCTTCATGTAGACACTAATACCTCCAGTTCTCATCGAATTTGAAGCTGTTACATAATGCTCGTAATTTTTTAAATTCAACAGTTCAGTTAAACTAAAAATATTGCTTACAAAGTTGTAAATATAAGAAAATGGAAAAGCAAGTTATATCTTAAGAAGTCATCAATTCATTATGAAATAATGACTATTTTAAGAGAAGCAAATATTGGTACATATTCATTCGCCCACAAACACTTAAACGAACATCTATAATTTTACGGGGATTAGATTTTAAGACTGAGTTAGAGTAATCAACAGCTGAAAAGAAAAAAATTTTACAGTAAATTTATCTAAATTTACAACGGAATTTCCTTATATCCAGGAAAATCTATTAAGGATTGAAGCGCATTGCATTTTCTATTGAATCAGAGAATTTCATTGGAGGTTCCCAATATTGATTCGAAAAGTCCGCAATGTTGGGGTTGCCAGCAATAGGGGCATATGTATAAAAATTGTAACAAACCTTATATGTGTTAAGTGCGACCATAAACACTTACCGGGAGAGTGTACATTTGTGTCAAGTCATGACAATTTGCCCTACTGCGCTAATTACGAGGAAAGGGGTTACCCATCAAGCTACAGAGGTTGTAAGGCCTATATATCTTTTCTGAAAAATAGGGAGAAAATAAAAGGACAAGCTTCAGATAGGTAACGTCAAGCATCGACTAAAGTTGTAGATGCATTGCAAAATTGCGGATATACCCATGCAGGGCATTCGGTTTCGAATTTGTTTCAAAATACACCGGTCACCAACAACAAGAGATTCGAAAAGCATCCTATTATTGTTGAATTTTTGAGAATGACATCATTATTTGTAGTCAACTATATTTAGAAGATGGAATATAATCTTACAAGACAATTCCAAGTGGATTGGCGGTGGGAGGGTAGTAGGGTAAAGTTGCTAACTTCTGAGCCAGTGGTCGGATGTTTTTGGGGTTGTTGGAAAGGTCTTTAAGAGGCCTTTCAGAATCAATAAAAAAAAAGTAGAAAAATGTCAAATCGCCTAGATACAGAGCTTTCGGAAAAAAATGAAGAAAAAAAATGCACATAACCTCAATTTGCTCAGCCAGATGGAAGGTAACTTATTTTTTTTCTGTTGAAATATAGCCATACCTCTTACCTTTCCAAAATGACCTAAACGAAAATCCGACCACTACCTCAGAAGTTAGCAACTTTACCCTACTACCCTCCGACCGCCAATCCGAAAATTTTGAACCCGCTGCCATTTCGCACCCTTGCATTTTCGGACATGGTCCTAGTGGACTTTTCTTCATGAAATGACCCAAGGAATGTGCTGGAGAAATTTGTCCGGAACTTCCATAATCACCCTGTAGATACATGATATTATTTTAGCATTAATACAACATTTTCCAAGCTCAGTAGTAAATCTTTCTAATAGGGATATCGACTTATTTATATCTAAACTCGCGGAGACAATAGATCAAGTAAACAACACTCACCCGGAGAAAATTAAATTGTGTGGAAATTTTTGTACTGTTTCCCCTGCTGCACTATGGTCTCGATGTAGACTTTTCTTGACCAAAATTAATTATATGAATAAAATGTGTTTCTATTGAATTTTTTGTTAAAAATTTATTAAGTTATTATTGAATTTAAGTTTACTACCAAGTTTTCGGGCAGTAGGGGTTAAAAAATAATAAAAAAAATCCAAAATTTTGTGTTATTTTTGACAAAAATTAAATGAACTATTTGGTAAATTAAGATATAAAAGAATTTAAAAAATAATCGATACTATAAACTATCAGACTCCATATTTCCATTAATATTAAACTCGTTTTCCAAAACCAAGTTTTCATAATCTTGAACTTCTTTATCATGTTCTGCCTCTTCATCCGAACTTTCATCAATGTCGCCAAGCGGTTCTGCTAAAGTTGTTTCACTGGGGGCCTCACTGGTTAATAATTCGATTACTTCTGCCGGAAGCGATAATCTTTTTCTTTGGTGGACCCGATTATTTAAACATAGAGATGAAATTAATGGATCTGATGTGTCCAGTGCTCTACAAAATACATCGGACAGGTTGTCAATGCGGCTAGTTTTTCTTGCGTGATATAGTCGATCAGTTTTATATATCTTATTGCGAGACTCAGCAGCATCTTCTCCAAAGCAACCGACGGGAAGTGCCGTGTTCTTCATTATTTCCTTGGAGTGAATGAGCACTTTATGAACCGTAGGTGTCATTGGTAACCAAGAATACTTGTTTTGAATCAATTCAGCAGTTTGAAAACAATATTTTTGAAACATCCCCAAATTCAAAGGAAATTGGTATGATAGGCATATTCAGATTGTCTTTAGACGAAATATTAATTCTTCGTCGACTCCTGTAATTCGTGCAAAGTTGCCATGATCCGAAAACGCCATACGAGAGGTATTCTCGTCGTTCGTTGTACCACATCCCCCTGTCTGGAATATCCACTCGGAGGCCGAGTTCTGTCCAAAACTGCTTTTGAACATCTGTTTTCTTTTTCTTAACGGCCTCCTAATTCCTTATCTGCCATTTTTTATGTCGCTTTTATAGGCCAGGTGTAAAACAAACTCGAAAAACCGAATCCAGGAATGAAGTGGACTTATGCCATACTTTAAGTTGTCTTCGATGGGTTTAAATTTTCCGTAAAAATAATCTGAAATATTCATAAAGTCCTTTGGTGTTGCGCCACATATAGGACACGCTTGCGTAGATTTTGTTCCTGTCAGGACATTCAAAACTTTACCATCGATAACCGTAAGGTAAAGACTGAAAGTTACTTCCACAATTTTATTTCCATCGATTTGTATTCAAGTTCTTCCACTTTCGTAATTTGATTTTGCAAATCAGCATTTTCTTTTAAAATAATTTCTTTAGTTTCCTTTATAAATTCTAGCTTCAAAGGTCGACAAAACCTAGTTGACTGTGGCGTCTGATAATTCCAAAGAATTATACCTGATGTGTCCAAAAGTCTCACAGGAATCACAGTGGTCGCCAAAAGCGAACATTCTGTATCGTGAGAGGTGGTTGATTGCTGATAACGTTGTTTGTACAGAGCTTGCTCAGTGCTGCTTTAAAATCCGCAGCTTAAAATCAATTTAGCTGATATTAAATTGATTTGATTTAAATTCATAGCACCTACAATAACTTCCTTTTGCAGCTCCACTATTCTTTCTCCTGTGTGCGATAGAAGCATTTGTAAAGGTACGGAGGCAATTTTTTCACTAATAATGACATTTGGCCCACAATTTTTTTCCAGTTTTAATATTTTCATGTATGACGGAAATATATTAGCTTTTCTTTGTTTATTTTCCATACGAATGCTGCTGTACTGTTTTCTCGAAAAGTTATTTTCAAGAAAAAACGCTAATGCTTCCTCAGCCGAAAGTGGAGTAGGTGTTTTTGTTTCTTCAATGCACAATCTCCGAATTTCTGTTGGCCTTGTTGGGTTTTCCATGGATTCTTTAAGAACCACTGCCAAATCTGTTCTTCCCTGCTTTCGAGCTGCTGTTGATGCCGCATGAACTAATAAGTCAGTTTCATTGTTTTTGTCAGCCGAAACCTTTGCAGCTTCAGATGAACCTTTGCAGCTCCAGATGAACTTGCTTCAGATATATTTTCTGGAACAGTTTCTCTAGCTTGCTTTTCAAAATCTGATTCGGAAGCTAAATATAGCCGTTTTTAAAAAAAAATTGTTTTTTCCAGATCACGTCTTGTGCACAAATTCAGAGCTTTTTAAAATTTGGCTTCAGGAGCACACCAAAAACAGAAGGAATGACCTTGTTTTGAATTTTGTATGCGGCAAAAGAAGAGAAACAACAAATTCTGATAAATGTGTACAATATGTGGAAGAAAAAGCGCGTATATTTTGCAAAAATTTAGCATCGATGTAGGAAAAGTGTCACAGAAGGATGGACAGGTTTCAAGCTTTTATTCGCTCAATAAATTAAACGTCATAGGTACGATGGAAAGTAAACATTGGATGGTGGAAAATATGGGTTCAATAATACCAGATGGTGGCAATAGTATACAGCGATCCACAAAGGACAACAACCGAATTTCGTGCTTTTGTGGCAAACTAGTTTTGTTAAATACAATACAAATGTATACCAACGATAAAAGTCAACAAAAAAGTGCAAAATATATTTAAATTTTGGTAGATGCAGTACTGGTAGATGCAGTACAACAACAAATACAACAAGCCAAAAACAACAGGCATTTTGTTTTTGCTCAGTGTCTGTGTTGTGTCAAGTCAGCTGGTAGAAAAATGATGAAATGAAAAATGATGAATTGCAAAAAGTGCCATTTAGAATATGATTGAGTGTTATTTGGTATATTGAAAGTGTTTAAGTGTGAAAATTAAAACGTTTCTATGTAATTTTTGCAGAGAAATATTTCAAAAACAGCTGTTGCTGGCGAACGGGGGTTGCAGACAAACAAATGTAAACAAACTTTGACATAAGAGAAAAACTTACTCACACTCAGTCCAGAAAAAAATTCAAATCAGCTGGGCTAGTGCTTCTACCATTTCTTTATACCATGGTTCTACACCACAACGACAGGAAAAAGTTAAGTGAACATATTTTGTAACTCCACCTGGTGTAAGATAATTTTAAATTTAATTGCTCTAATTTCCACAAACCTACGATGAGAGTGTGAAATGAAACGTCAGATGAGAGAATAAGTTTATCTACGTATATATTATTCTATGCTCTTAAGTATTCACTATCAGATTGTAGTGATAAAACCAAAATATGACAGATAAAAAAAAATTCAATTTTGGCCAAGGAAAGCGGTCTCCCAGACCTTAGTGTGTTGGGAAAAATCGACCTGTATTTTGCGTTAAAGAGAAATAAAGAAGGCGAAGTCATTAGGCACAAGGCGCGACTGGTAGCGAAAGGATGCAGACAGAGGTATGGTATTGACTACAAGGAGACATTTTCACCGGTTGTCAGGTATGATACCATTAGAATGCTACTGGCTTTGGCGGTTGAACATGGAATGCACTTACACCAATTGGATCTTGTAACGGCGTATTTAAATGGAATCTTCCAGACGAAATTTACATCAAACAACCTGAGGGATTCGAGGATAAGAAACATCCCAAGAAAGTCCTTCGTCTACATAAATCATTGTATGGACTAAAGCAAGCAGGCAGAGAATGGAATTCTAAATTGAATAGTCATCTGTGTAAAATGGGATTTAAAAGCTGCAACAACGAACAGAGCCTTTATAAAATGAACAGAAACGGAAATTTAATTCTCATTGCCGTCTATGTTGATGACCTCATTGGGATAGCCACACAATTCTGTCTTACAAAAATTCTGTTTTTTTCCAAAAAAAAATTCTGTCTGACTAAAATTCTGTTTTACAAAATTCTGTTTTAAATAAAATTCTGTCTATTAAAATTCTGGTTTTGAAATATGTTATTCCCCTTTCATTATGAGAAAAAAAAATAAAATGTTAAATTATTTATTAAGAATTAAAGCCAGTTTATTATGAATAAGAAATGTTACATATAATAATGTATGTGTATGGTTAGATATTTATTCGTTGGAAACAAATTATGAAATATGTAATAAATAATTAAACAGATTAATGGATTTTCAAAATCGATCTAAAAAAATTCATATCATTCAAAAACATATTAACTTAAAAGAAAAAAAAATAACAAACATTAAATAAAAACACAAATTAGTTAAAAATCAATTAAATTAAGACAAAGTTAAAAATAATAAAAAATCATAGCAATTCTATATAACTGATAACAATATTTAATTAATTATAAGCTAAGTTTTTTGCTATTCTTTTTAAATATTGTAGTTTTCTTAAACGATTAAATTTTTTTACAATACGTGAAATATTTTTTTTTTTACATTTCTTTTATTTTTTTTAATTTTTCTCCATTCTCAATCTTTGACAATATTTTGAGAATAGGTTAATTTTCCTTTTAAATGTTCCACAATTTTGTAGAGTCCGCTTTTTTTCGTCCAACTACAACACTCAAACGTCGGTGCTATGACTCGACATTGTTTGTAGTTTTCGGGTATTTTTCAGAATACTCGCAATCAAATATCGTCCAAAATTCAGGTGGGTATATAGACATAATTGGCCTCGAACCAGGTGGCCAATTTAATAATATCTTCGTCTTCAAATGTTCTTCGGAGTTTCGAATAATATTCTTTAAACATCTTACTTGCAGTGAGAAATTTTTGTCATTTCCGTACTTAGTAACCAATCTGAAAAGATAATGTTGTACATATTACAAGTTCATTACTATAAATTATAAAAGTTATTAAAAATTCTTACCGTTCTTTTATCTGGGAAAATGGAAAAAGCACCCTCGTATCTGCGAATCTGGAAAGCATTTTCTAGCTGCTGACACGAGACCAACTTCGAAGTCAGATATAATACGATTAGGCTTAAAAAGAACTACATATTCCAAAGCAATTTGAATTACGCGTTTAAAAAATGCTTCATAGAGTACTGCAGATTTTTTGGACATTAGGCAGAATAGGAGTGGACGACCGTCAACGAGCCAACAATCGCTTTTTTGTAGAAGTTGAATTTATGATTTTGTGCCGAATATAACCATATATTCATCTCCCACTTTCTCTTCTGGCAATATAAATAATTCGTTATCCAAAACGTATAGATTTAGAGGGTAATCTATTTCATCTATTGCTTGCGGCTCTCTGAAAACTCCCATTTCATTCCGAGTGTATCCTATTTTTCGCTTTTGCGCGTACTTCGAGGGAAGGTAATCGCGACATTTTTGGTTTGTAATTACCACCTATTGTTGCACTATTTGACTTCGATTAAGGGGTTTGTTTATAGCGGCATATTTTACAAAAGTATTTGTTCTGCATATTTCCACTGCACTAGCAATAGGTTCGTGGGTATGCTTTTTTGGATATTAAACAACACAATTGCGACTAATTTTAAATAAAATGCTGGAACATAATTTTTGACCAAACACACAGTGTATGTGATGCATTTTATTTAAATTTGCAGTGTTTTTTTAAACAGAATTTTTTTTTAAATGTAAGGGAAAGTTAGGGCAAAGTGATTTCTTAATTGTTTTATTTTTATGTATGTGTTTGTAATTGCATTTTCAGTTAAATAAAAAATTATTTGAAAAAAATCGCGCGATTTGTTTCAAACAGAATTTTGAGAAACAGAATTTTGGAAACCAGAATTTTGAAAAACAGAATTTTGTAAAGCAGAATTTTCGTCGAACAGAATTTTGTACCCAACCCGACCTCATTATAGCTTGTAAAGATGAAAATAAAATTTGTAAGGTGAAATTGGAGATTGGTAGAGAATTCGAAATCATGGACAAAGGGCTGTTGGAACACTTTTTAGGAATGGAAGTAAATCGTAATGGTTTAACGGGTGAAATATCGCTTAGCCAAGCAGGATATATAAAGGACCTTCTTAAGGAATTGTAAGCCAGCTTCAGTACCGTTAACACCAGGATTTCAAATAAAATGTGATGCTAACTGCAAGAAAGTAGACACGACCTTGTACCTATCCCTAATCGGCGCTTTGTTATACTTGGCTTTGACGACACGACCAGATATTATACACTCTGTTTCAAAGTTAGCACAATGAAACTCTGATGCCCATGTGGAGCATTTTACAGCAGCTAAAAATATACTGCGATACCTGAAAGGCACTCAACATACGAAATTAAAATTCAGACGTGGAGGTAAGGATCTTGTTGGATACGCAGATGCCGACTGGGGTGGATGTTCTTCAGACCACAAGTCTTACTCTGGATCAGTATTTTTCTTGGGAAAATGTGCAATCTCGTGGGAGTCCAAGAAACAAAGTACTACAGCACTAAGTAGCACAGAAACTGAATACGTATCGGTATCGAATGCAGCCAAAGAAGCACTGTATCTCAATAGACTGTTGCAAGAACTGGGTTTTTGCAAGAATGAAAGTGTTATAATGAATGTCGACAACCAAGGAGCTCTACAATTAGCATCAAATCCTGTCTATCACAACAGGACGAAACATATAGATATAAAATATCACCATATTCGGGAACTAGTCAAATCGCAAGCAATTAAATTGAAATATTGTCCCACGGAGAATATGGTTGCAGACATTTTTACGAAAAACTTAAATAAGATGAAGCACGAAAAATTTCTTCAATCAATTAACATACTGTATTAGAATTTGTTCAGAATATTAACGTTGAGGAGGTGTTGGAAAAAATCTACCTGTTTTAATAATATATACTTCAACATAAATATTCTACATACATAGGGAAATACTTCAGTTGTGAAAAAATATACATATGTTCATTCTAATTCTTTCCATTGTTCGAGTTAACATAGTTTAATAAATATTTTGTAAAAAGTTTTTCCGTGTTAAATTATTTTTCGGTCCAGGAATTTTTCATCATCCCCAAATGTAAGCAAGTTAGTTGTTCAAGATAAAGTACAAATGTCAAAGGCAGTTGAAAAACATTTACAACAGAACATTAAATCGCTCTGAACCACGATATTTATTGTTATCTAAGCAAATTTAATTATTAAATACTGTCATTAAAAAAAACAATTTCGGCTAGAGCAGACACATTAATTCAAGAGAAGGCTTCAAAATATTAAACCCGGTCCTTCCTAAAGGTCCTATAATATAATAAATTTCAAAAAACAAACTAAATTGAAAAAATGATTGATTCGGGAATATTTCTCTAACATATACAGCGGCTCTCCGATTGGTGATATTAACCGATTCGGTACATGTTTTTAGATTTAATAAGACTTTTTTTAAATTCTTTATATTAACTTCACCTGTCTGTATGCATGCATGACGAAAAAACTGGATTGATTTTTAATCCTTTTCCCGTGATCCAATCGAGTTGAAACTTCGCATGCAAACTTCCAAAATATGGGCGGGATTGGACAAAGGGGCGTGGTATCTCCCATACAAATCACAAATTAAATATCTACTATTTCTGCTCCCGTTGACGATATTTGGATAAAATTGGGTATGTTGGTTAGGTGTTCCAAAATATGGGCGGATTGGACAAAGGGGCGTGGTACCTTCATATTTTTGTTTCA
This sequence comes from Phaonia tiefii, assembly GCA_963931995.1. Classification (NCBI taxonomy): domain Eukaryota; kingdom Metazoa; phylum Arthropoda; class Insecta; order Diptera; family Muscidae; genus Phaonia; species Phaonia tiefii. The sequence continues at coordinate 294,362,742 of OZ008367.1, forward strand.
TTTAAGTTGCTAAGAACATATGTATGTACATGTGTACAATTTAAAGTTTGTGGCTAGAGTAATGTGTAAAATACATTTTTAAAGCAATTGCATACGAAAACGTGTTTTAAAATTTTTCATTTAAACACGTACATATGTTTTTGGAAGAGTTGCTAAACATTTGTTTGCAAAGATATTTTTATTTCAGTAACGTACATCTTAAGTATGCGTCTATTGTTTTACAACTGTTATGGGAGGGAGCCTTCGAAACTTTTCCAACCCTGTTTCTAACACGTAAATGGAGTAGTTCTTTTGTAATTTATTTGAATTGGCCGAGAGGCTTAAAATTACAAGTGTGAATAAATAAATAAAATAAAAAAAATAAATGCAATTTACTTTATCAATAAAGTATGGGAATGGTATGGCGTATATATTTGCAATGGATTGGCTGCATAAATCGTTATCGGTAAATTCCATACCATTGTTTCGACAGGTATTTCGTTAGGTGCCTGCAGTTCTCCAACTTCTGGGTTAGTTGTTCCAAAATCCATCATTGTGCTAGTAACAAATTCGAAATGTAGTTTCCACTTTAACTCGACACAATCTGTACGAAATGTGGGAGTAATGTGTAAAGGTATGGGAACCATAACCTGAGTCTGAAGCAGAGCGTAACAAACTTGATGACTAATAGCATGAGTTGTTACTTTTCCTGAAGGCTCCGGGTTAGCATCCTTGTCTTTTGAAGAGGCTGATGTTGTGGATTTATGCATGTACTCCGATCCTATGCCGCTAGCTACGCTTGCCAAATCCAATGATTTGACAGATGAAGCATCATTGAAGTCATTGCTAATCGTCTTACTCACCGCACTATTTACTAGTATTTCGTGGGACTGAAGTTTCACAGAGAATTGAACACAGCGCACCTTGCAGTTTGCAAAATCCATGCTCCCCACAATATCTTCGCCCATTTTATAGGATGGCTTGAAAAGACAGAATCTTCCCACAAATCCTCGTTTATTGGAAATGCGATAAAATTTGGGAACCCGACGTGCTGTCACATTCTGAAATATAGTTTGTTAACTTTCAGTTTGGGGTCAATTAGATATGGATAATAGTACCTTTAAATGATGCCATGATATTTCTAACTCTGTAACATCTTTCTTCTCAAGAAATGGATTCGTGGGTGCTAACTCGTCATTAGTTTCCTCTGTTATCGGAAGCTCTTCCGGTCGCCCTATAAGGGGTATAGGCAACACACGTATGGGTACTGTTAACGTCTGAACTTTGGATTTAACCCTTTGAGTTGCTATGGTCAATTTATAAAAATACTTGATATCATGACCCCGGTATGTCGGTGGACCATCCCTAGGCACAAATTCATTAAAGAAATCTATAGTGGCACTAAACATTAGCTGGCCGTCCTGCCTACATGTTTTGCATTCATTACTTACAAATCTTTGACTCGCTTGGATTTAATTTTAAATCACAAAACAGAATTTTTGGCTTTGTGGCTATAACAATATCGCCCGGCGCTTGGGTCACAGCATCAAGAGCTGTTTTCCCGACCATTTCACTCAACTCGGAGATCTTATCCTGGACGCTAATAGCGATATTGGTCTTGCGATAGCAATGCAATTGCACCGAAGCCCAAGCGAGAGCTTCCACCGCGTTGCTGCTGGATCCAATGTCGAAAGTTTCAGCAGTCTTGTTAATAAACTCTATTAGGCACTCTACACATTCTCCGGTTGCGTAGATTGCTGCGTCAGCCCTTACCAATTTCGCCTTAATTTCAATCATTTTCCAATCAACATTGAAATTGGTAGACTTAAAAATATCGAATTAATGTTAATTTTTGATGTTAATCACAAATGACCATGGTAAAATAAGTAAGGTAAACGCTAGGAATTTTTGTAATTTTCGGCAACAAACACAGAAATTTAGTTTTTGTTTGGCATAGACCATTGCATGCATGGTAGAAATATAATGGTAGATGCAGTACGACAACAAATACAACAAGCCAAAAACAACAGGCATTTTGTTTTTGCTCAGTGTCTGTGTTGTGTCAAGTCAGCTGATAGAAAAATGATGAAAATGTAAAGAAATTTGCAAAAAGTGCCATTTAGAAAATGATTGAGTGTTATTTGATATATTGAAAGTGTTTAAGTGTGAAAATTAAAACGTTTCTATGTAATTTTTGCAGAGAAATATTTCAAAAACAGCAGTTGCTGGCGAACGGGGGTTGCTGACAAACAAATGTAAACAAACTTTGACATAAGAGAAAAACTTACTCACACTCATGGTACAAAGAAATGGTAGAAGCACTAGCCCAGCTGATTTGAACTTTTTTCTGGATGCTGTTGAACATAGATAAAGGAATTAACTAGATATCGCACATGCCGTGGGAAATTTATTGTTCAATGGGATATTTTCTAGATGGAGCTGAATGCAATAATTACAACGTTTGATCCCAAAGAAAATATACCTTGCGAGATGTATTTAGAACAGGTGATAGCAGTAGGTGGTGTAGGCAACATCAACAGGGATTTTGTTTTGTTTAGTGGGCCGATGCTGTACAGGTCAACATAAACGAATACCAACAATAACAGTACACCAAAAAAGCTCACAACCAAAATTAATTTGAATTAGAAAGTAGGGAACACAACGACATGAAAAAAAACTATATTAGTTGCTTGAGCAGCACAACCTGGAAAATGATTCTATTTTTGTATTGAAAAAATGTCACATACCGTTGAATAAACGTTAGTGAATGTTATGAGAAACGTCAATGAAAGTTACAAAACGACAACACAGCACCTAGTGGCAGTACTTGCCAACGCCTGTGGGATATCTACTTATTTCCTTTATCTATGCTTGCATCCATAGATAAAGGAAATAAGTAGATATCCGCAGGCGTTGTCAACATTCACTGACGTTTATTCAACAGTGTGGGACATTTTTTCAATATAAAAATAGAATCATTTTCCAGGTTGTGCTATTCAAACAACTAATTTAGTTTTTTTCATGTCATTGTTATTTTGATTGCATCTTTTTGTTTACTGTTATTGTTGGTGTTCGTTTGTGTTGGATTTGAGAGCAACGGACCACAAAACAAAATCCCTGTTGATGTTGCCTACCACACCTTTTGTTAGCACCTTTTCTAAATACATCTTGCAAGGCATATTTTGTTTGGGATCAAACGTTGTAATTATTGCATTCAGCTCCATCTAGAAAATATCTCATTGAACAAGAAATATCCCAAGGCATGTGCGATATCTAGTTAATTCCTTTATCTATGCTTGCAACTATACCTATGAAGTTAAATATATTGAGAGAATAAACTTCTCTATTCTTATTTTAATTAAATTGAAATTGAAAAGGTAGAAGCAATACTACAAAAATTACAACAAGTTGCCGGCATTCTTTCTTTGTTTGGTGCGTAGTTTATGTCAGTATCAAAGTTTGGAATTGTTTTTTTTTATATGAAGACAAGAAAAGGAGTTAATTAAAAAAGTGACTGACCCTAATGAACATGCTTTGCGTGTTTGACGTTTTTCGATTCTCAAGGCCCACTATAATACGATAAATTGGGATTCTCAAGGCCCACTATAATACGATAAATTGTGGTTTAGGACACGTGACAATAAGAGACAGTTTACAACTCATAGAGTAATCACGGACTAGAGAGAAGATTTGGCTCATCTGACGTTTCCTTTCACACTCTTCGTGATGCGGTCGGTGTGATAGAGATATGTTTGACGAAAAGTGATATACACCAGGTGGAATTACAATAACTTCTTGCTTTAAGTTTATCCTTGCACGGCTGCCAGGATCCACTTGTATAGCTTGCATTGAAAGCTTTGCGAGATTCTCTTCTTAGTATTGTGAGCTCATCTGTCCGCCTAGGCGGATCATCTGTCCACCAAGGCGGAAAACGCAGAATGTAATGTAATCGTGATTTACGTAGGCCTTTTTGAAGGGAATAGCGTGATAACACGCGCGTGAAAGCCATAGTGTAATGATGCACTATGTCCATAATATTGTACCATGTACTTTAGTATACATTTGGGTTGAATTTGACAGTTAGTCATGAAGCAAAATGACTGTTGCCACCATTACAAGAACACCTACTGCCACTACCCATAGTAGAATTATCTATTAGGTAGTCGCATTAGTAATTCCGTGGTTAAGCTGTCAAAATTAGCTGAATAATGAAAAACACTATGTACACAAAATGTGAAAAATTTTATAAGATTGTCTAACTATGCTATTAAATTGTATTTTGATTGAAATTCTTTGAATTTTATTAACAAACGAAAAGAAACAAAATCGAATTTGACAGCTTACCAACGGAAAAGATGAAAAAACCACAAATCAGCTGGGCTGATGCGTTTACCCGATAGTTAATTTTACCATGCCACTACCCATGGTAAAATCATAGACTAATACATACCTAGATAAACTTATTCTCTCATCTGACGTTTCATTTCACACTCTCATCGTAGGTTTGTGGAAATGAGAGCAATTAAATTTAAAATTTCCTTACACCAGGTGGAGTTACAAAATGTGTTCACTTAACTTTTTCATGTCGTTTTGGTGTAGAACTGAAAAATTTAAATATATTTTGCAATTTTTTGTTGACTTTTATCGTTGGTATACATTTGTATTGTATTTAACACAACTAGTTTGCCACAAAAACACGAAATTCGGTTGTTGTTCCTATGTTGATCGCTGTATACTATTGCCACTATCTGGTATTATTGAACCCATATTTCTACCATCCAATGTTTACTTTCCATCGTACCTATGACGTTTAATTTATTGAGCGAATAAAACCTTCTATGGTATGTGTTATTCTATGTGTAAAATAAGTAAATATAACTCGTTAGAACAGCTGATTTCAACATTGTTCTTGCTTAGGTGTTTCTCTTATGTCAAATTCACATGCATTTTGTTTGTGTACTTTTTTGTTTACTTTTACAGTAGATACACACCATGGTAAAATAAGGAACGTAAACTCGTTAGAACAGGTGTTTTCAATTTTTTCATTGTGGTACATCGTTTCAGCTGTCAAACTCATATGTACTTTGTTTTTGTACCATTTTGTTTCCTGTGTTGTTGGTATACTTACATCTATAGATTGACAAATGAGGCGATTAAAACAAAATGCCTGTTGTTGTTACCTACAACAACAACAACGTCTACTGCTACTACTTGGTTATTTTACTATCACGCAATTCATACGATGGCTTTTACGACGTCGTTTTTCCTTAATTTCTTTTTAAAGTAACTTCCAAAAATCATGTGTGTGCATACGATGATTTTTACTTGCATGTCTTTTTTTGCAGGCAGAGTTGATTGTTATTGTTTAATCGGTTAATATGCTTTAGTAGATTATTCGCATCAAGAAATACATATGTCTGTATACAAAAATTATTTGAATTAATTGAAACCAATTTACGCCTAAATATTAAATAAAAATTCATTATTCCGCATTTTTACTTTTACTATTCGAAAAATTTTGTTTCTTCCCAAGTTCTGTAGTCAATTCTAAAATATATTTTTCTTAATGCCACCTGGCTACTTCAAAGTACGAAAATGAATAAAACGTATCAAGAAAAAAAGAAATTAGTATAAAGAGGAATATGAAAAAAGACACGAAAAACAGAAACCGAGTCTTTTTGTTTACCCCTCTTGCTTCTCTACACCGTTCGCCTATATGTAAAAAGAGACGTTGCAAAAGCAACGTCGTAAAAGTCATCGTATGAATCGCGTGTATGATACACACTTGAAGAAAATTTGACAGATTATGGACACCAAACAAAAAGAAAATGCCTGTGTTTGTTGTAACAATTCCTAGTGCGTTTACCTTACTTATTTTACCATGATCTTCTTCTTTTCGTATTCTACTCTGAAATGGTAACACCAAATAAGCAGAACTGTTTTATTAGTTTGCCAACAACTGTGAGTGGAGTGAAATTTTTTGTGTGCAGCGGTTGGTGACATTTTTTTTCTATCCGTGTTCAATTTGTGTATTTTACAATTGACAAATTTCCTCCTAAAATTTCTCATTTGGTCTAAAACAAATTTCAAACAGGAAATGTAAGTAATTGGACCCATAACTAAACACCTTAAATGAACAATATTACAGTATTGAATATTCCAAGTGGAAAAATGTGGACTACCAGTTTTATTTCAAGATTATTACAAGCAACTTTGCCGACGTTTTTCTTTTCTTCTCTTGTTGCAATGAACAATGGCGGTGAAGGCTGCGCTGTTGTCACTACGACGACGACGATTTGCTGCTGTCGCAAACTAAGCCGCGACGCTAGTGCAAAGAAAATGAAGGAGTAAAATAACTTTGATGGAAATAATGAAAGAAATTCCAATTTGTCATAATTGCGTTAACGAATAAATCAGTTATGTGACGTTGTATCTGTTGTGGCTTGTTTCAAGAGGAATGCTACAGTATGGCAAGAAATCGTTTTTTCTTAACTACTTTGCGTACGTCGCCCTTTTTCCCTGAGATGTAGTATGTATAAAGTACGTATACATGTATGTTTGTGAATGCGTGTGCGAAGTCGTTTTGCACAAGTGTGTGTGTGTTAACCCTTTGAGTATTTATCAAAAGTCAAATTGAATGTTAATAACAATGAATTTTAAATATTTGTGTTTCCCCAAAACAACAGCGTTTTCTTTGAAACGATGTGATTCATTTGTTTTATATTAAAAATGACATCAGTTATATTGAATGAGTTATAAGCACAGCGCCTTTTAGGCCAGAATTCGACTGCAAGGTATTTGAATTGCGAATTCCAGTAGATTATAATTCATGATGATCTGGTTATTTTACACAAGAATGCAATTCATGTGAACCATGACCGTGGTGGAACATGTATGCGGCTGCTGCTCTCGCTGTTCACTTTCCAATTATTATAACATAATAGTGACACATAAAATTGCAAGCCTGTAAACATCTATATAGGTTAAATGTACATACAAGTTCGGACAATGTCTGTATGTAAGATGTATATATGTATATGTTCATTATGTTTGGATGTACGTGTTCAGATTATGTGCTGCTTGTATCAACGTGGCAGACTTGCAACATTTTGTGTCGCTTTTCTCAAATTTGTTTACCCTACATCACAATGTGATGTAGAGGTTGGTGTCAATTTAAACTTGTGCAGATTTATGTTGGTTTTTTGATCATTTGGTAGTGGGATGTCTTGCCGAAGATAATGTTGCAAATGAATCTGTTGATAGCATCTGAACTTGAAATTTCGTTAATCTTGCCTACTACCGGGGAGACGATCGACTTTAAGGCCGCAAAACAGAAGAAAACTAGTTTGAGATAGCATTTCTCTGAAACCATATATGTAATTGTCATTCCTATGGGAGAGAGTAATTATTATCTCAGGAATAATTTAGATTTTGACATTCAAATAGTAAAGATTGGCTCCACACCACTACCACATTAAGGTAGAAACACTTTATAGTTGAAGGGCGTCCAAAAGTCGGTTCTGTTCAGTATTTCTATAGGTGAGAATTCTTGGATGCTATCACTGGGCTTTGTGTAACAATGAACATCCAGAGTTGTTTGTGTGTGTGCTGAAGTGCAACGCGTTTTGCAAATAATCTGACTGACAAGTCTCCAAATATTACTTGAACAATCAGCTCTTTAGGCATTAAAATGAACTCAAGAACGGAACGAGCATCAGCAGCAACTGAGTGAATGATAACGAAAACAAGCAAAACTCATTCAAAGTACATTTAACGAATTATAATTTTTGTTTGGAGCAATAACCTTGAAGTCAATTCCATTTGTTAAAATTTTCAACAAATTTTCGTATCAGTATTTCTTTTTTGGTGCTAACTTGTTGGTATTTATTGTCGATGAGTTCAGTGTTTATTTTTCTTTCTTCTTTCCTTTACTGTAGATAATGAGTGTTTGCTTTTTAAGTTTTTCGTCAGTACAGAAAAAAACCTGTATTCTTCTAGCCCAACTAACTGTAGTTGATAAAGGAGAAGTTCAACGAATAAAACAAGTTTCAAATACTCTATGATGTGTGTGGCAACTTTCTTCATTTGTCGTCTTGTGCATTTAAAAAAGCCTAGAAATTCCATTTCCATTGTTGTATTTGCAAGTACTGATAAATGCATTCAAAAGATTCGTCTCTTGCTGAAAACTTAAGCTCAGACTTTTACAGTTTACGATGTTTAGCTATATATTGGTCACAAAAGTGACGGAAGGGAACATCATTAATGCCGGCCGGCTTTTATAAGACCACTCACTCACTACCCACTTGACATTCCTATGTATAATTATAAATACTAATATGAACAACACGTACATATGTGTGCGTTGGTATGTAATGTACGAAAGGAGAGAATAAAGTGTTATACCAGTTAGACTAATGGATACTATCGAACATTGATCTGCTGCTAGTCGGTGTGTGTATACTTAGGAGAGCAAACATATTTTCTACTCATTCATAAAAGAAAGAACACGTCATCAAAAATCTCTCCCACTTTTTTTGTTTGTATCCGGATAAACAATTTACACACAAAGCTAGTTTGGAGTTTAAAAGTGTGTTAAATAGTAATAAAACTTAATATGTTACCTTATGCACTCCCACCGTAAGAAAGAGGGTTGCTTATGGAGTAACGTCATATATCAATCTTTAAAAATACCGATGTTGATAACTACTTTTTAGCAGAATTGTGGCATTCTAATAATCGTAATTGGTTATCTATCTGTTTTAGTTGACTGCATGTACGTCTAGAATTTTTGTCCGTATTTATCATACATAACACAAATTCGTTTATTCCATTTCAGACCGATCACACAAAATTATGCAATGATGGATTTACACATTTTGATCGTAATCGCTTGCGTGTTTTTGGCATCACTGTTCTCCTTACTGTTCATTAATAAGTTTTTGAGGCGTAAAACCTTTGAGGAGATCGTAGCAGAAAAGAAAGCCCTGACCGATAAAATCTATGGCAAAGAGAAGAACACCGTGAAAAAGCCGAAGAAACAATCCCTTAAAAAAGAAATGAAACGTGAAAGGAAACAACAACGGGCACGCGAACAACAAGAAGATTCTGATGCACAGTCGGAGCAGCCATCGGTTGACGATGAACCACAAGGTCTGTCAAAAACTCATGTAGAATTTGAACCCGATCCAGAAGTTGTTACCTTCAATAACCAGTCAACATCCAGACGTTCCAGCACTACTGAAAAAGAAAACGTCAGTAAGCAGATCAAGGGCAAGAAGGATAAGAAAGCAGGCGGAAAATCTGGTATATTGGTGCATAAAAATGATGCCGTAACCGTTAAGGAAACAGTTACTGCCGAACTCGCTACACCAATCAATCACTTTGATGTAAAAACACCAAAAGATGCTGTTGAACTAAAAAAGTCTGAAAAGAGGGAAGAAAAAGCTCAGCACCAAAATAAAAAGGAGAAGAATGCCAAAAAGTTGGACAGTCGGCAAGCCTCTGATAAAACAGGCACCAGTGAAAATATTCAAATAATAACTGAAGCTTCTGTTGTCAAGGAAGTGAAACAAGTTGAAGAGAAGGTGCGCCAGAATTCTCCCAAAAATAATCAGCATAAAAATAAACAGCAGAACAAAAAACAAAAAGATTCTAAAGATATTGTTGCTGGCCTTGAAAAGCTTTCCGAATCGGATACTGTTGGTGTTTCCCTGCTTATGAATCTGTTCCGTCGTGCTGAGTTAAATCGCTCCGAGATTCAGATTCTTATCGATTATCTATTGAATCGCCAGCAAGATATGCCAGCATCGCACTCTGAATGGTCCGATGATATATGTCAGAAGCTCAAACGGCAATTGGAGGAGAAGGAAAAGGCTCTTGCTGAGGAACAAGAAGCTTCAATTGGCATTCAAGCGAAACTACGCGAACTACGTACGGAGATCAACACCGAACGGGCCAACATGAGTAACACTATCAAATCGTACGCCGAAAAATTGGCAACGAAGGATCAGGATATTGCTTTGCTGGAACAGAAGATTAAAACTATTAACGACAATTTGACACTGGAGCGCCAACAGTTTCAAGCTAAGCTCATACACGAAAAACAAGCAGGTTCTCAGGATATACTGGCCCAATTGCAGATGATGCAAAATGAAATAACTCACAAGGATAAGTGTATTGCCGAACTCACTTGCATTGTGAATGCTTCTCGCCAGGCTGTTGAGGAATCTCAGCAAAGGAATGAAATTATTCAAACCCAAGTCCAACAATTGCGTGCTTTGGAGCAACAGCGCGACGAATTAGAACAAGTCTCTAATAATAGAATTTTCGAGTTGGAAAAAGCTAAACAATTGGAGAACGAGCTCAATGAACTCAAATTAGAATTACTAAACGCCCAAAATGCTCTTGAAACTGCTAGATCTGAAGGCAATCAAAGTACTGTTGAAAAGGATGCGTTGAAAAACGAAATTTCCTTAATTCGCAACAAGGAACTTGCTGATAAACAGCAAGAAATCGATTCGCTCAATTTTAAAAACTCCGAACTAACGCAACAGCTTACGAACATTACCAGCAAAACCCAAGAACAATCTAAGGAACAAACTGGTCTGCATGCCACTCTCGATGCCCTTCAAAACCAATTGGCAGATAAAGAAAGACAATTGGCTGAATCTGAATCTGTAAAATCTCAATTACGACAACAGTTATCTTCCATTGAGATCGAGGCAAAGAACAAATCTCGGGAACAGGCTGAATTGAAGCAAGTAGTCGAAAATCTCAAAGTAGACTTAACATCTAAATCCAAAATTTTGCAAGAAACCGAGCAACAGGCGCAAAATCAACAAGAGCTTGAGAAAATTATTGAGGCTCTGAAAGCAGAAGTTTCGAACAAAGAAAAACAGTTGCAGAGCAAAGAGAATCTGTACCAGCAACAAGATCTACAGAAAGTGGTAGATTCGCTCAAAGCAGACGTCAGCAAAAAAGATGAGCAACTGAAAGAATCGGAAAAACAGACAGAAAAACTAAGCACTCGAGAGAACGAGTTAATGCAACAGTTGCAAGAACAAAAGGAGAAAAACAATGTGAGTCCAAATATATGTATATATTTATTTTATTAACTGTTCTTCATTCACCGTTATCTGTATCCGTATTTAATATTTCATGTTTACAATAATGGATGCACACCTCGCGTTATAATCAAACCAAAATCTTCCAGTTTTCATTGCTATTATCTAATGATTAAATTTTAAAGTTATTAATATCAACAATTATACTTCCTTTTGCTTTTCTACTAATATATTATATGTTTTACTTTAGGATTTGCGCATTAAAAACTGGAAATTGGTTGAGGCTTTGCAAAATGCTGAAGCAAAAGTTAGTAAACAAAGCCAAAATGCAATTTTAGTTGTTGTAAGTGCATGATGATAACTATTTATGTATATTTAATTAGCAAACTATCTATAACCAATTATTGCATATAGGATACAAATAATACAAATTGAAGTATATATTGATAACTTATTTTATCTATAGCAACAGGAAAAACTGTTAACTTCGGCTAAAAAGACTGCGGGAATGGGAAGTCATTCTATGGATTCTGGCAAGGATCAAAAGCAGATGCGTGACCTATTCCAGCGATTATGTCCTGAAGCTGTTAAAGTTTGTGCCGGTACAGCTTTGTCAATACCATTTGATCAATGGGTCGAACAGGTTTTGACAACGCACATCAAACAGCAACAAGCCAGTACTAGTAGTAGTCACAAATCTACACAATCCAACTCACATAGCCCTGCCGCTAACCAAAATTCACATGCCAACGGCAGTAGGAGTAGCGATTCCAGCATTAGTAGCAATCCCAGTGTTATGGGCACTAGTGGCAATGATAAAGCTGAGTTACTTAAAGAAAATTCGATCCTGCGCATTCGTATTGACGAGCTTACAAAACTCGCCAGAAAAACTGTAAGTTAAAAAGGAACGATTGGAGGAGCCGTGCGTGATAGACAAATAAAAATAATTGGTACATTGAATCTTCTAGGAATACACATTGTCCGACCTGATGAAAAAAGCTGAAGAGCAAGAGGAACATTGGCGTAAAGTAGTGCTTTCAAAAGACGATCAAATCAATGCGTTACAACACTCTAATGGCCAGCAAGTAAGTTCAGTCTCGAGTTGTCTTTCTCTTTTTTATGAACATAAAACTAATCAATGTAACATTTGTATTTTTTTTGCAGGGCATTTAATGTCTGCCTCTGTTTCATACTGGAATGAAAAACATAAGAATTAAGCGCTAAAGTAGTATGCAATATAAGATACATTAATAATTCAATTATGATTATATTATAAAATAAACAACCAAATTAATCTGGAACAAAATGGATATTATTTATAATTGCACTTAGGGCAGGCATCCTCAGAGTTTCTGTAGAAGAATGTGTTGTTGTTTCGCTTGAATATTAATTCTTGGTTCCAAGTCAAATACGAATGTATGTAGTAAGTAGCCTTAATTCAGCAAGTGTAAAATTCGAACTGAGACTGTATTTCTGCGTTATGAGCGATTAATGGTTACTATATATAGTGATGGTATAGTCTAATGAAACGATGGGATATTTGTTACTGATCTTGCGTCAATGTCTCATATATAGAGAGCATAGTGCTATAAACTTATTATCAACAACTCTCCAAATTGTAATGCAAATTTAATTAAACATTTTAGTTAATTTTTACATTTTTATTTAAATGCTATTCTGAGCAAAATAATATATTTCTTAAACGTTACACTAACACAATTAGGATTTAACTTAAACTAAATTAAATTTTATTTGGGAGGCAGGGAAAGATTTTGTATCGGTATTATCATATTGAAGGGATACTTCAGTAGATCGGCACATGAAGGGCGCTGTTTTGGGTTAGGCTGTAAACAATTTTTGGCCATCTGAAAATGTACCAAAAAAAAATCCAACTAGTACTTGTAAAAGCGATTAACATTGCAATTGATAATACATGAACCAGCATGGCAGGGTAGTATGATGGTAATGGGCCAAATTCGATAGTCTGTGTTGTGCTGCAAATCGCACTTATTTTTGCACATAAGTTTTTGATATGGCCAAAGGGTGTCTTCTTGTAGAGTAGCAAATACAATATGCAACCCAAAGACCAAACATCGGATTTAGTAGAAATCTAAAATATAAATGTATATCTTTAGAAAGTGTGTTAAAACATAAACTACATTTAAACGTACTTTAATCTTGGGCTGATTACGCATTGGACTGCTGCCAGTTGATGTATCAGTCAAAGCTTCTGGACTTATGTAATTAAATGTACCAGCTTGAGAGAATTTAATAATACTGGTCGAGTCAATGGCTATATTGCTGGCAATGCCAAAATCGATAAGTTTAAGTCTACCGTTAACCATTAAGAAATTTGCAGGCTTAAGATCTGAATGTATCACTCCATTTTGATGTATATAATTAACCGCTTGAAGCATTTGATAAAGAAAGTTTGTTAAAACATAGAGGGGAAGATTTGTTGTATAGCTTTGTAGTATTTTGTGTAAATCTGAATCACCCTTTTCCATGACAAGAAAAAGTTTTGATTCTTTTCGCAGTAATTGGCTGCAATAAGAAAACCATATATTAGTGTTTTTTATACTAGCAATATTTACTTACTACTCGTACAGAGACACAACACATATATTGCCTTGTAGTTTTTCAAGTAGTTTAGTTTCATTTAAATAACCTTCAATCACTGCAGGGTCTCCTTGTAAGTCGACCACCTGGGGAATACAAACTTTGAGAAAACTTTTAGGTGTATATATTTCGATTTCACCTTTAATGCGCATTCTTTTCTGTTATCTTCTCTTTTGGCCAAATAAACAGAACTGGAACCTCCACAACCCAACTTCTGTAAAATAACATAATTGGAAGTGTTGATATGGACAATAGTTTCTTTATCTTTCGTTGTAATTGCCAAGCATTTTGATTCATCGTTTCTCTGTGGTTGATCAATGCCAGCTTCAAGAAAGGCCCCTTTCAAGGATTTTTTAGACCGATACACGTCTTCTGATTTTGTTTCGGCATCAGTCTGTGGTGTTTTTTCTGCCGTAGACGGTGTTCCACCTTCATTTATGGTATCACACAATGACAATGAAATACTATCATTCCTATAAGATATCGGTACTCTTGACATCGCCATGGGTGTTTGAAACAAAACTTTTTGAGATCGAAACTCATTCACAATTGCGGATTTTGTTTTTTGGGACTGCGTCGAGCAGAGGTCACGCGGCCTTCGTTGTACTGAAAACGATCGTATTTGCGGCGTAGCAAATTGGGCGTCTAATGATGAAGGGTTTTTAGCATGTGAAGATGGCTCTTCTTGCAGATTATTTCCCTCAGATTCTTTCTGTGCTGTATAAATGTCATTTGTTTTTTGGATCTGCGTAAGAGACATTTGTTCCTTTATAGGACTCTTCAAGTCCATATTATTGAAGTGGTCCAACAACGACATATCGCTGGTTGTATCACAGGTATTTGGTTTAATTGCAGAGCACTCTTTTGAACTGCCTTCATCCTGATAACTTTTGCCGGGAGTTAAGAGAAACGAATCATTAAGTATAGCACAGTTAAGATTGTCATTCCTTGCACTTTCCTCCTCTTCGGAATCGGATTCCAAAGCTGGTAATTCCGCTCGGCGTTTAGGCCTAAAAAACCGCAATCTTTTTATATTTCTAGCGAACTTGCATATATTAAACTGAACTTACACCATTCGCGAACTATTAAACGACTTGGTTGCAATATAATTCATCTGCTGTCGAACTGTCGGTGTATTTGCTAAACATTTTATATTTTCCTTATTCGAATTATTTTGCCTACAATGGTAATTCTTAATATTTTTCTTAAATTTTTCCTCTTCAAATTTTAAAGACTTGCCTCTGTTCTGATTCTTCGCTGTTTGTTTTCGCCTTAAGTGGTGTGTTAAACTCATCTTCAGAGTCAAGTTCTAACCTGGGCAAGTCCTTAACACGTCGTGGATAGGTAAAAGACATTTAACTAGACGTTTTAATCCTCTTCTGATCCTATTTCTAGTAGTTTTGAATTAAAAACAAAATTAAAAAATGTTCCACGTGAAGTTGGCTCCAGTTAAACATCTTTGGTTGTTCCATGACAGAACTAGTAGAGCATGGTAGAATTATCTATTAGGTTGTCGCATCGCAATTCCGTGGTTAAGCTGTCAAAATTAGGTGAATAATGAAAAACACTAGTGGTATTCATGCAAACAAGAAAACGTAGAACTTTTGCTCAGCGTAAATTTGTCCCGAAGCGTTTCATGAGGCACCAAATACAGTTACTCAGTGTATCTATGCAGCAGTTGTCAAAAAAGGCTGATAAAGTAAATAAACAAAGTAAAAATAAAAGTATTATATGCTTTACCTATTCCATTATTTTATTTGTTGGCCCCCAAAGTTTGAACATATATGGGTACCGTTGGAAAGCTTATAAAAATGTATTTAAAACTGCGTATTTATATTTATATCGTTAACCCATTGCGAGCCAATTCATGATATTTGACTTTTATAACCCTACTTTTTCTGAAAAAGGCTATTATCTCACAATATTGCCGATGTGAAGGTGCTAATTTCACAATGCCGTCAGAAAGGTGGGCCCTGCAGCTAAAATATGACACTTTATTTGTCTTTGTAGCCCTCTAAAATCCCGATAAATTAAGAGTGAAAGCGCAGAATTTTTTTCTTTTCTGATTTTACCACACATCGACTTAAAGTACAAAGGGAATTTGAACCCTCCTTCTTGAGCCCGGCCGGACGGCGGTGCGACAAGGTGGAATATAAATTTAATGATTTTCAAAAAGGTGTACCATATGGTACCATATTTTGGGTTAAAAAAAATTTATCCGGTATCTCAATAACTAAGCCAGTTATCGAAAATATTCATTTAATTTTTTTCAATTATTTTGACCTATACTATACAAAACAACGACCAAACCAATCACTAAAGGCAATTTTCTAATCGTAGTACCCCCATACCCCTCCGACATTTTTTTAACATTTTAGCTTCAAATAACGTGTTTTACGACCCCAAAAAATAAAAAAAAATCGGAATTTTGGGCCCAACTGGACTTGTTCCTATTTTTTTTCACATAAATCAAAAACCCTCTCTTTTTTCAATACAAAAATATTGACATTGAAATGTCAAAAGTTTTCACGTTTCTTTTTCCAGGTTTGCTCAGCAAATTTGCCTCGAAAACTTTCCACTTTTGTGCAAGTCGCTTTGTATGGGAAATTTGTTTGTTTTGACGTTTGCTGTGCAAGTTTACGATGTTTTCGAGTTTACGAGGTTCTTTCGAGCTTTCATGAAGACCACTACAATGTACACAAAATGTGAAAAATTTTATAAACTTGTCGTACTTGATACAAAGTCTATGCTATCAAATTGCATTTGGATTGAAATTCTTTGAATTTTATTAACAAACAAAAAGAAACAAAATCGAATTTGACAGCGTACCCACGGAAAATACGAAAAACTACACATCAGCTGGGCTGACGCGTTTACCCGATAGATAATTTTATCATGTAGTAGAGGTTGAAGCATTAGCACAGCTGATTTTGCTTTCAAACGTCCGGTATTCAGTTTTTATAAAATTTTCGTTGCCATAAGAAGTACGTGTATAATAAATAACTAAAATTTCATGAGCCGAAAATTTCGCTCAATATTTATTTGCATGGTATTCAGTCCTTAGCGAAATTTTTTCGTAGGCAAAATCAATTACAGGGTTGTTTTGCCGAAGTTAATTCGTATGAAAACAATTGTTTGATAACTATTTCGAACCGGAATTTTGACATTTCGCTAGTTTTAACAACCAAAAGTAATACCACGTGCCTTAAAAATACAATGGATTGCTTAGAGGAATTATAAATGAAATATTTGCAAGGTAAAACGAAGATAGTTGGTAACTCTCTGCAACAAAATTTTCCGTTTAAAGGCCCGTATTCAGTTCTTGCGAAATTTTCGTAAGAAATTTTGTCATTTATGTCTAAACGGAAAATTTTGTTACAGAGACTGACCACATATCTCTGCTTTACCTTTCAAATATTTTATTAATACTTCATCTTTGCACCCCATTCTATTTTTAACGCATGTGGTATTACTTTTGTTTACTAAAATAATTAATCGTATATGGACACAATTAGAGACTGTAACTTGCTAATTCTTAATCTCCATCGCATCCTTTTAGAGCGATATCAATAATTGGAGGTTTCTCGACAAAATACTACGCGTTTGTTGGAAAATCTAAATAAATTGTCAAACTTACTTTTAAAAGTTTACGTTTTACAAGTTATTTGTAAGATTTTTTGAAGGAACATTTTTAATGTTTTTGAGGAAAACAAACTATAAAGTTTGGCACCACTAATATAAAGTGTTAAATGTGTGCGTAATATATTTGTCTCTTTCTAAAAGCATTTTATCAAAGCAGGGGGAGAAGTCTAGACTACTTTTAACAAATTAGCTACGGCGAAAATAGTAACTTTTAGCTAAGTCTGGTTCTAGACGTGCAATTGTAATTGCTGCAATTCTTCATGATTCTCTTTTGGAATTGCAATTTGCTTTTACACGCACGCAATTCTGTTTGTGCAATTCTGGTTTTTATTATTGCTGCTTCTGATATTCGTATAAATCTGAGACATATGCAGACTATTCGTGAGAAATTTTTACGAATGTGTAAATGAAAAGAAATGTCAAACTATTCTGCAGCCGCCATTACTAAAAAATTACGAATGAGATGAACTGAAAGAATTGCAGATTTCATGCAAGTTTTTTCCTCGTTCCATTCTTCTTACCTCTCTCTCCTACGGATTTAGCGACATCGCTAAGAAATTCGCCTTGAAATTTTCTTTTGCATCACCTGCAGGTGTGTATTGAAATTACATCCCGAAAACTTTAAAATACATACAGGAGATTAAACAAAATGTATTGGATTGTAAAAATCTGGTAGTTTCGCATGACAAAGCTAATCAAAACTAGATGCTTGCTCCGGATCTATATAGAGTTCTCACATTCCAGGTGCATATCCGTAAATCGTGGTCCTTGTAATGTTTGCTGGGGTCGCCAACAAATATGGGTTGTTTAGGTTTTCTCTTTCGTTTTTGTATTTTCACTGCTATTATGAACGGTGGCGGGAGGCAAACCCAGTCCACGAGGTTTTTGCATTTTACATACAGCCAGGATATTTGATTGCAGCCGCCCATTATGGACCCGACCCTGACCAGGATGCAATATTTCGAACATGGATTTTCTTCTTTTGGATTCTATACGCCGTTGACAAAAAAAGAATATGCCCGATAGCTTCATGAGCTTCAGTGACATCAGTTACCTGCTAAGCCTGAGACACATCCGTGATCGTTTAACCAATCAGGCTGCTCATTTATTTTCGTCTTCTCACTCTAGCTAGCTAACGGAAGTTTCCGATAAAGCCATTACCCAGTACATACTGCGTGGAAGTAGTGAGCTGCTTGGACGGCCAAATGAAGGAATCATTTCTGGCCACTTCCAAGTAAATGGCTGTCAGAAACTCCACCTCCACGGACAGTCCCATGCATTTGAATCACCTGCAGATAAACTCGGCTATAACCAAGGCAATTAATGTTCAAACCCGTAACATTTTACATCCTATGATAGTAGTAAGTAGACAGCTGGTCGACTTTGTTGACTCTATAAAGTTACTTGGTGTTACTGTGGATTCGAACCTTAATTTTGGTTGTCACATTGATTCTGTTGCTGACTGAGTTTGTCTAATACTTCGAAGATTATATTCTTTGAAGGTATGTGCGAATTCGAATGGCCCACTCCAAAAAACCAGCAAAAGAGAGCTAGAGAACGTACATTTTGACAGTTCAATGTTACAGAGTTTGAAAATTTTTTTGCAAGATAGAACAGCTGTTTAAAATCGGTTTTTTTTCTTGTTTTCTTTAATATTTCTTTAATATTTTATAAATAATATAAAAACATTATTTATACGTTTTTTTATTACATATTTTGTGTTGAATACTTACCAATTGAAACTTTTGAAAAAGTTCCTGGAGAACACTTTAAAAGTAATTGCTTCCTTTCCATTTTTTAATCACAATTAAAAAACAAACATAAACTCATCAGCTGTTTTCTTGCAAATTTTTGTTGGATGCTGTTCGTTTACCTTTTCTATAAATTTTCAAAAAGAGCGTAAAATCTTTCTTAAAACATGTTTATACTGCACTCGAAATCTAGATATCTAGATTTCGTGGCCTAAACATCTGATTGCCGTCGGTGGTGCAATGGTTAGTGTGCGCGGCTCTTGTACATGAGATCCTGGGTTTGAACCCGGCTCTGACCACCTTCAAATTTTCTTTCGGCGGCGGTCACCTCGCATAGTGATGGCGACACTATCGAGTATCTAGCCATGAAAAAGCTTCTCAAATTACCGTTCGGAATCGGTGTAAAACTGTAGGTCCCAACAGTGAGTGAAAACTGGAAAGCGCACAGCTCAGTGATTGTGAGAAGTTCTCCCCAGTCCCTTCATGGGATGTAATGGGAAACCATTTATTTATTTTATTTAAACATCTGATTTCCAATACACAAATCAGCTGTTCCTGTGATTGAAATCTAGATAATCTATTACTCTCTCAAACTACAATCTTGTAAACTATTGTTGGGAAAGTAAACGCACACAACTATTCTCACTCAACGTCTAGGTTGATATGCCTTTGATACATCTCTGTGAACATTCCTTTGTAGTTAAGCGTCTGTCGTGTATGGAAACATTTACCAACCGCATTAAAACTCTTCTCATATTCTTGCCTTCAACAGTTGATTCAACCTGTCATAAGTTGAATCAACTGTTGGTACGTGAGGGCTAGTTGAAGTTAGTTGGTCGTCAGTTGAATCAAAAATCAAAATTTTTTGATAATTTGGTGAAGTTGAATCAACTGTTGGTACGTGTGAGGGCAAGCTGTTCAACTTCATTGTTTTTCTTCATTTTTTCTTGATGTTGATCAAGCAAACACATACGCTGTGACCGCAAGAACGCTGACCGAAAGAAATAAATAATAAGAAATAAATAAATAAATAAAAAGAAATAAATAAATAAATAATAATAAATAAATAATAAGAAATAAATAATAATAATAAATAAATAATCATTGATTGTTTCATCTGACATTCGCATATAATTTTTGCCTAACTGTCTTCCAATGTTTTTAAAATTTTTATGTTTGAAAATGTATTTCAATTTTTTAACCAAATTTTTTTCTTTAGTTTTTTATTTTCCTGTAATTATTTCAATCCTTTGTAGCGCAAGGTCATCTGAATTCATGTTGACGCTTCAAAAATAATTTTTAAATGAAGTTGAATGAAAAGTTGATTCAAAAGTTGAAACGTGTGAGGAGAATGACCAACTTTCTTATTCAACTCAAACGTCAAAAGTTGAATCAACTGTTAGTACGTCTGAGGGCAGCATTACGTTTAGGAAAAAACTTGTGGAATACTTTAATGGTATCTTGTCCATGGTACAAAGAAATGTTAGAAGCACTAACTAGATTTGAACTTTTTTCTGGACTGAGTGTGAGTAAGTTTTTCTCTTATGTCGAAGTTTGTTTACATTTGTTTGTCAGACACCCAAGCTCGCCAGCAACTGCTGTTTTTGAAATATTTCTCTGCAAAAATTACATAGAAACGTTATAATTTTCACACTTAAACACTTTCAATATATCAAATAACACTCAATCATTTTCTAAATGGCACTTTTTGCAAATTTGTTTACATTTTCATCATTTTTCTATCAGCTGACTTGACACAACACAGACACTGAGCAAAAACAAAATGCCTGTTGTTTTTGGCTTGTTGTATTTGTTGTCGTACTGCATCTACCATTATATTTCTACCATGATCTTGTCTTTATAATTAAATGCTTTATAATAGGATCTATTTCTCTTATGATACGACAATACGTAAGTGATGATCGTACGGCAGACGCTATTCCCACAAAATTGATTCATTTAATAAAGCTTAAAAATTGGGGAGGAAAGCTGGTAGCTCAAACCTATGATGGCGCGGCTGTCATGTCTAGTGCATTTATGGGACACAGGCTAAAGTAAGAGAGCAGTTTTCTAATGCTATTTTTATCCATTGTAATGCTCATGTGTTAAATTTAGTTTTATCGCAATCTGTAAACTTTATAAAAGAAACCAAAATATTTTTTGTAACATTATCAGGGCTATCTGCTTTTTTTAATCACCAAAAGAACTTATTTCTTCGATCAGGTGGTAAAACGAAGAATTCCTACTGTGGCAACAATAATAGTATTTGAAGAAATGATAGATCCTGATACTTGGGGTGCGGATGCACTTCAAGCTAGGGGATTTATGCAGTTTTTAGATTCATTTAATAGTTTTCATGCTAAATACCTTTAACGACATTTTTTCATATACTGATGTACGAGTATTGTTTGATATTCTTAAAAAAAAACTCTTGATAGTCAATATTGCTGCGAATCTATTGAAATAACTAAGAAGTAAATATTAGCTAACAAATCAAAGTTTGATAATATATTAATTATGACGAAAGCTACTGCTCGAGTAAGTTTAAAGCGTGGAGAAAACATTGAAAATTTCGATTTGAGGTATAAAAAAACAATCAAATAATTGAAACACTGTTTGAATAAATGGAAACTATATTTAAATCTTTACAAAATTTAAAACTTGTAGAATTGCTAAATTTAAAAAAATATGCAAGTTATCCAAAAATATTTTCGACTGGAAATATTGAAATATTATGGAAATATTTTTGATTTCATTAAATTAAAAAACGAATTAGTTGAGTTTTATGCCCATTCGTATTTCTCTGACATTGCTGTATTTGACATACCAAGTTATTTAATTAATTATGATTTGTCGGATACTTTTTCTGAAGTATTTAAATTAAGCATGTTAATTTTAACAATTCCAGTATCAACAAGTTCTGTTGAGAGATCTTTTCAGCACTTAAGAGAATTAAGACTTATTCCAGAAACCAAATGTTGGTTATCAGAGTTAGCCTTAATTTCTATAGGTCTTTTTTAAAATTTTGAAATAATACAAAAAATTTCTACCATGATGTGATTTAAGTTTTTATTCAAAAAACACGTGTTGAACTGGTTTGTTTATAAATAAAAAAAAAATCAATTTAAATAAAATGAAAAAACAAGAAATTATTACAAAACAAAAAAAAAAAACTGAAAAAAAATGTTGTTTTTTTTTCAATAAGTAATAATTAAAAATACCAAAAAAATATATATAAAAAACAAAATTAAAAGATATAAAAAAATATAAAAAGACTTGCAAATGGGATCTTATCTATCGCGTCCTCGTCGTGGTCCTGGAATAATCTGAGAATACACAATTTTTTTTAAATGTGGAGAACATCCTGCTAAAAACTCCACCGCACGTCCCTGCTGGGGAGCCATTTCTGTTTAAATTTTTCCTATATAGATTTAATTTGTCTTTATATTTACATATTTAATTTACTCTATTATACATAGTAGTTGTTTATCCCACAATTCATTGGCTTTCTTTGTATCGATGTTGAATTAATATATAAAATAAAATAATTCTCGCTATACCTGAACATATGTAGCTTTACTCTGATTTACATCCGATATTTTGCGCCACCGGTCTTCAGTCTTTTCTTACCTTGTTTAATGTTATAGTGTACTTTAAAATTAATAAAACCAAAATGAATGAAAAGGAGCATATTTATTTGAGAATTAAAAAAAATTTACCATCCAAATTAAGTTCTGGTTATTTCAATTTTTCACCAAAAATATTGCAAGGATGCGCATGTACGGGAGGTTACTACGTTTAAGGCACCGTCGTACGCTATTGGTTTTACCGATTTTTATGTCAAGATCAATTCTTTCCGCATGTACAGATTTTGACAAATACGACGCAAATCACAGTCTGTCAACACCTTTATGGGAATGAAATGTCGGAAAGCATTGCACTGGTTTTTGACGCGTCTTCATTTGTACACGCCCTAAAGGTCACAAATTTCGACCTGCTATGATTAAATAGCAACTAAGTTATTTTAAAGAAAACGAACAATATATTTATTGATAATCTATTACTTTATACACTTTCCATACAATAAGTTATAGTAATTTTTTGTATATTAAGTATTTTTATGTGGTATTTTAAAAAAAATAATACAGAATTTAAACAACATAAAAGGAAGATAATAATAAAACAAAAGCAATTGTAACTGTAGGTACGGGTAAACATATCCATTTAAATCTACAGAAATTTGCATCTTCAGAGAACATGTATTGCAATTTATATTAGATGGTAAATTGATGCTGAACTATTTACAATACAAGTCCCACAAAAGATGAACAAACTCCTTGTTGTTGTTATTACGAAGCCCTTATTCATGTGATTATCCAGTCATTTTACCTGTGGTGAATGTAGAGGTGGGGGCGAGGGATTCCCAACACACACACATCGTATTTGTTTACTGCGTCATGTCGTTAATTTTTGATTTTGTTCCAATAAAATATATAAAGATGGAATGGTTGAATCATAGATGAACTGGCTACTACTGCAATATCACTAAAATAATACCATTAAAATAGGTCAAAGATATGGACAAGTCTGGCATTATCTGCAAGAACTTTACCATTTCAGTCTATGGATTTGAAAATTTGTTCAATATGTACGAATTTATTTTAAATTTCGAATTTTAAATGGCATATAAGCATTTAATTAAACAAAATCGGTATTCCGCTTTACTGACAACACTGATTCTCCGGCTAGTTCTATTATTACAGAAATGTTAAATATTTGCAGAGTACACTTACGTGTTCTAATGGATTTTAGAATTTTATTCCTTGTCTCCCATCTTTACTTTGGAAGTCATGTAAATGCCCACAATCAAGCCGAAAAGACCAATGGCTGAACCGAAAATTTCCACAATAAGAATTTTCACGAAAAGGGCAGAGTTGGCAGCATCGGCCAATGCAGCTCCAGATCCCACAACACCTACGGCGATACCACAGAACAAGTTGACCAGACCTACAGCCAAACCGGCACCGAACATAACGTAGCCAGCAGTCCAGTTGTTGTTCATGACTGTCGGGAGTGTCAAAGCAGTCTCCATCTTGAATGGTTCCAAGAGACCGGACAATACAATGGCAGTGATCAATCCGTAAATGGCGACAGCTTCACAAAAGATAACCGAAATCAAGTTCTTTGTCTTAATGCGTGGGGCCTTGACACCACCTCCAACAATGCTGGTACCCGTTGTGTGTATGCCCAAAGCAGCGCCAACCACGGACAAAGCTACAGCCAGGCCAATTCCCAAACATGCCCACATGTAGGGCGAAGATGATGATAGGAACCAACCAACGCTCACACGTTCACCCTTTCCCGTGAATACATGGTACAAAATGAGAACCGTAGAAACGGCCACAAAGAGACCTCCGAACGTATATCCAACAACCGTGCGTAATTGTGTGGCCATTATGTCAGTTTGTTAATGTGACTGCGTCCGTCCCAAAAGTGTTTACCAATAAATCTATCGAAGTTTTAAAATTATTATAATATACAGCAAAAGGAATTGCAAACTTTAAAAAGGCAAATATTGGAGGAAAAACAAGAAAACTCACAAAAATTTCTGATAATTTTCAATGACAGGTGACTGACGAAAATCTTTCAGCACTAATCACATGATCAAGTGCTGCACTCTAGCGCATTAAATTGACAATACTACATTTCTGTATTTGACAATTCGTGCAGCGTTGTATGCATCAGAGCCGGTGCCAATCGGGAACAAACTACACAGGTTGGTAAAAATACGACATTAGCGTGGTGAATAAAATTTCACTAGTCAGCCCATAGAATAATACATACATAGAAACTTTTATTCGCTCAATAAATTAAACGTCATAGGCTGTGATCAATCCGTAATTGGATGGTGGAAAATATGGGTTCAATAATACCAGAGAGTGGCAATAGTATACAACGATCAACAAAGGAACAACAACCGAATTTCGTGTTTTTGTGGCAAACTAGTTGTGTTAAATACAATACAAATGTATACCAACGATAAAAGTCAACAAAAAAGTGAAAAATATATTTTAATTTTTCAGTTCTAAACCAAAACGACAGGAAAAAGTTAAGTGAACATTGTAACTCCACCTGGTGTAAGGTAATTTTAAATTTAATTGCTCTCATTTCCACAAACCTACGATGAAGAATGTGAAATGAAACGTCAGATGAGAGAATAAGTTTATCTATGTATGTATTATTCTATCGGCTGGTACATTTTTGATCGGCGTGAAGTTAACAAACCAAAGATAACAAACTAAATTTTTTTTGAGAGAAAGAGACTAAATTGCGAGAAATGTAAGTTAATTAAATTTTTTCCGTAAATTTAATAAATATGGTACCACTAACACCGGGGTTACACTTTCAACTTTTGGTTGAAATGCTTTTACACATACTGCTTGTCAGAATTCGTTAAAACTGCCAGCTGTGACGTAGGCTGCACGCAACAGATTGATCACCTTTATTTATATATTTATATATACATTAATTTTAGTTGACAAAACACTTTAATTTTTGTTTTAAAAAACACACACGCTTTATTTACTTTTCCACCAAACAAAGCAAACGAATTTGACACAGATGTTACAAATCAGTTGTTTAGTTGAACAACTGGTTGAAAAGATGGTTGAAAGAGAAAATCGCAAGCAACAACCTTTCAACTTTAAAATGTGTGTGTGTATTAGTGAAAAATTCTGAGTTGAAAGCAACTAGTTGAAAGTGTAACCCCCGGGTAATAGAATTTGACAATTCCTTGCAAATAATTCCGAATTTTCTTTACGGCAACGATAACAAACCAAATTGACATTTCCAACAAACTAAAATCATCCCTTAAAGTGTAGACAAACATTATCAGAAGAAATAAAGTGCGAATTTATTAAAAGAAGTGTTTAAAAAGTGATTTAAATAATTTTTATGTAAAATGTAAACCGTGATTGTGGTACAAATGCGTTGTAACTTTTACGCCAATTATATGTGGAACATTTTCAAGAATATAAATTCTATGGACTCTGGAACGGTGATACTTTACGGATGTGTGAGGACTTCTAGAGACAACTGTGGACAATATATCTAAACACCCATAGAGACGCGAGGGCACTTCCAAAAAAAAAAGGTTTAGTAGAAATAAGTTGTTTATTATTGTTTTTTGTCAGTGCCCACCAGTTCCAACGGATGAGGACTGGAAGACCCAACTACGGGCAACATATACAAACTTTCAAAGAGGTGCGTGAGCGGTTCAGAAAAAAAATTGTAATAGTAAGACTTTTTTTATTTTTGTTTTTTTCGGTGACCACCAGTTCCAAGGGACCTGGAACGATGATTATGAGAGGTGATACTATTAGACTTTCAAAGAGGTGCGTGAGCGGTTCTAAAAAAAAATTCTCATATAAAAACTTTTTTATTATTGTTTTTTCCTGTGACCACCAGTTCCAAGTGACCTGGAACGATGATTATGAGAGGTGATACTTGGCGAATGATGAGGACATGTTAAGACTTTCAAACAGGTGCGTGAGTGGTTCTAAAAAAATTTCTCATATAAAAACTTTTTTATTATTGTTTTTTTTCAGTGACCACCAGTTTCAAGTGACCTGGAACGATGATTATGAGAGGTGATACTTGGCGAATGATGAGGAATGGAAGCAACAACTGCGGGCAAAATATTTAGACTTTCAAAGAGGTGCGTGAGCGGTTCTAAAAAAAAATTCTCATATAAAAACTTTTTTATTATTTTTTTTTTCAGTGACCACCAGTTAATAATATAATTTTTTTTCAATAAGTAATAATTAAAAAATACAAAAAAAATATATAAAAAAACCAAAAAAAATTAAAAAATATAAAAAAAAAATTTAAAAAATAAAAAAAAAATTGCAAATGGGATCTTATCTATCGCGTCCTCGTCGTGGTCCTGTAATAAACTGAGAATAGACAATTTTTTTTAAATGTGGAGAACACCCTGCTAAAAACTCCACCGCACGTCCCTGGGGTCTCCCCATAGGATCTTTGTCATCCTGCCTACTGATTCCTGGTTCCATTGGACTATATGTGCCGACTCCGCCCATTTACTCATCTCAGTCTTCGTCATCCCACAGGGTTTCGCTCCATCTTGGCTAACCGTTTGGAGTTTCCTGGCTTTCGTTGCCAGGAGTTTCGCTCTCTCGTTGCCGAATACTCCGCTGTGCTCCGGCACCCAGATGATGTTGAGTCTGCCGTGCATAGAATAATCGTTTATCACCTTCTTACAGTCAAGGACCGTTCTAGATTTGACAGTTTCCGATGATATTGCCTTGATTGTCATTTGGCTATCCGTGCATATATTTGCCTCGGCTAGGTTTGTATTATCGCCGAGCCATTTGATACACTCCGTAATCGCCCGAACTTCCGCATAAATACTATACTTATTTTCGATGTTGTTCCCAGTTAGCATTTTGTGAAATTTTTGATCATATATGGGTCTTTTATGACTCCGCTGCGCGATAAAAACGAGCATAAATGCGCTCATTTTCTGATCATAAAAGACTGTTTAGTCAGGAGAAAATGGTACCCTACCCGCGACTCTTCTTGAAGACTCTTTTATGAGTCCCTATTCTGGTCAGTTTCGAGTCACTTTCGAGTCATCGTGTAATCATTTATGAGTCGTTTTTGGGTCATTTGTTAGCCGCTTTTGTAATCATTTTCGAGTCATTTCTCAGTAGTTTTTGTACTTATATTTGAGTCTTATTTTGGGTCATTTGTTAGTTATTGGTTTATTGGTTTTTTGTTTGTTTATTGGTTTTTTGTTTGGGCACATTAGCTTTTCAGCTTCTTTTTTAGCTAATCTTCTGAATTGTTTGGCTGACATTACGCTTTTATTATTAATAATTTATTTTTAAATACTATTATCATTTTTTAAACTATAATAATAACCAAATTATAATAATAACCAAAAATCTGGCGTCTCCTGTATTTATTGTTATTGTATTTTCAGGCGCGCAACTATTCAATCTCTTTTTGGTTTTTAATTATTGGACTCTTGCTTCAATAACAATGCAAGTTGTCCCGCTATAACATTACGAGCAGTTTACCATCAGCCTGATGCGCGAAATGTCATTGCAAAATAATAGAAACTAATATTTCGAACTACATACAATATTTTACTTGTTGAAATGTGATTTTGAAATTTACTGTTTTGAGTTAGAAAATATAATAGAAATTACAGTGAATTGTGTAAATATTTTTTAATATATTTTTTAAGAGTTCTTAGGAAATAAAATAATTCTTGCGATTTTTACTTTTGTATTGTGTTTATACTCAGAATGAGTCGTGGAACCCACTGTTCCGTTGCCGAACGCGAAATCATCCGCTCATTAAAAAACGAGGGAAAACAGATGTTTTAAATTGCAATTTGATGAGTGTTCAAAAAAAGGTCTTTCCGGATGTCATTTTGAAAAGAATGAGGAAAAAGAGGGAGAAAACGAGCAACGTGTTAAAAATTTGACAATTGCTGATTAGGCAATCAAAAAAAAATTTTTTTTTATCAGAAGATCTGAAAAGAGCATTAAATGCGTCTGTGACTAGTAGAACAATACGGAGTAGGCTTATAGAAAATCATCTAAGGACCCATTCCACAAGAAAAGTACGGTACCTCAGAATGAAAAACGTACCTAGCAGAAAAAATATCATGCTACGGGCCTGTTTTCCTTATCTGGTGTTGGTCAAATATACATATTTGATAAAGGGTAAAATGTGCGCCACTGATCTTTCTGCCATATGCGAAAGAAGAAATGTCATTGAAGTGGGAGTTAATGCAGGACAATGATTCTAAACACTCCTCGGAACTTGTACAAAAATGGTTTCGCCATAACAACGTCTCTTTATTGGATTTGACTACAATCTGATAGAGCACTCGTGGGGGATATTAAAAAAAATAATCAGTGAATGTTTGAACTCACGGGCGATGTGTTAACACCTTTTTGTTACACGGTACCTGTTAGATTTCTATGAACACATTAGTAAATGTTACATTGGAAAATAAAAAAAATAGTTTTTGTGCTGAAGGCTCTTTTTCTATTGCACTTTCTTTTTTCTTACATCTGCTCTAACATTACATGTAATACTGTTAAAATAAATAAAGCAATATTTAGCTCACTGAAATAATTGTTTTTGTTTTGTGATAAACAGGGCGACGACTACCTGATTGTTTGAATGCTGGCATACAACTGAATAAAAAACAATATTTAGCTCACTGCAATATTTGTTTTTGTTTTATCATAGACAGAGCGACAACAAAAAGTATTGAATAGTTTAGAGAACTTATTGCACCCTTTTTCCGCTCTCAAGTTGATATTCTGAGTAAAAGAGCATAAACGAGTCTTATACTCTTTATAGAATATGTCAATATAAATGCACCATTTCGACAATGTTATTACATAAAACAATACAAAAAGTATAAATGTTTCAAAAGGCATCAATATTTCACATCAAAAGTAATTTTGAGTCATACAATTCGTTCCATGCGTTCTCAATACTATTCAGTACTCTTTGGCGACAGGTTATCGTCGTCGCTGCCGCTACATCAATACCGTCATACTTATTTTCAGGCAGAGACTATTGTTCTACAACAACCACGTTTGTGATGCTGACGCTGTGTGTTGTTTGCATGTGTTCACTTTAATAGATTGCCCTACCCGTGCCTATAGATGTTAACACATTAAAAAGAATTTCTGTGCATAAATCAAGCCCAATATTTGTCACAAATTGAAAGTTTTCATTTAATAATTCATCTTTGCACTCAATTCTATTTTTAACGCATGTGGTATTACTTTTGTTTTTTGCTAAAATAATCGAAATGTCAAAATTCCGGTCCCAAACAATTATTAATCAATTGATTTCGTACGAAATAACTTTGGCGTAACAACCCTGTACTTGATTTTCCCTACGAAATCGTTGCAAAGAGCTGTGTACCAAGCAAATGAAAAGTCAGCGAAATTTTCAGTTCATGAATTTTTTTGTTATAACTATATATAAACTGTCGTAGTCGAACCCGAATTTACATTATATTGGTATTGTGTAACACTTTCGGCGTGAGTGTTTTTGTAATAGCCCTATAGTTTCAAAAGTAGCTAGTCGCTCTATGTGGTCAGTTATTTCGTTAGCGAAAAGCCTGACTAGCTACTTAAGTTGCTACAGGTAATGATATAGTTCGCCTTTTGATTATTATAAGTATGAAAACAAGGAAAAAACAATGCACTGAACCGTTATCCTGGTATGATTTGTTGGTTGCTTGGTTGGTTTTTGTGTCGGTGTCAGATGCTATTAAACATTCGTAGAAGTATCATCGTGACAGCAATGGTACAATAATATGTTCATGGTAAAGTCGTAAGAACAGCTGTTTTAATTTTTTTCATGAGGTTCTTCGCTTCGGCTGTCACAGTCACATGTATTTTGTTTTTGTACTCTTTAGCATTCTTGTGTTGTTGCTATGCCTTCGTGTAAAGTTTGACAACTGAAGCGAATAGAACAAAAACAAAATGC
The DNA here is from genome assembly GCA_963931995.1 of Phaonia tiefii. NCBI lineage: Eukaryota > Metazoa > Arthropoda > Insecta > Diptera > Muscidae > Phaonia > Phaonia tiefii. The sequence continues at coordinate 294,393,346 of OZ008367.1, forward strand.
CTGTTGTTGCTGCCTACAACAGCAACAACGCGCGCTGCTATTACCATGTAGATATTATTGTACCATGGTGGCAGCGTACGCATAGAATAACACATACTATAGAAGAACTTATTCTCTCATCTGACGTTTCATTTCACACCCTCTCGGTAGGTCTGTGGAAATAAGAGCAAATTAAATTTAAAATTTACATACACCAGGTGGAGTTACAAAATATGTTCACTTAACTATTTCCTGTCGTTTTGGTGTAGAACTGAAAAATTTAAATGTATTTTGCACTTTTTTGTTGATTTTTAACGTTGGTATTCATTTGTATTGTATTTAACACAACTAGTTTGCCACAAAAACACGAAATTCGGGTGTAGTTCCTTTGTGGATCGCTGTATACTATTGCCACCATCTGGTATTATTGAACCCATATTTTCCACCCTCCACTGTGTAATTTCCATCGTACCTATGACGTTTAATTTATTGAGCGAATAAAACCTTCTACGTATGTGTTATTCTATGAGCGTACGTGGCATGGTGAAATGAGTGAGGTAAACTCGTTACAAGAGCTGATTTCAACATATTTCTTGCTTAGGTGTTTCTCTTATCTCAAATTCACATGCATTTTGTTTGTATACCGTTTTGTTTACTTTTACAGTAGATACACACATGAAGAAAATTTGACAGATTGTGGACACCAAACAAAAACAAAATGCCTGTGTTTGTTGTAACAATTCCTAGTGCGTTTACCTTACTTATTTTACCATGGTACGTGGGTTACATAGATAAAGGAAATAAGTAGATATCCCACAGGCGTTGTCAAGTACTGTCACTAGGTGCTGTGTTGTCGTTTTGTAACTTTCATTGACGTTTCTCATAACATTCACTGACGTTTATTCAACATTGTGGGACATTTTTTCAATACAAAAATAGAATCATTTTTCAGGTTGTGCTATTCAAACAACTAATTTAATTTTTCCATGTCGTTGTGTTCCCCACTTTCTAATTCAAATGCATTTTGGTTATGAGCTTTTTTGGTGTAGTGTTATTGTTATTGTCGTTTGTGTTGACTTGTACAGCATCGGCCCACTAAACCAAACAAAATGCCTGTTGAAGTTGCCTACACCACCTACTGCTATCACCTGTTCTAAATACATCTCGCAAGGTTTATTATGTTTGGGATCAAATGTTGTAATTATTGCATTCAGCTCCATCTAGAAAATATCCCATTGAACAAGAAATTTCCCAGGGCATGTGCGATATCTAGTTAATTCCTTTATCTATGGTGGGTTAGAAGCATGGTAAAATGAGTAAGGTAAACTCGTTAGAGTAGCTGATTTCAACATATTTCTTGCTTAGGTGTTTCTCTTATGTTCGCACATTTCCCAAGTGCGTCAAATGAAAAAAATCAAATCAGCTGTTCTAACGATACCACCTTGTCTTTCAACCATGGTATAATGACAAACAAATGACAGATGAAACGCTTAATAGACAGAAAAGGAACAAATTGTGCAAACGTTTGAAAATGCAGAAAAAGAAGTAGTGAAGATAATGAAAAAGATTTATTCATAACATTAATCATTATGGTCCGGCGAATTCAACAAGCGGATTGTACTAGTCAAGTAGTTAGTAGAATGTTGTTAGATATTTCGTCAATTCCATGTAACTAGCGGTCTGCATGGTACATGGTAGTGCAGAGTGTAGCCACTGACTACCGTCAATGATATCCCCATGTTAAATTCGTCAGTGTTGCTGGTAGTCTGGCGGGTAGTTAAAGATAATTATTGGTAGTTAGGGAAATAACTAAAAATTCGTTAGCTACGTCGACTGCAGGGAGATTGTGGGTGCACATTTTTACAATTTATGTGTCACCCTGCTACCGAAACAGATCAACTGACAGAAAAAATCAAACTTAAAAATCTCGGTCTTGTGTTTCTTTAGTAAATTTTAAAACAGAAATAAAAAATGCTGAGTGCCGGGGCAGAGAACTCATAAATTATCGAAGACAATTAAGGTTTCAGTCTAACATATTTACACTACCAAGTTCCATGTAAGTACATGTTTATTTATTCAGTATTGTATTTATTCATCTAAGAATTAAAATGTCAGTTATTCTTCAGATTTATGAGCAACTTTAGATTGAACAAGGGCGCTTTCCGGTACGTGCGAAGACCAATATCACGTAAACTTTCAGAAACGTTGAGGTCAACGCGAGTGAGTAAGGCATTGCGACTAGCAGCAACAATGCGAATCCTTGCTGAAAGAAATTATCAAAGGGGCGGCGGGAATGATTTCAATTTAGGCCTTGCACGGGAGCATTGATGCCATGTTTACGAACTTTGTGCCAAGTGGAACTCGTTTAAAATGACTGAGTAAGAAGAGGCGGAAATAAAGGAATATTTCTACGAAGACAGGATTTCCTTGTGTAATTGGGTGTGTCGATGTAACACACATTAAGATTTTAGCACCACATCTGTCAGAGCAATGGAAATACTATAACCGAAAAGGATTTTGTAGTCTGAATGTAATGGTTGTAAATAAAAATCAATCATATTTTCGTCATATGATGAACATTTTCTTATTTCGAACAGGTTTGTGATCATGAACTGAGGATCCGTTACCTTTTACCACGTCATCCGGTGTTACCGCATGATTCTTTGACATGGAATAATAGCGATCTAAGGCAATATTGCGGAGAAATGTTTGCAAATGGGGAAAGAAATACATGGCTTTTAGATATATTAAGCATTCAAATAGTCCTCTAAGTCAATAATTATTACATTCATAAATTTAAAGGTGATGCAGGTTACCCCCTTGACCCATACATGATTACCTCTTTTAGGGCAGCAGCAAAACACAGTTCCGAGAGCCGGTTTAATACCACACATTCACAAACAAGAAACGTAGTAGAAACAATCGGTGTTTTAAAAAAACAGATTCCGTTGTTTGCTTGATGCAAGGCAGATACACTACTCTCCATAAAAGGCTGGAAACATTACGGCAGTGTGTGCAGCACTACACAATATAAGTATATTTATTCAAAGCTTGCTTGTAATGAATATAATATCCCATTAGAAGAACAAAATTCTGATGACGATACCCAAAAAAATGATGCTGATATCACAGCTACCAATATAAGGGCAACATAATAAATTGATTAAATTTATAATATTAGTAAAATTGAATATATTTATTTAATTCATATATGAACGAGATCACAACACTGTTGGTCCTTCCAATAAAAAACATCAAATAACCGAACCTGCCACCGATTTTTCTAGGTGTGTCAACACTTTTTGCTTAAAGGTACCTCCGCCAGTGGCTTGACTCTCTGCTTTGTTGAAGACGAGCGTTTTCTTAACAGCAGTCTTTAAATCTGCCTAAACTTTCACCCAGCCTTCAGATTCGCTTGAAGGAGTGCCAGTAGTATTAAGCTTTCGTTTCGGATCGTTCCATTTTTCTTAAATCTTTGCTCTCGCCTTGTTTTTATGGTATCCCTTTGCCAATGGCTCGTATTGCATCATAAAGTTTACAAGAGTTTCAAATCATTTGGGTGTAGTTTTTTCATACTTAAATATGTATTAAAATATTTTTTTTAATTATAGGTTTGTTCCCGTACTTTTTTAATAGTAAAACTAGTAAAAGAGAGTTTCACCAGAAATATCAAAAAATTCTCTCTGAGACCAAGTTTCAAAAAAGTACGGGCTCGAAAAAATAGTAAATGTGGTAAATCTTATGTCAGAAATATGTCCTCGTCCAAAAACGACCAACAGGAAATATCTCGCACTGCTAGAATTGACCACAGCGATATTATATTATGTTTTTCCGTTTCTGTTTATAATAAAAACAATGTATTTGCCTATATTAAATTATTTATCCAATTTATTTTGACAATTCAATAGAGAATTCCAATTTACTACTTTTACTCGGTAAAATTCTCCGAGTAAAAACTAGTAAAAAATTGTAAAAGAGAACGCCATGTTTTTCTGTTCTCTCTTAAATTTTCTTACTACTTTTACTATTTTCTTGAGTACGGGAACGCTTTTTCGCGTAAAGTGGTAAAACTAGTAAGTTGTAGTACGTACGGGAACAGAGCGTATATATCTGGTATAAAGCTAATAACACTGTGTGTGATTTTTGCACTTCAAAAATCTGAATTGAGTGAAACATAGAGAACCTGCATAATTTTGATACGCTGAATCTAATGGCATATCCCGTTTTTCTCTACCACGTCAAAATTTCGAGATATTTGACCCCAAAGTTTGCTGGGATGTCAACAACTGTAATATTTTTGAGACTGAATTAGAGGCAGAACGCTTCAAAATTGAAGTTTGACTTCTGAGTAAGAAATGTAGAGGACCTTAAGAAGAATACCAACTTCAACTCTGTACCCCCTCTCCACCCCCCTTACCCATAATAACTCGACGAAAACATTATTATTAGGGGTAAAGGGGGAGGAGAGGGGTACAAACTTGAAGTTGGTATTCTTCTTAAGGTCCTCTACATTTCTTACTCAGAAGTCAAACTTCAATTTTGAATTAAATATTACAGTTGTTGACATCCCAGCAAACTTTGGGGTCAAATATCTCGAAATTTTGATGTGGTAGAGAAAAACGAGAAATGCCATTAGATTCAGCGTATCAAATTTATGCAGGTTCGCTATGTTTCACTCAATTCAGATTTTTGGTCATACACAGTGTGATATACATTTTTTGTTTTCAAATTTTGCGCCCTTTTCCATTTTTTTCGCCGTTGTCACCGTGAAATCCACTACGGCTGTTAAACGACAGAGTCGAATTTCGACAGCTGTAATACCGTATTTAAAAAACGACAAACTTTCGACGTGACTACGACATGCATGATAAGAGTGAATATATATATAAAGTATCCGTGGGTGTATAGGGACTATCCAAAACACTTTAGAAATCTGCAAAAATCAAACCATTATTCACTAAGACGATTTTTATAAGATGACACGAATCATGGACATTGTATTCGTTCTTTTGGTAACGCTTCGTAAAATCATGTGCGTTCAGACGACGACTCCCTGTATACAACTATACGTGACTCTGTGACTCTTGTACAGGACGCGGTCTGCGCCGTTTTTTTAAATTTGTTGTGGGCGAAGCAGGGAGCGGGAGAATTTCGAAAAAAGGGACTTGGCAAACGCCTTTGTATAAGGCAACATATAACGGTTTTAACAAAAAAAAAACGGTTCCAAAAAACACTAGTTTAGCTCCTGTTATACACCAATGAGGTGTATCTTGTTGGTAATAGAACCGAAAACCCGGTTACAGGACCTATTTTCTAGGCGAACTTCCGGGTCGAATATGTCGGTTGCGTGCAGCGGTATTTTTGGATTTTTAGTCAGCTCGTTGAGTGGACTGAAGTTAAGGACAAAGGGCAGGCTAGTTTTCCATTTTCTCACATTCTTTACTTTTTGTTTTTTTTTGCCTGCCCCTGGTCCTGATTTTTTGCCCAGACCGAGTCCTGTACATAAGCCAAATACCCCCTGAATTTCCAATTCGTTACTCTTATGCTACCCTTTCTTCTCTTCGCCGTTCACTTTAAAGCATCGGAAGTCGTGACTCGCGTCCCAGGGTCGTAAAAAAGACGAATAACACTACAAGTTGAACTCAAATGAGCTTTTAGCTCATACTATAAACTGAATGAACTAAATAAATGATCTAGTTCATTCTGCTGAGCTGAACTAAAAAGAGCGCTCACTTGTTTGAATTAAAATTCCTAACTCTAGTGGGAATTAAATATTTTCGGCAAAGTCAAACTTCTAATGAATATGCGCGAATATACAATGCTCATTCGGGTAACTGAAGGTTTGTCGGCTTCACAAAATATTAATCCTTTTTAAATACATAGTAACCTCCCGTATAACCGAACGTTGGAGGTCCATAACTCCTGCCAGGATTTTCCACAAATTGGATATTTTACATTTTATGTTTAAAATCGTGTTCTACCCCTTTTCCCCTAATTTTTTACTTTCACGAGAGGGCTTTAAAATAGTTAGAAGTTATAAGCAAATAAAGGATACTAACATCATTAGTGGGACCAATGCGAATGTTTCGTTCTTTGACGAATTAAAAAAATCCAATCCACAACACCGTCGCATATTTTATAGCCCTAAAATGGTATTCACAAACATTTCAAATAAAAACACAGGAGTTACCTTTTACGCCATTTAATACAAAAAAAATATATGTAAAAAATGTCCTACAAGGTAAGATTTATTTACGCATCATCACCTTTGGTTGCACGTGTGTAAATGACTTGGGAGGCGTGTTGAGTGACTTGTTTAATCAAACCTGCAATAGAAACAAACCATTGATGTTAAAAATTCAACGTGAATGCGTTTTTTGTTACTTACCCTTCTCGCGCAATTCAATCAAAGCACGCTTGGCCAAAGAGCCACGAATCTTCAAACGCTCAGAGACGACAGAGGGAGTGATCAGCTTATATTGAGGCACTTCCTTGTACAATTTCTCATAAGTGGGCTTATCGAAGAGAACTTGATTGTTCAACTTGTCCCGGACTTTGCCTTTGGACCACTTCTTCTTCTTGGCTTTGCCGCCACCGCTACCTTCCTTCTTCTTCTGTGTTTTTTGTGGCTGTTTAGCCGAGGATTTTGCGTCCTTCTTTGGCGGCTGTAGAGAATATATTTTTTTTTATTACTTTTTTTATCATTCAAGCACACTAAAACGAGGTTAGGGTTACTATACAAAATTTTGTTTTTTTGATCAATTCATTGGAAAACTATGAGACAAATCACTGCGACCACTTTTTTTTACACATATTTGTCATTTTCTTTTGTTTTGAAGGCATCTTTATTTCGAAACTTTACTGAAAACACTATACACGACTTACCATCTTGAAACCCACAAATCAAAAAGATGGAGGACGGAAATTGTCAGGGGTACCACAATGTATACACAAAAAAACTGACAGTTTCGGAAGTGTTTAGAACGCTTGAAATTGTTGTTAACAATAGTCCTAGTTCAAATAAAGCAATTTTACTTGCGCACGTTTTTGTAAATTCTCTTCTGAACTTGCTTTGATGCTCACACATGGACAGTGTGTTTAAACGAAAATTGCGGAAGACAAAACAAAGGCAAATAAGAGTATGGGCCATAGTCGAATATAGGTATAAATACATTTATTCTCTCATATGACGTTTCATTTCACACTCTTCGTCGTAGGTTTGTGGAAATGAGAGAAATTAAATTTAAAATTAACTTACACCAGGTGGAGTTACAAAATATGTTCACTTAACTTTTTCATGTTGTTTTGGTGTAGAACTCAAAAATTTAAATATATTTTGCACTTTTTTGTTGACTTTTATCGTAGGTATACATTTGTATTGTATTTAACACAGCCAGTTTGCCACAAAAATACGAAATTCGGTTGTTGTTCCTTTGTTGGACATTGTTTACTATTGCCTCTATCTGGTATTATTGAACCCATGTTTTCCACCATCCAATGTTTACTTTCCACGGCACCTAGACGTTTAATTTATTGAGAGAATGAATGTATTTATACCTATATTCGTCTATGGTACGGGCTATTGAGTTGAATGTTTTTATTGAACTGACAATATGAACAAAGTACAATTGCAACATAACTTGATGTAGAATATTAATCATAACAAGTAATGTTAACTACCAAACAATATTCTCAACACTTTCCCTTGTTTGAAAGTTAACATAGATTTAATAAATTACATAAATATTTTAAACGAATTTTTCTCAAGGGCTTTGTCATCATATCTGCAACTTGTTCCTCAGTTGAAACTTGAGATACTTGCAATTGACCCTCAGTAACTTTTTCTCGTATGAAAAAATGTTTAATAGCTATATGTTTAGTTCTTCTATGTAGTTCAGGATTTTGAGCTAAACGTATAGCTGCTGTATTATCGATTTGAATAACGGGAACTTCATTGTATTTAATGACTTCATAATATAATCTTTTAAGCCAAATAAGTTCTTTAGCTGCTTCATTTGCTGCTACGATTTCTGCCTCAGTTGTAGATGTTGAAACCATTTGCTGTCTTTGACTTAGCCATGATATTGCTCCTCCCGCATACATTACAACAATTCCAGACGTAGATCTTCCTGTTTGAAAGCATCCACCAAAATCAGCATCACTGAAGCATTGCAAATGTTTCGGACCATTTCTATCATATGTTATTCCCATATCCAGAGTTCCAGCAATATATCGAAGTACTCTTTTTACTCTCAGAACATCTTCTTGAGTTGGCTTATCCAATGATCTTGATAAGAAACCCACAGAATACGCTAGATCTGGTCTGGTCCCAAGCATTAGATAAATCAGAGCCTATATGGAAATTCAATGTCAACTTTCCCTGTTTTCAATGTTTCTGCTACTTTATCCATTGGTGTTACGACTGGCTTGCATTCAGAGAAATTGAATCTTTGTAGTATTTTCTTGGCATATACTTTTTGACTGATTTTTATTCCATTTTCTTTCTTTTCAATTTCTAAACCAAGAAAATAATTCGGATCTTTAACAATCATTTTGAATTCATTCTTTAATTCTTCTAGGAATTCATCCAATTCTTCAGTATCAGTGGCAGCAACTAAACCATCATCAACATAAAGACCTAGTATTAGCTTCTTTCCTTTTCTCTCTCTTATGTAAAGGCAAGGATCAGCTGTATTTGCTTTTAGACCAATTTTGTCAACAAGAAAATTTCCAATTCTCTTGTTCCAGCATCTAGGAGCTTGCTTTAGCCCATACAAACTTCGCTTAAGCTGGCAAACTCTCCCAGAACTATCATCGAAACCTTCAGGTTGCTTCATATAAATTGTTTCTTCGAGCTCACCATATAAGAAGGCTGTAGAAACATCAAACTGAGCCAAATGAAGTCCTTCTCTTGCGGCAATACTTAGAAGCGAACGTATCGTTGTCATTCTTGCAACTGGACTAAACTTCTGATCATAATCCACTCCTTTCGTTTGATTAAATCCTTTAATGACCAGTCTGGCTTTATACTTTTCGATACTTCCATCAGAATTTAACTTAATTCGGAATACCCATTTTCCAGGAAGAGCTTTTGATCCTTTTGGTAAATTTGTAAGATTCCATGTTTCATTATCCATTAGAGACTTAATTTCAGACTTCATAGCTTTTTCCCATTCGAACTTCTGCTTACTTTCAACAGCTTCTTTGTATGTTGTTGGAGTTTGAATTTCAGAAAGAATTGTTTCGGACATCATAAGAAAATCATTATAGTTCGGATTAGACATAAGTGTACGGTCTCGAAGACGTTTAGATATTGGCTCGTATTCTACGGAATCTTCTCTACAACGTGTGCGACAATTTTCTTCTTTCCTATCTTCGGCATCTTGAAAGTCATCTTCAAATCCGTTAAAGTCTTCTTCGTCAGTAGCCTCTTCATCAATATGTTCGGTCTCATCGCTTGTTTCTTGATATGGCTGTTCTTGATGTAGTTCTTGATCATCTATTTTCACACTTTCTTCTGAATCTGAAGTGTATTGTTTTTCTCTCTCTTTCAATTTAATAATTATTTTATTATCTTCCTCTCTTTCTTCAGGATCATCTTTCTTATCGGTACACTCCCTCATTTTCTCTTGAAATTTCACATCTCGGGACAGTTCTACTCTATTTTGATTTTTAATATAAATTCAATATCTTTCGTCTCCATCATAACCAACTAGGTAGCCCTTGACAGCTTTCTTATCCATCTTTTTGCGTTTTTGATTTGGAAAGTGGATGTAACATGTTGAACCAATAATACGTAAGTGGCGAATTCTTGGCTTCTTGCCACACCATAACTCAAATGGACTAACTTCAGCAACTGATGACTTTCCTGTCCTATTCAGTATATAAATAGCAGATTTGACAAATTCAGCCCATAGAGATTCTGGAAATTCAACATCTGGATTAGAAAATTTAAAAGTCCTCGCCATTTCTACTATAGTCCTGTTCTCTCTTTCTGCACCACCATTTTGCTCTGGGGTATAAGGAGCAGTAAACTTTTGAATAATGCCATTATTCGCAAGAATCTTTTTAACGTCTGCATTGTTAAACTCTCCGCCATTGTCGCTTAATAGAGTCTTCACTATATGTCCTTGTTGTTTGGCATGAGCTAGCATTTCTACCAATGCATGTTTGACATCGGCTTTATTTTTGACAATATAACCATACTTATACTTCGTATAGTCGTCTTTAAATACAACTAGGTATTTGTATCCTTGAAAAGAAGGCGGGAAAGGACCACACACGTCACTTGAGATAAGTTCACCTGGAGCTGTAGAACGTTCACGTCTTCCAAACGGCAATCGAGTTGTTTTTCCATATATACACGGCTCACAGACTTCATTATCATACTTCACACGTATATTCTATTCTTTAAATAACTTATTTTTGATGTGATGTTTATCTTGATGACCCCATCTTTCATGATATAGTTGTAATGTTGAATTATTGCTCGCTAAGTAATTCACATCTTTGGTTTTCATAATTTGACTGAAATCTGCTTTATATAAGGATCCATTTATTGACCTATGACCGGATAGTATTACTTGGTCATTCACTGTCAACCAACATTGAGTCGCTATTGATTTAAATTCGCTTTTGGGATTTCGGTCTTGAGCAGCTAGAACCGAAAATAGATTTCTTGAAATCTTTGGAACATACCAAACGTCTTTCAAGTCCATCTTCAACAGTTGACCATTAACTCTTGAATTAATGGGCACAGTCCCCTTTCCGATTGCTCTCAGTGATTCTTTTCCAGCAGCCTGAATTGAATGAGGTTGATCAAAATGTTGAAATTCTGTAAACATTTCATAACAGTTGGTCACATGTCTTGTTGCTCCATTGTCTATCCACCACTCCATATTTGTATTAACAGCATTAATCTCATTACAGATGCGACTGATGTATTCTGCACATTACCATTTGTGGATTTATTCCTTGAAGGTCTGCCGTCAGCTAACCATTTTCGACAATCCTTTAACCAATGGCCCTTCTTTTTACAATAATTGCATACATCGTCTTTCTTAGCATCCTTCTTAATGATCTTACCTTTTGAATCTTTCCATGTACTAACCTTTAAGGCCGCTTGATGTTCTTCTCTTATGCGATCATTTTGTTTGTAGTTCCTCTCGAACATACATAGCTGCGTAACAAGTTCATCTATAGTTTTGTCTTTTTCACCAGTCATCATCATCCAATTTGATCGAAATATTTCAAAACTCTTCGGCAATATATGCAGCACTTTACATATATACAGCATTTCTGGCAATGCACGCTCACCTTTCAGTTTCAACCCATTGTTCAATTCATCCCATAGACTTTTCAACTTGGCTACGTGGGTCGAGGCATCTTCATTTTCTTGCCATTCAAACGAGAACAAATCGGTACAAACTTTGAATACCTGGTCGTTTGATGTTGCTTCATAGAGGTTCTTCAACGCATCCCACATTTCAAAAGCATTGTTCTTGTCCATCACTTTTTGATACACAGAGTCAGATATGCAACTAGTTATAACTGATTTTGCATACGCGTTGGCCTTTCTATAGAACTGGGCATCTTTCTTATGCTTCGTTACTTGTGCCTCTGTAGCACCATCTGGAAGAGATTCTGGACTTGTAATCTTTTTGTCAATTACATCCAGAGCTCCTTCATAAAAATCCAGAATGTCTCTGATTTTTCTTTTCCAGATCGGCCATTCTGACTCACCGGACAATGGTTTTATATTTTTGCAGAATTCCATAATCTGTTCCTGATAATTTCGGACCAAATCCTGGATTCAAAATTCTTTCTTAAAAAATTTGCTGCTTGCTCTGTTATTTGTTCGTCTTTGATTCCGCTATCCTCTTGATATTAGCAGAACGTCTGGTTTTAATCAGCAAATCCTCTTGAAATTGACAGCTTTCAAAAAAAAAATTTATTTTTTCTTCAAAAAAAAAAATATTTTTTTTTTTTTTTAAATAATTTTCAGAGATTTATAAGGCCCATAACCTATTGAGTTGAATGTTATTGAACTGACAATATGAACAAAGTACAATTGCAACATAACTTGATGTAGAATATTAATCATAACAAGTAATGTTAACTACCAAACAATATTCTCAACACGGGCGAGTCTTTACGAGAGATGGACGCAAGTTGCCGTGATTCACGCGTTCGTGTGGGAAGGATCAAAGTGTAATCACGTGGGCGTGCTAGAGTCCTATCTATGCGTGAGGGTACGTGAGTACCATTTTCACGTGACTCACGCATATTTCCAAATGTTGAATGAATAAAATCTAGTGTAATATTACCCAAATTTATGGTCTGATATCAGCCAATGCACTGGGCAACATAGGGGCAGTTATTGAATTAGACAATATTACTAATAAAGAATTTTACGTTCACCAACAATATGAAAATTTGCCTTGCATATTTGTAGGTTTACGCAATGCAAAAAGAGAAATGTACAGAAATTATTGTAGATGAATTAGATTCATTTCAATACACAGAAAAAAACTAGAGCAATGTTACCCACTTGCATGGTCTGATATCAGCCAATGCACTGGGCAACATAGGGTCAATTTTACGTTCACCAACAAAATGAATAATTGCAATGCATATTTGTAGATTTACCCAAAGCAAAAAGGGCACTGTACAGAATTTATTGTAGGTGAATTAGATTCATTTTAATGTGCAATCTTACCAGATGTTTAGCCCATTTTTTCATATTTACAGAAACAAATTTTGTTTTCAATTAAAGAATTATTTGATTATTATATTACACTCAGTTGTTGCTTACAATAATACAATTTAAATAAATGATAATATTATAATAACGAATAATGTAGGAGCACCTCTCGTTTGTCACAGCCGAATTCTCCAGTCACGTTCCCTGTTATTAACCATTAGATAAAAGTATAAAGCATTTTGGTATCAACTTCGTTCAAAAAGGGCATACATTTCCCTGTCACTTATTAAAACACTTTCGACACTTTTCCATTGCCCAATAAACATATAAGAAGACACAACAACACAAAACACTATTCTATTTGCGGTGGTGCAATGGTTAGTGTGCGCGGCTCTTGTACATGAGATCCTGGGTTCGAACCCGGCTCTGACCACCTTCAAATTTTCTTTCGGCGGCGGTCACCTCGCATAGTGACGGCGACACTATCGAGTATCTAGCCATGAAAAAGCTTCTCAAAATACCGTTCGGAATCGGTGTAAAACTGTAGGTCCCAATCAGTGAGTGAAAACTGGAAAGCGCACAGCTCAGTGATTGTGAGAAGTTCTCCCCAGTCCCTTTATGGGATGTAATGGGAAACTATTTATTTATTTATTTATTTGCAAAAGTTCTACAACATAGACTTTGGAAATGTATTCTTTGTTAAAATCACATGCAGAATACATTTTTGCTTACATTCCTTTTTAAAATGATAAAAATTCCTTTTTCGTTTGTTTCCTTGATAGTTTCTTAGAAGTTTATATTCGTCTCGCTCTACCACACGGTGTCTAGTTAGAATACAGCTATCTCGACACAGTCATTGCCGTTCAAATTAGAAACAAGGAATTTGCGAACAGTTTGTTTTGCACTTTGATTTAGGCAATAAAGCCACCTTTCTTGTCTTCGGCAATATTACCGATGGTTATTTTTTCTGTGTGTGTAATCGTACCAAATGTTAAGTCCATTTTTTTCATATTTACAGAAACAAATTTTGTTTTAATTAAAGAAATATTTATTGCATTGTTGCTTTCAATAATAACATTTAAATAAATGACATTATTGTCACGAATTACTATGCTCCTCAAATGTAGTAGCACCTCTCGTTTGTAACTGCCGAAGACTCCAGTCACGTTCCGTGTGATGAAACTTATCGATAAGGTTGCTTTTATTCCATTAAGCTATCGCCACTTACGACTTTCCAAATAAAACGATCAACACTTAATACTAGGAAATGTGGCAACATTTGCTGTAATGGGTGAAAAAAAATGCAATACGGCAACACGTTTGTAGCCATTGCCATCAAATACATGGCAGCGGAGATGCTGTTGTAGTTATAAGCACAAGCAACAGACATTTTATTTTCGCTCATTCGTTTCAGTTGTCAAACTCTACACAAATATATACCAACAATATGCACTTACGTAAATAGATTGACAACTTACGCGATTGAAACAAAAACAAAATGCCTGTTGTTGCTGCCTACAACAACAACAACGTCTACTGCTACTACTTGGATCATGGTACAATAATATCTTCATGGTAATAGCAGCGCGCGTTGTTGTTGTTGTAGGCAGCAACAACAGACATTTTGTTTTTGTTCTATTCGCCTCAGCTGTCAAACTCTACACAAATACATACCAACAACACAAGAATGCAAAAGAGTACAAAAACAAAATACATGTGAGTCTGACAGCCGAAGCGAAGAATCTCATGAAAAAAATTAAAACAGCTGTTCTTACGACTTTACCATGAACATATTATTGTACCATGACTTGGATATTTTACTATGTACGCTGACGTTCTCGAAGTCTTTACTATTGTTCTCTCTCGCACAGTGTGTTGTAAGTGCAGTTTATTGTGTTATTTTGTCGGGCGTAATTTTATATCAGACCTGTGTCCTGATACTAAAGCTATTGAAATTCGTCAAGATGTTATCTACGTATTGCACTATGTGTTATCCCTTATTAGTAAGGTATCTAGATACGGCTGAAATTGTACAACAATCGTTTTTTCTAACGACGCTGCATGAAATTCGATCCACCATTTTAAGAAACTCCGGTATGAAAACCTCCACAAGTATAGGAGTACACAACTTTTCGGCATCGACGTCAAGCATAGAATACGCCTCGGTGTGTCCAAACCTTTAATTTTCACTTTTTGTTAGTTTTCATTATTTGTTGATATTGTTCCGATTAAAAGCTAAACTTACTATGTCACAATAATGTAATATCCCAAAGAAAACATAACACACTTTTCTATTTACAAAAGTTCTACAATATAGACTTTTGGCCAATAGAAATTTATTCTTTGTTAAAAACAGTTGCAGAATACATTTTTACTTACATTTCTTTATGAAATTTGTAAATTAACACTTTTTAAGAAATTAAAAGAAAAAATCTTTTTTTGTTTGGTATATACACACAAACATACTCAGTTGCACAGTAGTAATACAAATTGTTAGAGGTTTATAGTCGTCTCACTCTAACGCACAACGTCTAGTCGGAATGCTGCTTCAGATATTGATACTCAACTAAGTAACAGAGAATTTGCCAACATTCAATATAGACTTTTGACCAATAGAAATGTATTTTGTTAAAAACACTCGCAGAATACATTTTTACTTACATTTCTTTATGAAATTGTAAATTCAAACTTCGTTTTTAAGAAATTTAATAAAAATTTCACTACTGTATAAAGTTGCCCAACTAAAATAAACAATTATAGACTAGAAAAAGTTATCTTGAGTGAAATGCGCAGAATGAAAAAGATTAAAAAATTTAGCTCTATTTCAATAGATCAACAAATTTAAAGATTGATATTATTTATAATACTGCAAATACTAACAATATTCACATAAAATGTGTAAAAAACCCATGTTATTTTGAGTTGCAATGTCGAATAAATTTTCCAATATGTAGTAGTATTAGTTGTCTTTTCGAAAACACGTGCCATTTCGCGGTATTTGTGTTTGTTCTTCTTGTTGTTTTCTGTCAAAATAATATGGCCACTTGATCATAGTTTAAATGCTCAACTTTGGCTGTTTAAACACCAATTAACTATTCACCTAAAAAGTGAATTCAGAGTGTAAATTATGTTTGAAAATTAGGCCTAAGGGTGGTTTTCAGCTGCAATAAGTATCACATGTTTCAAATAAAACTTAAAAAAATATTTATTATTTTGTTTGAGGTCCATTGTTTATGTCAATTTCCTTCAAACATCTAAGAATTGAATTTCCCAAGTTTTGAATAATTTTCTCTCTCGGATATTTCTCTGATAATGACATTTTCCCTGGAGTTTATATCTGGAGCTTCAAGAAGAACTTCCATCGAATTTAGACAATTTTACAAAAGTCACATCTTGACATTGAAGGCATACGACTAATTTGGAGCATTTTGGTACATTTATCTCTACACGGAATTTTTTAAATGGTGAACCTATTTCTGATATTTCATGAATTAGTGTTTAGCATCTACTTTATTAGCCAGTAACCTAAAAATGTGATATTGTACCTTATATACCGATAAATATGATGTAACATTTACAGATAAATTAAAGGCATCCACTTTCAGTACGAAAAATTGTGCCGTTTGAAAAAAGATTGTGCTAAAAAGATACACTCAAATTAAAAAAATTGGGAAAATGTTGAGGCAATTGTGCCAAACGGCATTTTGCATATCTTTCAAAAATCAAGTCGTCACCTTATTCTTAGTTTGGTGCATATGCCACAGAGTCGGTAACGAGAAAAACGATAAAGAAAGTTTAAGTTAGTTTTTCTCAAATTCTGCGTGAATATTTTTTTTTATGTTTTCTATTTATTGTGGGATATATTTTCAACAAAAGCATCAATTTTCGTAACTTTTAATATAATAAATCAAAAGTTAATAAAATTTAAACTTTTTTTGTTTGTTTTGTGCTGCATATCAATTTTTTTTTCAATTTAACTGTTTATGCCGCAGTTGAGTTTAGGTGAAACTCTCCGATCAGGTCCAAATTTTTACCATAGATAAAACTTCTTATTGTGATTCTATGTGTTCTATGTATGAATATGGTCTTGTCTATATCTCCGCAATTTATAATCCAATTTGGACAGTATGTATTCCATTGGAATGGTAATTGAAATACCATTTATGTGCGCCAAATCAATTGTTTTCCTATTACTGTTTTGTTTTGATCTACGTTCGTTGTTATAATAATGTGGCAAATCAATAATGAACTATATTTTTTCACTTTTGCATTAAACATTTGATGTATAAGCCAAAGAGTGGCGTTCGCAAAATAATATTCATTAAATGTTAAAATTGCGGATACAGAAAAAAGCCGATGTTGGATACCTCAGGTATGAAAAAGAGATATCGTGAAACGAGTTTCTGAATTAGGAGGGCATTTATATTATTTATAATCCATTCCTAACTATTTTTTTTTCAAAAATGGTCGGTGGGTGAAACCAATAATGAGGTGACGAAGTGTCAAAACCAAAAATATTACGCCAAACCGGCACAAATTATGGCAACATGGTAAGCAGGGTATTTCTAATGCGGCTGCCTGATAGATCGTTGTATCACGGTGCACACAAATATGTCATTATCAAGTTCAATCAGCTGATTGGGTTATTAGTCCGGAAATAAACAATGTGATATAACTACACTGTTTATTTGCAGTTTAGAAATTACTAAAGTGCAAATAATCCCCAATACGGGACTTACTTATAAACAAGGAAATGTTCTCCTCAAAGGGTCATCTGCTTGTTCGTAATTTAACGGCCGGGACATCTCAACAGAGTTTAGCCAAGATTTCAATAGGATGTGTGTCGTGTCAAGCAAACTACTATGATGCGCTGGGCATATCTAAAAAATCTACTCAAGGAGAAATAAAAGCCGCTTACTATCGACTGTCAATGGTGTATCACCCGGACAAAAACCAGGGCAGTGAAACGGCTGCTGTTAAGTTTCGAGAAATCACCCAAGCTTATGAAGTATTGGGCAACTTTAGATTAAGAAGGTTGTACGATAAAGGTATGGCACGAAAAAATGCATGAAATATGAACAATAGATTCATAAATGACATTGCAGGCATTGTACACACGGCTGGATCCAAACATGCTTACAGAACGCAAGGGGATACTATATACGATACGGAACCACAACCAGAAGATGATCCGTCAACGAAATTTTATAAATCTCGATTTAGTAAATCTAAAGTTGCTGATAGTAAAGGTCGTACACCAATTTATAATTTTGATGAATGGTCCCGTCAACACTATGGCGCTACATTGAATCGACGTCGTGCGGCTAAATCCGACTTTGAGCATCGAGAAATCCAAAGGAACGAAGGGACGTTGATTGTGCAAAAAGAGATAATGCTGATAGCTTTAGGTTTTCTTATATTTTTAATATATTATAAATATTTGCTCGAGTCATCCTATGATGCACCCAAAGGAAGGGCCATTAAGTTGTATGAAGAGGAGAAACGTGAAGAAAAGGATAGGACGACGTAGCGTCACTAGATAATTGTGCAATTACTCTATATAAAGTTGTAATATATCTGTACCGAAAAGGAAAAAACGACTTATGTGCATTATTTTCGGAGAGCATCATTTAATCAGATAAGTAAAAATATCTGGTATATAAATCTGATATATGGGTCAAATTAATCAAAAAAATATTGAGCCCTGTAATTGCCACTTATCAAGGTTTTCGTAAGAACGCTTAGGTACTTTTACCTTTTTGACACAGATATAATAGAATTTGTATTTTTGTAACGTAATAAATCGGCTAAAATTTTATTTTAAAAACGACCACTTCGCTTTCGCCCTGTGTATTTTGTATCTGGTCGAGTGTCTCTGCCTTGACGCCTTCTCCGTTCTTTCTTGGCTAAAATCCAATCGCGGGATTTCTTTAAAGGTTTTCCTCTAGCGTCTTTAGACATTTCGCGCTTCTTTATATAACTAATGCGCCTTTCATCCTCCTCGCTTCCTGTAAGACAAAGAACAATATTGTAACCCCACTAAGTCTACGATTAAAATAACAATTAAGATATTCCATAATCTACGATTATTTTTATAAATTTAAGACTTTCTTACGAAAACGTCTGTTCCAGTCATTAGTTTTATAATAACTATACATCGTGGCCGTCGGTGGTGCAATGGTAGTGTGCGCGGCTCTTGTGCATGAGGACTTGGGTTGGATCCCTACTCTGACACCTTAAATTTCTTTCGACGGCGATCATCTCGGTGAGTGACGGCGACACTATCGAGTATTTAGCCATGAAAAAGCTTCCCAAAATACACACAATCAGTGAGTGTAAAACTGGAACGCGCACAGCTCACTGGTTGTGAGAAGCTCTCCCTAATCCCTTCATGGGATGTAACGAGAAACCATTTATTTATACCTCCGCTTCTTGCAGTTGAAGTTGAGTTTTGTCCCAAACACTAGTCTGCAGTTAATTAATTAGTTTTTTGATGTATTTCATATAATGACACAGACGAATTTTTAATATTGTTATTATTCTATCAACTAGACTTTTGAACTTGAAGATCAACTGGGGTACAACATCGTACTAAATGCCGAAATGCAATAGTTTGCAGTATTTCTTTAAAAAATCTATACAGGAATGAATGTTTTGTTAGCCAGAGAAAATAAAGTGAACAAAACAATGTGAATTGGGGCAAAACTCCGTATAAATTAAATTACAATAACGAGAGTAATGAATATTTTGTCTAGTGAACAACATTCCCAGCCGAATTTTATTCGCGATAGGGTTGTATAATTACTTCATGATTGATTTTGTTAACCTTTTTATAGTAATTTATTTCGTGTATTTTGTATGGTGCTGGTGTTTCAACTGAGAAAATTCAGTATTACAAAAATTGCATATACATATATATACATATGTAAATGTTAAGCCCGAAGATAGTGGAATGCTGAAGACAAATCGTTGGAAATGTCCAAATTTTCATTTGATGAGAGCGGATGGGAAGTGTAATCTTGAGAACCATTTGGAGAAAAAATTTTGACAGATATGTTAAATTTCTGATTTATTAATTATTCTCAAAAAAATGATATCTGATTAATTTTGAACGAAAGAAACAAAAGCAGAGTAAACCAGAAAAAAATACTTTTATTTAGTCTTTCTTAAAATTCTTCGACTTTGTTGATAATTTGCTTCCTCTACTCTATTTTTACTTTATAACTGACAACGTGAGAACCAGAATGAGCTCTAGGCCACATGTGTTCTAAGTACACATCATTACTTAGATCAGTGTGGCATGCCTTTACTTTGCAGACCGCAAAAATTTTATAGAGTTACATCAGTGTGGAATGGAAGAATTTAGATTTTTCTATGCCCTTGTGTAATAATAATAATCTCATTACTTTTTTTTTTTTTACTGGTAATAATGTCACTTAGAGCACTCTGGTTCCAACGTCGTCAGCTATTGTATTTTGTTTGTCTCTTTGCAGACAGATGATTATCCATTCGCCAAAACTGATATTGTAAATCCAGAGCAGAATGATAGTAAGATTTCCTTTAAATATAAGAGAGTTTAATTTCTTTATCCCAGAATCGATCTATTTATACTGATAGTCCAACACGGCGTTTAGTGTGAGCGACTCTTGCAAATGAGAAGGTGGGTTCGATCCCTGTTTTTACCGCCTTACTTATAGCTCGACGACGGTCAGTCACCTCGCTTAGTAAAGACGGCGCTATCAGCCAATTTGCTATGAAAGATTCTTCGGAACTGATATCAAACTGTAGGTCTCAAAAAATGAGTGTAAAACTAGAAAGTACACAGATAACTAATTGTGCGAAGTTCACATCTGATTCTTCATGGGATATCTACTTTGCGAGAATATTTCATTATTTTGTATATGATATATTTTATACACAGCTGACAAGCATCGAAATGTAAAATAAAAATTAGGGGAGGCAATATTTTGTTTAATTTTTGTACGTTTGTTAACCTAAAAAGTAAAAATCTGCATGAACGCAAAAAAAAAGCTACCCAAGCCACTCACAAAAAGTAATGGCACTTATTCGGCCATATGATGGCAATCTAATTTCGCATGATATTTCAAATGGCGTAATAGGTGTGATGTGAGAATGATATTTCGCATGATATTTCAAATGGCGTAATAGGTGTGATGTGAGAACTGACGTATTTTTCTTAAGCGGAGTATGAAACAGGCAACACAATGATGTACTTTGACATGATTATTTTCATTTTTGATAAAAACACGGTATTAGTATAAAAATTGTATTAACAATTTCCCTTATTTGATTTATCATACACAGGCGATTTAATGCAATAAAGCTGATTTAATTGAATTCGGTATGAATGAATGTTGTATGTTTACGAAGAAGAGCAGAGTTATATACAGTGTTAAGGGCGGATTCAAATCGAGTGGGTACGGAATCGTCATATCGAATTGTGCGTAAACAAATACTATTCAAGTAATTCGTGTTAGCCGAGTTAATCAAAGAAATTGTATAAAGGAAAAACATAATTTTAACTTTTTAATTATTTCTTTGTAATTTTCTTATAACAGAAAAGCCCCTATAAAACAAAAAAATATGTAACATAAAACCAAATATTCTATTCATAAATAGTAGCATAATTAAATATAAACAAAGAAACGAAAACGATTTAATAATTTGAAAATTTTAATGAAAGAACATAATCTTTCGTACCGAAGCAGTGTTGGAACTAAATATGTGCATGAATTTATTTGTACAAAGAATTGTTAGCCGCATTCATGAATGCAGCCACTGAAGTTGTGTTGTTCTCCCTTGTGCTCTCTCACTCAGTCTTTGATATCATTGCTAGTAGCTCCTGCTTTTCTGTTCTGTTTGCTGTTGAACATTGTGAGTTCGAGTTCGACCGTTTTATGGGACGAATGAATACAATTTCCGGCCAACGAAGCACAACGATGTAGAACACAACTTCAGTGGCTGAATTCATTCACAACAATTAAAAGGCATTATTGCACACTGAGGAACAAGAAATATTCATGAATGTGGCTGTTCAATCACTGCACGAATGAATTCATGCAGATGTTTACTGAAAACCCCCTGAAGATGTTAAACGAAGTTTGTTGAAATAAATAAATCAGAACAAAAATAAAACACAACATCGTGGTTATTTATGACGTCAAGCCGAAGTAAACATAAAAGGTTTACCATTCCATCCCACGATTAGGGAGAGCTTCTCACAAGCAGTGAGCTCTGCGCTTTCTAGTTTTACACTCACTATTCGGGACCTAGTTTTACACCGGTTCGGAACTAGAAAAGATTGTTCATGGCTAGATACTCGAGATTGTCGCGGTCACTAAGCGAGGTGAACTTCGATAACAGATATGTATGGTGGTTAGGGCAGGGATCGAACCCACGTTCTCATGTATAAGAGCCGCGCACAGTACCACGGACGGCCACTGCCGATTATTATTG
Source organism: Phaonia tiefii (assembly GCA_963931995.1). Taxonomy (NCBI): domain Eukaryota; kingdom Metazoa; phylum Arthropoda; class Insecta; order Diptera; family Muscidae; genus Phaonia; species Phaonia tiefii. Next base: position 294,415,505 of record OZ008367.1, read on the forward strand.
GCACCTGTTGACTCCACACAATCTTTGTTCAAAAAACTTCATATACTGTCATTTGTATAATAAAATAATTTTCCTAAATAAAATCATCCTGATTACGTTGTCGAAATACTACCATTGGTTTCGTCGTAATTGGACCAAATTAATACTAGTTGTATTTTGACAACTGTAGACTGAATGTTTATGAGTCATTTCAAATAATATTAACATACCTAAAGCCGTCGGCATTGGTGCTGCTCCACCCGTCATCAGAACTAAAAAATATTTCTTAGCTTTCGTAGAATTAGGGTAATCGACAACAATACCACCGTAGAACCCAGCTTTCATTGCTTGGGTAGTTACCATTTCAACTTGATCTGAATTCTCAGGATAAAATTGGAAGACGGCACGCGCTGTTCGTGTTAAACAGGAGAACAACGTAGAAAAAAATTTGTATAAACGTTTGTGAGGATTATGTGAGGTTTTGTCGGCATTGCAAAGCCATTGTAAGGCAGATATCGAAATAGCTCCTTCAAATGTTCCCGGCTTAAAAGGCATACCTTGGCCCATGTCACCCAATATCAAATCGCCATCGACTTCTCTGTCCACAGCTATATCCAGCATTGACTTTGATATATCTATACCAATCCAGACATGTTCATTATCTTCAAGAACGCTACCCGACAGACCCGAGCCACAGCCAATATCCAGAATTAGTTGTGATTCCTCTTCCCTCAAATTTAGCAATTCCAAGGCGCGTTCTGCCATCTCCACTTGAATTTCTATGATTCTTGTACTAGAGTTAAATAGATTATTAGAACTCAAGAAATAACATAAATAAGATAGTGTCATACTTATTGGAATACTTTTTGGCCTCATCGTCGTTGTAGAACTAATTGATGGGAGAGGAAAGAGTTGTCAAAATATCCCAAACAATTGTTAGAAGTTATTCAAAGCCTTACAATTTCTGGTGGCGCAGAATGTTCCGGTCTCCTTGCCATGATTTACACCAAAGAATCCTGTTACAAAGTATTTACAATATTGCACCGCACGTGGTATGTTTGCTTTCAGTTCATAAATTTAATTCAGTATTGACAGATCTATTGATAAAAATGGTAGACGCAGGAGGTGTTGTAGCTGATGGCAAATGGATGGTAACATGGTAGAATTATCTATTAGGTAGTCGCATTAGCAATTCCGTTGTTAAGCTGTCAAAATTAGCTGAATAATGAAAACACTATGAACACAAAATTTTAAAAATTTTATAAGCTTGTCTTATTGCATTTTGATTGAAATTCTTTCAATTTTATTAACGAACAAAAAGAAACAAAATCGAATTTGACAGCTTACACTCGGAAAATATGAAAAAACCACAAATCAGCTGGGCTGACGCGTTTACCCGATAGATAATTTTACCATGTCACTTACGTTGTGTCAAATCCAACACATTCGCATAGTAAAAATACCAAGTAGTCGCAGTAGATACAACAACAATTATGGGCAAGAACAACAGGCATTTTGTTTTTGTTTAGGCTCTCCTCATGTCAAAATCAACCCATAAATATACCAACAAATAAATGTAAACAGAAAAGTACTAAAGCAAAACCTTTGAAACTGACAGATGCGGCCAACTAAACAACGAGAAAAAATTGAAATCAGCTGTGTACCGAGTTTACCTTCTCATTCTACCATGCACATTCGTATACCAACAATAAATGTAAACAAACACATCCAAAAACAAAATACATGTGAACTTGACAGTTCGAAAGTGGTTTGCAATAGGTTTGTTCCCGTACTTTTTTAATAGTAATACCAGTAAAAGAGAGTTATCCAGAAATATCAAAAAAGTCTCTCTGAGCGACCAAGTTTCAAAAAAGTACGGGAACGAAAATATCGTAAATATGGTAAACGTTATATCAAAAATTTTTCCACAACAAGGTCCTCGTCCCAAAACATCCAACAGGAAATACCTCGCACTGCTGGAATCAACCACAGCGATATTATATTTAGGGTGTTCACGAAGGACTGCTTATCAGCTTATCAGCTCATGTGCTTATCTCGCCAACAACAAAATACATTGAAATAAAATAAGCAACTTTGAGCAACCTGTGCCTTTGGCAAAAGCTTATCAGCTTATCGGCTTATTTTTAGTGTTGGAAAATACCACGAAGTTTTAGCAAATGGCATCTCAAATTTTATATTTAAGTATTGGTAGCACTGGTATTTACATCTGTTGTTTGTTTATTAAAAAAAAACAATCAAAATGACCGCAAGTCGGGGGGTCGGGGAAACCTATGTGTACAAACGCAAAACCATAAATATTTGCATCGTATACATTTCTGACTACTTACCTTTAATGAATTCAATTTCCAAAGTAGTACTCATATTGACTCTGAAGTCCATAATTTGTTGTTTAATGCTCTGCTTAGGCATTTTACAAACAATTTCAATTGTACATTGATGGTTTTGATTTCATTTATCGAACAGCTGATTGAAAAAAATAAGCAGATAAGCAGATAACCAACATGGAAGGGTGTTCACGTAGCCCAGAGCTTATTTTTCATCTTTTCAGCACATAAGCTGATAAGCAGCCCTGCGTGAACAACCTAATTATGTATTTCCGTTGCTGTTTTCAATAAAAACAATTCATTTGCCGATATTAAATTACATATATTTTAAATTTATTTTGACAATTCAATAGAGAATGACAATTTACTACTTTTACTCGATAAAATTCTTCGAGTAAAAACTTGTAAAAAGTTGAAAAGGATGTTCAAGTAGAGAAAAAAACGGCGCAATTTGGAAACCCTCGTAAAAAAGAAGCAAAAAGTGGTAACATTTCACTCATACAAATTTCTTTCTCGCGTCATATCTTGATTGTTTCATACTTTTTGCATAATTTATGTAATTTTACTTCAACACGGTTGGAATTTGTATAGATATATACAATAACACCATCAAAAAGCTGCTCGTTCATTGAAATATTCATTGAAAAGAGTAAGAGAGCGAGAGCAGAGAATGGTTGAGGCTTCACTTGTTTTGTTTGTTGGAATTTTACTTTAGTAAATCGTTTTTGTCATCCTTTTTGTAAAGTAAAAGCATGATAAAAAAACAAGGTAGTAGCATTAGCATTGTTGTAATTTCCGAACCGGATTATTGTCAAAATCAGTTGTTAAAAATGTTACACATATATGTACAATTACGAACATAGATAGATGAAATCAAAAGAGAACGAACTAACACAAGCAACCTTTGACAATTACTGGGTACGACGGGGGAAAAGCCAACAAAAAAGTGCAAAGTACATTTAAATTTCACAGTTCTATACGAAAACGAAATGAAAGAGTTAAGTCAACAGTTATTGTAACTCCACCTGCTGTAAGTTAATTTTCCTCGAGTTTCTCTCATTTGCACAAACCTGCGACGAAGAGTGTGAAATGAAACGTCAGATAAGATAAATGGATTCTCTACCCTTTATTCCTCTATGCATCCAATCAGGGCGTTTCTATGGCACAGCTGATCGAAAATGTACTAGGGAAATGATGGAGAATGAGAGGCCAAAGAGGACGGGAATTAATTTTAAATAGTGTTTATTGATACAAATGAAAGCTAAATTATGTTTTATGTTGTTTGCATTCAACGAAAATGCGCATTCGCTTTGATTTCTGTCCATTTTATGTAAAACGAAAGTGTAAAATTGGTAAAATACCGCAGCCAATAAAACTCTATGAAATGGCCTACTACCTCGTCGTCATGAAGAGGCATCGAAAAGAGTAATGGAAGCTCTTAAGTATTACTCTATGATCCAATGTTCCCTTGCAACCATACCTATGACGTTAAAAATATTAGTGGTCTTCATGAAAGCTCGAAAGAACCTCGTAAACTCGAAAACATCGTAAACTTGCACAGCAAACGTCAAAACAAACAAATTTCCCATACAAAGCGACTTGCTCAAAAGTGGAAAGTTTTCGAGGCAAATTTGCTGCGCAAACGTGGGATGGAGAAACGTGTAAACTTTTGACATTTCGTTGTCATCTGACTAGGATGGATAAATAAGGTGATAGCACTAGAACAGTAGAAAAAGTACACAGACATAATGCATGCAATTGCTACTGCTACCACCTTATGTATCCATCTTGGTCAGCTGATATGGTTTTGAGCACAACTACGCTGATACGCTGAGCAACTTTACCTGGTGCCTCATGCAACGGTGCGAGGGAAACTTGCGCTGAGCAAAAGTTCTCGGCTTTCACGTTTGCATGAATGCCACTATTGAGAGAATAAATTACTCTATCCTTACCCCTTGGCCACACATGCAATTGAAAGTTCGAATAATTCAATTCACACACACTTTTTCACTACCCCACAAGCATATTGTTTAATTCATAGAGTAACTATTATAACAAGAGATAATATTTGACTCATCTGGCGTTTCCTATCACACTCTTCGTGGTGCAGTCGGTGTGATATGATGTTTGACGAAAATAGACATACACCAGTACCTAGTTTCTGTAGTTCTCGAATCGAAAAAGTTTTCACATGAAACATGTGAATTGAAACAAAAACGCTAGGAATCGGTACAAAAAATCGCTTCTCACATGTGACTGTTTCTACAGCGTTTGTTTTGCGAAAACTTTCTGTGACGTACTGCTTTTTTCATTCTTATTGGAAAAATGCGAGAAAATCTGTTTCTAAAAAGTAGTGAGTCGAAAAAACTAAAATGTGAAACGTCAAAAATACTCACAAATTAAAACGGTGCGAGATTTTGATATTGTTTCTACAAAAAGGTCTTTTAAGAAATTAATAAGGTTTTTTAAGAATTTAAGGAGAAGAGAAGAAGTAAATCTTTTCTGTAATGGTTATGTATTTCAATTATTTTTTCCAAAATATTACAGAAAAATCAAGAAAGCAAAAATAAAATGCAGTTGAATACATGTCTATACTTATTTTTGTTGTTCTTTTTCGCACTAGTTTATTTTGTTTGTTTATATTTTTTTCTTACTTGACAGGTTTCTTGGAATATTCCAGTCAAAACTTCATCAGTGTTGCCTCTGATCGCATTGATATACAGAAACACTTTTTACTCACAAATCGGGAAACGATGGAATTTTTTGTTTCATGCTTAATGTGAAAACTTTTTCGATTCGGGAACTACAGAAACGAGGTACAGGTGGAATTACAAATAACTTCTGAGTTTAATTTTTTATGTCGTTTTGGTGAAAAACTGTGAAATTTAAATGTGTTTACACTTTTTTATTGGCTGTTATTGTTAGCATGCATTTGTGTTGTATTTAACACAAGAAACCAAAATACCATTGTTGGTTGTTTTGAACCATTGCCTCTATCTGGTATTAGTAAAGCAATTCTTTTCAACATCCAACGTTCATATCACACCAGGCCAAATGTGATAAATTTGACGAGAGAAATCTTAAGTCTAGTATAACAAACAAACAAACTCAATCCAGAAAAAAGTTCAAATCAGCTGGGCTAGTGCTTCTACCATTTCTTTGTACCATGACGATGACTTACGACCTTGGGACACGAGTCACGATATACGATGCTTCCCGGTAAGGGTGAAGAGAAGAAAGAGGGGTAGCATAAGAGTCAAGAATTGGAAATTCAGGGGGCATTTTGATAATTCTCTTTCGTGTTTTACCATGGCGGTAAAGCAACAGTATACAAAAAATGGTGAAAATTTGTTTTGAAGCAATTTCATAAGAATTTAAAACAATACAAGTGCAATTTTATCAGCCATTGTTCATTAATTTTTTAAAATGTTGAATTTGAGATTATTATGAATAGAAAAATAAAGAAGATTAACCGACAATACGTCACAAAAAGTCACGCATAGTTGTATACAGAGTCGTCGTCTGAAAGCACATGAATTTACGAAGCGTTACCAAAAGAGAATGAACACAATGTCCCAGGGTCGTAAGTCATTGTTTAAAAGACGAATACGCAAGAAAAAAGATTGTATCAGCTGTTCTAACAAGTTTACCTTATTTGTTTCACTTTTGCTTTCCAGTTGGCAGCTGTTTTCGGTTTGTTTTGTCATCACTTTCAGCAAAAATTGCATAAAGTTTTGAAATTCTACATAAAATATATTTTGAAGTGCACGATGGCATTTGTATTAAGAAATATAAAACCCAGTCAACGAGGGTGAGCATCTAATAAATAAAATGCAATGAATAATTGAAAAACTGTCTTTCAGATGTTTTTATTTGACCCAGAGACTATTAACGTCCACGAATTCCTTAAAGGTGACGACTTCAAATGATGGCAAACAACCAGCAGAACATCCTCCCGAATCGAATCAAAATGTTTTAGTGAGTGATTCTTGCATAAAACGTTTGAGGGAAATATGTCAAGATGGAAGCTTTCTGCGTGTTATTGTCGAAGGCGGTGGCTGTTCCGGGTTCCAGTACAAATTCGATTTGGACAACAAACTGAATGAAGATGATCTACAATTTGGCAAAGATGGCGCAAAAGTTGTAATTGATAGTGTGTCATTGGAATACTGTAATGGAGCCACAGTAGATTATCACACGGAACTGATACGCGCAGGTTTTCGAATACTCGCTAATCCTAAAGCCGAGCAAGGATGCTCATGTGGTGCGTCATTTGCTATTAAATTAGATTAAAATGAATAAAAACTTCGTTATTATGTAGGGGGTTTTTAATGATTTTAATATATACATTTAGAGAAATTATGTTTATAATTACACAATAGTACCTATCAAAGGCTAGAATTTAACAAAAATGGGAAAGCGTACGTAGTACATAAAACAAATACACATTATTTTCGACTAATTATGGTGGTGGTCATTATCATTGTTCGAGTTATAATTACATAAGTGCGAACTTTTAATTACTGGCGGCCAATTGTTCACTCAAGCTAATAATCTGTTCCGTTAGAACACTTATCTGCTCATCATAGTTAGCTCTAGTTGTAGTCTATGATAAAATAAACAAAATAAATTTTAAAATATTTTCCTTTCAAAACGCATTGCCATTGTTTAAATACCATATCTTCTTCCAATAAATGCAAAGCCTGATTTATGCTCTCCACTTGGTCATCTTTGTTTTTCAGTTCTTGCGTAGCATTTTCGAGACAATTTTGTAAATGGTCAACTTCAGTTTCAACGCTGCTAAGTTTTGATGAAGCCCACATTTTTTCCTTGAGTAAATCTTCAAGTCTTTTACTTAAGTTATTAAATAACAATAGCTCCTTGCTGCATGGCAAAACTTGATCTTTTCCGGAATCTCTTTTGCTAAAAGAATAAAGAAATATAGTTATAATATACTATTAAAACATCGCGGAAATTTAATGAAACGTATCGTCTCGTTTGTCCAAAGTTCGTATTTATCCCCATGTGTAAGCCATACACATCGCTGTGGGACATGGTGAATGAACGCTTATGGGGTATTGGGAAAATTTGGTTAGCTTCACATACCGTTGGGGAATTACCCATCACGATTATCCACTGGCTATGTGGAAAATAATGGGTACTTACCCAAGAAAATGGGGAATTATCCATCACGATTACACACAGGGTAATGGGGAAAATAATGGGTAGAACTACCCACGACGATGGGGAATTACCCATCACTATTACACATGGAGAATTTGAAAATTTTTAGTTTAATCAATTTTTTTTAAAGTGATTCGGAGTTATAGCCATTTTTTATTTTAGCGATTTTCTTATTTTGGCGAATATTTTAAAAAACTTCCATACGAATTTCATTTAGAAATTATATATTATATAGAAATTACATATTTTTTTGATTTTGGTCGATCAAAAACGCCGTGGGTGATGGCTAAAGGTCACCTACCCATTCCCAATTGTTATGGGTAACTACCCATTATTTTCCCATTATCCTGTAGGTAGTGTCGTAACTCCCCATTATTTTACTCATACCCTGTGGGTAAACGATCGCTACCATTCACCATAGCATAGCATGCACGAAATATGAACTCGGCAAATGTTATTGGTTCTAAATTTGCACTTATAATTTAAATATTATAGTATAATGGAGCATCATATCAAGTCTACTGCGTTGTTAATATACACAGATGTTGATCACTAAAATATAGTGATGACATATACTATATAGATGGACAAATTAGAATTGGCATCGTTTCACCGTTTGTTTTTCTGCCCACCTTTGACATGCTTTATATTCTGATCTTAGTCAAATTAGAGTATAAGGTTTCTATAGATGAACCACCGGAGAGAAATTGCAGTAACTTTTACCGACTATACATTTTTAATAGATACATAAGTCTTGAAATTGAATAAGCTACATGTATTTGCTGAAATGTCCAATGACCCCATTTCAGTTAAATAAACCTATTAAATTAATTAACTGAAATGACGAACTAAAAAATTACACAGTGGTAAAAAAATAGAGCATCAAACGGAAGACAATCATCAAAAAAAAAAGGATTATTTGTAAATGTACGTCACTTTCTAGTAGAAATGCAATTTACAGAAATATAAAAATAAATACTCGACAACAATTTTACCTGTATTCTTATTTTACTAACCTTTTTCCGTCTGCAAAGGAAGGAATTACTGTGAGGCCTGCAGCTGTAGTAGTGCTGCTGCAAGATGAAACTCCAGCTTTCGAGTTCACATCTTCTACATGAAGTGAGTCAACGTATAGTTTGCTCAACTCATACTGCGCACGCCAATGGGCAACCTCTTGTTCCAAACTATTTATACGACCATCAACTGTCGTTGAATGATGATGTTGATTATTAAAAGCTATGTTTTCGCTTCCTGAAGCACTTAGGCCATCTTCACTGCCCAACTAAAAAAAACTTTATGAACAACATTCAGATTTTGAAAATTTTCAAAATTACCATACTAGCAGCTTCTACAAGCTTGGTTTCTAATTCTTGATTGCGGCATTGCAATGCTTCCATTTCCTTTCTCAATCGCTTTTCAATATCTGTAATCTCCAAATTATGTTTTTGTAATGTATTTTCCAGACTTTTAATATGGTCGTCTTGTTCTTGAATGCATCTTGATTTTTCATCTAACTGCAACATGTATAAGTACTGAAATAAGTAGTCGGTGTATAATGAAGAAGGTGGTCATTGGACATACCATTGATGTCAGTACAACATTTTCGATAATTTTTGTCTGCAAATCAGTTAAGTTTACTTGTTGCGTTTCAGTTTTATCATCAGAGCTGAATTTTTTGCTTTCCTTGTCCTTTTTACGTGTTTCACTCTTTACCAATTCATCCTGCAGTGAGGCCACCCGGTGTTCCAGTTGTTTGTTGCGAAAGCCTAAAGAGTCAATTTCCTGCTCTGCCCGTCGTACTGTGGTTTCTCTTTGCTTCAAATGATCTCGGAGAGTAGAACTTTTACCTTGTTCCTCTAGCAATGCTTTCCTAAGCACTGATGCTTGTGCTCTTAGCTATTTTAAATAATTTTTATAACATTTCGATGGGCGTTTAATGCATACGTACCTTAGCATATTCAGTAGCCAGTTTTTGATACTTGTCTTCTGCTACAAACCCCTCCATTTTCCACAACAATTTGTATTGCTAGTACCAATGCTGGTACATAGCTTAAGTTTTAAACAGTTTATTTTTGTGAGAATAAAACAATATACAAAAGTTTATATGCAAAAGAAATGAACAAAAATTTATCCTAATTTCTCTTCTTCGTTTTCAGATTAGATAGATCATTGATAGCATACATGGGTTGTCATCCAGAGTTATTCATTCAGGTCATGATACAATAATATGTACATGGTAATGTCGTCTTAACAGCTGATTTAATTTTTTTAATGTGATTTTTCGCTTCAGTTGTCAGCCCACTTGTATTTTGTTTTTGTACTCTTTTTGAATTCTTTCAGGTCATGGTAGAATTATGTATCAGGTAAACGTGTTATTCCTGCTGATACGTGGTTTTTTCATCTTTCTTTGGGTAAGCTCTAAAATTTGATTTAGTTCCTTTGTGTTTGTTAATAAAATTTAAAGAATTTCAATCAAGTTGCAATTTATAGCATCTACTTTGTATCAATTAAGACAAGCCTTTTAAATTTTTCACATTTTGTGTACCATGACTCATGTTATAGCAAGAGATGTTGTAATTGAAGTGTCAAAGTCAGATGATGTAAACACAATGTGAAATTGCAATTAATCGGGATAAAAAAATTGTACGGTCTCCTCATGTCAAAGTCAACGCAAACGAATACCAACAATAACAAATGTATTAGATCAGAGACTTCGATTTATTCTCCACATTGATAGTATTATTAATAAAGCCTTATCTATTTTAGGATTCATCAAAAGGTGGTCTAAGGAGTTTGCTGACCCATACGTAACGAAAAGTCTTCTTGTTGGTCTAGTTAGGTCCTCCCTTGAGTATTCATGCGTAGTTTGGAGCCCATACTATAACGTGTATATAGATAGAATTGGGTCAATCCAGGAAAAAATTATCTTATTTGCGTTGCGTGGTTTAGACTAGACGTTTAAAACTTGCTGACCTTCATACACTTGAATGAAGGAGATATGTGTTAAGATCTATGTTTATTATAAAATTGATAAACGGCCAAGATGATTCAAAATTTGTGCTCAGTAAAATTCGTTTTAATATGCCATCTGGCGTTACTAGAAATTTTCGTTCTTTAAAATTGTCGGTCTCAAGATCTAATTACGATTATTATAACCCGGTCCGCACTCTATTTCTTCTTTATAATGATAATGAATAAATACCGTTTTTTTAACCATTAGACAGGGTGAAAAAGTATATTATTTATGAATTTACGCATGCTATGGTTGCCAGTTCATATCATTCGAATCGGTAAATCAGTGTAACGCTTGTAATTCTTTTGCCTGCAAGAATCATTTCTCCGACGATTCATGGATTCTGTATGCTGATATATATACATATATCTTTGACGTTTGGGAATAAGGCCTTAAGTCAGAAACTGTACTTTTTCGTAATGTTAAATTGAAAATTATTTACATATGCATTTTTCTGACTTATTGCCTAAAGAGCAAATGATTACGATTGGATGCAGTTGTGCTAGATTTAATTTATTGATACCAAACGGATGAGAGAAAAAAAAATGAGTTAAACCCAATCAAAAACTCAAAGTGCATTTTTTTGACTTAAGACCTTATTCCCAAACGTCAAAGATATGTTCCTGGTTGCTGAGAATTTCTTCTACTGATAATGTCGCGTCGAATTATTTATGCTCCTTATTCCTGTCTCCTGTCAACTTCATATCACGGCTTCTTCTACTTACGTCTATTTGGTGTTGTTCCTGGTTTCCTGATATTTTTCCTGCTTCGTAACTCTGGCGTTTTAACGTATGCGTCTAATTATTGCTGTTGCTTATTCCCGTTTCCCGTATTTCTACTGATACTGTCCCGTTAAAATATTTGCTGTTACTTATTGATTTCGTTGTTTGCTGGTTTCCTGTATAATGTCAACTCGATACCACGGCGTCTGTTTGGTATTGTTCCTGATTTCCTGATTGTATTTGTGTTATTTGTCCTGCTTCGTAACTCTGATGTCTTAACTTATGTTCCTGGTTCCTGATTTCCTGCTGTCTGTCTTCATATTTATTTGTTCCTGATTTCGAATTCTTCTCCTTCATCTTGTTCCCGGTTCCTGCTGCCTGATACTTGCTGTTTCCTGTTTCCTTAGTTTAAGTTTTTATTATATTAATTTTGTTCTGTGTTTAACTTTGCTATGCTGCCTGATATTTTCTGTTTCTTGTTTCCTTATTTTAAGTTTTTATTATATCAATTTAGTAAATAATCAATTAATTTGCCTATGCTAACAATAGCGGCATTCATGCAAACGTGAAAGCCGAGAACTTTTGCTCAGCGCAAGTTTCCCTCGCACCGTTGCATGAGGCACCAGGTAAAGTTGCTCAGCGTAGTTGTGCTCAAAACCATATCAGCTGACCAAGATGGATACATAAGGTGGTAGCAGTAGCAATTGCATGTATTATGTATGTGTACTTTTTTTACTGTTCTAGTGCTATCACCTTATTTATCCATCCTAGTCAGATGACAACGAAATGTCAAAAGTTTACACGTTTCTCCATCCCACGTTTGCGCAGCAAATTTGCCTCGAAAACTTTCCACTTTTGAGCAAGTCGCTTTGTATGGGAAATTTGTTTGTTTTGACGTTTGCTGTGCAAGTTTACGATGTTTTCGAGTTTACGAGGTTCTTTCGAGCTTTCATGAAGACCACTAATACATTTTTTCCTTTTGAATATTTAAATGTATTATTGTACCATGCTATGGTCTTGGCATGGTACAAACAAATGGTAGAAGCACTAGGCCAGCTGGTTTAAAATTGTTTCTTAAGTGTTTCTTATGTCAAAATTTGTTGCTTTGCTGTGAAAATTTGTTATGTCGAAAACTGTTGTTTTTGAAACGCTTTCTCTGCAAAAATCACATGGAAACGTTTTATATTTTCACACTTTCAAAATATCAGATAAAACAAAATAATTTTCTAATTGGTACCTTTTCGATTTTATTTACATTTTAATAATGTTTCAATCAGCAGACTTTGACACAATACGGGTACTAAGCAAAAACAAACTGCCTGTTGTTTTTGTTTTGCTGTATTTGTTGCCGTACAGTGCATATACCATGGTAGAATTATCTATTAGGTAGTCGCATTAGCAATTCCGTCATTAAGCTGCCAAAATTAGCTGAATAATGAAAACCACTATGTACACAAAATGCGAAAAATTTCATAAGATTGTCTTACTTGATACAAAGGCTATGCTATTAAATTGCATTTTGGTTGAAATTCTTTGAATTTTATTAACAAACAAAGAGAAACAAAATCGAATTTGGCAGCTTACCGACGGAAAAGATGAAAAAACCACAAATCAGCTGGGCTGACGCGTTTACCCGATAGATAATTTTACCATGGGTACGAAGGAAAGTAAACATTGGATGGTGGAAAATATGGGTTCAAAAATACCAGATAGTGGCAATAGTATACAGCGATGAACAAAGGAACAACAACTGAATTTCGTGTTTTTTGGCAAACTAGTTGTGTTAAATACAATACAAATGTATACCAACGATAAAAGTCAACAAAAAAGTGCAAAATATATTTAAATTTTTCAGTTATACATCAAAACGACAGGAAAAAGTTAAGTGAACGTATTAGGTTTGTTTCTTTACTTTACCGCGGGATCCCGCGGGAACCCAAACTTACCCAAACGCGTTTCTTTACTCACAAATTGGGAAAATGAGAGCGATTTTTTGTTTCTCTTAACGTCAAAATGCGTTTCTCTTTTTACCGAACTTACCCAAACTGTTTCTTCGGGTAAGTTTGGGCAAAGTGTCAAACAATCAGCTGTTCGAAACGTCAACATAAAAACATATGTATTATTTGTGAAAAAATAACACAAGTGAAAAAAAATTATTGAATTTACAATTTTATTAATTTGAAAAGCGATTGCTTTGAGAGTGCCTACTTAAAAAAGATGGAAAGTGTGCAAATGAACAGTGAAAATGAACATGATATGCAAGATTTGTTGTCAAGTAAATGTTTTGTGTTTTGACATTTGTTTTCGGGCTAGAAAAGTGTTTTTTTGCGTTGCTTTACTTTTGGGTAATATTGAGTATTTGCGAGAGAATTTTGCTTTTACTCTCTTTTACCCGAACTTTACCCAAAAAGTAAAGAAACAAAGCTATTTTGTAACTCCACCTGGTGTAAGGTAATTTTAAATTTAATTGCTCTCATTTCCACAAACCTACGATGAGAGTGTGAAATCATGGTAGAAATATAATGGTAGATGCAGTACCACAACAAATACAACAAGGCAAAAACAAAAGGCATTTGGTTGCAGACAAACAAATGTAAACAAACTTTGACATAAGAGAAAAACTTACTCACGCTCAGTCCAGAAAAAACTTCATATCAGCTGGGCTAGTGCTTCTACCATTTCTTTGTACCATGGTGTGAAATGAAACGTCAGATGAGTGAATAAGTTTATCTATGTATGTATTATTCTATGATAGCATTATATTTGTAACATGTGTCTTTGCCAACAAATATAAACTGACAGATTAGGTGTGACCAAAATTATATTAATGAAATCAGCTGTGAAACTGATATAACCTTAATAATTAAATCTTTGCCGTCAGCTATTGAGCTGCCAAACATTTGGTAGAATGTGACGTGCAATTGACAGCTGGCAAAAAGCGGCGTTTTAGTGTGACTCGTTCAGGAGTAAACAAAAATTATATTAACTTTTTACCTTTTAAATCTCTAAGAAAATATTCATATAACGTAATGTCTAGTAGCTCAGTAGATTTAAGTTCTTATCGTGATCAACATTTTAAAGTAAGCAAAGCACGTTCCACAAAATTATATGACCTTCACTTCCATGCATGTATTTGTGCTTCACTAATAGGGTTCACGCTCGGAACAAGAACGCTCCCTTAAGGAATCAACAACATTATACGTGGGCAACTTGTCCTTTTATACCACAGAGGAACAAATTCATGAACTTTTCTCAAGATGCGGTGAGGTAAGACGAATAGTTATGGGTTTGGATAAATATAAGAAGACACCCTGCGGTTTTTGCTTTGTAGAATATTACAGCCGATGTGACGCGGAAATAGCTATGAGGTTTGTCTTATTGCTAAATACTTTAAGGAAATACAATGTGTATAATATATTGTATTGTAGATATGTAAATGGCACACGCTTGGACGATCGGTTGATTCGCGTGGATTGGGATGCCGGTTTTATAGAGGGCCGTCAATATGGTCGGGGCAAGACAGGTGGTCAAGTACGTGATGAATATCGTACAGATTATGATGCTGGTAGAGGAGGGTATGGAAAATTATTGTCACAAAAACTCGTCCCAAATACTGACACTCGATAATGTAAACTCAACGACACCTGATTAATTGAATATATATATAAAAATATAAAAGTTTAGATTTGTTTTTGTTTCTTCTGTACCAGCGGTTTTAAATGTAGAAAATACAGTATTTTGAAGACTGACTTCTTGCAAAGAACGCGACTGTTATGTTTATTAGCTGATTAAGTGTACACCAATTATAAGCTTTAATTAGATGGAGATATTGCATATCATCGTTTCTAGGAAAATGAAGGATTTGGAGATATTTGTTCTCATAAGGTGCACCGCATCAAAGACCGGTCGTCATGCGTATTGGAAAATTTAGTTGTCGAAAATTCGTTGGGGGGACCAGCATGATAAATTCTTCAAAAACGACAATTATACAGATTAAACTAAACTTTAGGATTTTACATTACGTTGGAGTATTTTATATTGGAAATTCGAATATTGGCAGACATTATCCTCTCCTTCAACAATTTACTGCTAATGTGGTATGTTATGCAAAACGATTCAAAAGTGATTGAATATTAAACGTTTTTAACTTATATGTACATCTTATTTAATGACAAACAACTAAAAGTAATTGATGCCCATTATATTGCGATAAACAGCATAATACCAAACCGAATTTGATTGCTGATGTTATTCTAGTAGCAATTCAATAGTAAAGAAAAATACCATAGATATTCTAGTAATAATTAGCTAACTCAATAAAACTGATATTTACGACAATCGCAAGGAATATGGACATAATACAGAAAATTGCAGTCACCCTGGTACATAACAAATTACAATATCCATGACTTATACATACCCTAGGTTAGAGCCGAAAGAGTATAAGTATAATTGCAGATTATAGCGATAGGTGATTATACTTCACAGAAGTCCATCTAACCCTTACATCATAAAGTAATTGTAAATTTTCTTTTGTTAGCGGCTGCAGAACCATCGGCTGCAGTATCATTTACGGCACTATCAGTTCAAATAGGACCTCGTTATCCTGAGTGGTGATGCTGTCCAATGTGCCTCTCATGGTGTCTACTAGGCACACGTAGAAATTATGTAAAATGCCTTTCTGACCAACGACTCATTGTAAAAGGTTTCAATTCATGTGGTAAAATACCATTAATTGGTCTACTGAGAAAATTAAACAAAGCTTTTATTCGATCTATGACCAGCTAACGTTTTAATTCCGAATTTATTTATATGTAATATTCTCATTCTGTAAATTGCATATAACTATTGGATAGTACATACTAGTTTCAATTGACAAAACATGTTTGGATAAATACCACCACTACAAACTATTATAAATTTCGAATATGATTTACTTTTTGCCAATATTATTGGCCAAAGAGCAGCTAAGGCCGGTGCCATCAGGTTCAACATTAATTTCGGTAACTGAACCATTTTCTACCATCATAGAGAAACGTTTGGCGCGTACTCCACCCAATGGTGGTAAATCGATGGTCAAATCCAAGGCTTTAGCAAAAGCAGCAGAGGGATCGGCCAACATGCGCACCTTACCGCCAGCACTGTGTTCCTTACCCCAGGCAGACATTACGAAAGGATCGTTTACCGAGACGCAAACAATTTCGTCAACTCCTTGTTGAGATTTTAGGCTATCAGCGGATGACACATATCCAGGTAAATGGGTCTAAAGTGGAAGTATGATCAAAACATATATTATTAAAATATTAAAACATTCCGTTTGGGTCTAGAATATATTACAAAAATACATCATTAAAATATTTAAAATGAAAATACAATAATGTCGAATAAATTATCACATTTTATATCATCAAAATATTAACATTTTATTTGGATCTAAAGCGGAAGTATAGTAAAATGTAACTAGTTTTATTATCGAACCTTTGAACAGCCTGGTGTAAAAGCTCCTGGAACACCGAATATAATAACTTTTTTGCCAGAAGTTAAATCTCCAGTGTTTATTTTATTTGCTGGAGAGTCTTCGAAGAGATCCACGGAAGGTAACTTCTCACCGATCTGTAATTTAGTAAATGCATAGCGAAGAAAAACACAACTTTTATTTAATATATCGAAGTTAGGTCTATATTTTATAACAGAATAAACTACAATATTGTGCTGCTGTACTGTGTAAATATCCTTAAAATGATCCGATAAAAGATTAGCCCTTAGCCACCAACGTAAGTTTTTATTAACGTGAACATTTGGCTGCTCGAAAAAAAATCTGTAGATGAATTGTGGATACAGTAATGGAATGTACATTTTAATTTGGTATCCATCAATATCTATAGGTGTCAATGTGACCAGTACATACATACAATATATTCGTTTAACCGACAATTCTGTGGAAGCACCAACATGTGCTCCGGACTATAGTTGCTGCATATTAGACAGATAAATGCGCCGTGTATTAATAAATGAAAATTCACAAATGGAACCCAAATGCTTATGTCTGGCCAAGAAAAAGTATATCAAGGAAAGTATAACTTAGCCAAAAGAATACATATTGAATATTGCACCATTGCTCTAGAAACTCCACATGGACCATTTTTGGAAGGGAATTTGGAGATATATTTGGAAAATGGCGTAAAATATTAACAGCGAATTTCATTTACCGGTATCAGTTGAAAACCAGTACCATCATCCGTGTACCCAGGGCTCCTAAGTGGCCGTATGATAAATCTCCCCCCACATGGTGCTTCCTTAGTGGGAAATAAAATTGCATTCTCACGTTAAAAATTAATATTAATTATTTTTGGTGTGTGAAAAAACCAATACAATTAAAACTAAAGAATCGAAGGTACTCGACAATATTTGGTAAATATGTAAGTCTTTTGCCTTAAACTATACCTCATTTATTTATATTGATTATATTTCCAGAAAATTACATAATTTTGTAAAAAACAAGATGTTTTTTTATTTTTACAACAAATACCTTTATTGGAGCCATGACACTTAATGAGCTGGAGATTTGACGAATTGTATGCAACTTCAATGGAGAATTTTGTAAAATTATGCGGCCAATCTGCATTTTGCACTTTCTTTTGTTCTGCTGGTTCTGCTATGCTCTGCTCACAATTCAGCTGTGGCAGGACCTTGGTAGAATAAGTAAGGTAAACTAGTAATATCAGCCGATTGGGACTTTTTTCTTGCTCAGGTGTTTCTCTGATGTCAAATTCAAATGCATTTGTTTTGTACTTTTTTGTATACTTTTGTTCTGCACACCATAGACCATAGACTAATACATACCATAGAAGGTTTTATTCGCTCAATAAATTAAACGTCATAGGTACGATGGAAAGTAACCTTGGATGGTAGAAATATGGGTTCAATAATACCAGATAGGGCAATAGTATACAGCGATCAACATAGGAACAACAACCGAATTTCGTGTTTTTGTGGCAAACTAGTTGTGTTAAATACAATACAAATGTATACCAACGATAAAATTCAATAAAAAAGTGCATATATTTAAATTTTTCAGTTCTACACCAAAACGACAGGAAAAAGTTAAGTGAACATATTTTGTAACTCCACCTGGTGTAAGATAATTTTAAATTTAATTGCTCTCATTTCCACAAACCTACGATGAGAGTGTGAAATGAAACGTCAGATGAGAGAATAAGTTTATCTAGGTATGTATTAGTCTTTTATCGTTTGTATACATTTGTATTGTATTTAACACAACTAGTTTGCCACAAAAACACGAAATTCGGTTGTTGTTCCTATGTTGATCGCTGTATACTATTGCCACTATCTGGTATTATTGAACCCATATTTCTACCATCCAATGTTTACTTTCCATCGTACCTATGACGTTTAATTTATTGAGCGAATAAAACCTTCTATGGTATGTGTTATTCTATGGTATGTATTAGTCTATGCCATAGACGAATATAGTATAGACACATTTAGCCTCTCAATAAATTAAACGTCGTAGGTATGGTTGCAAGCATAAAGGAAATAAGTAGATATCGTAAAGGCCAAGATGGATTCATATATGGTGAACGCATGTATTTTGTATCGGTTTATTTACATTTATTGTTGGTATACGGATGTGTTGGATTTGACACAACCATGGTACAAAGAAATGGTAGAAGCACTAGCCCAGCTGATTTGAACTTTTTTCTGGACTGAGCGTGAGTAAGTTTTTCTCTTATGTCAAAGTTTGTTTACATTTGTCTGTCTGCAACCCCCGTTCGCCAGCAACTTCTGTTTTTGAAATATTTCTCTGCAAAAATTACATAGAAACGTTTTAATTTTCATACTTAATCACTTTCAATATATCAAATAACACTCAATCATTTTCTAAATGGAACTTTTTTCAAATTTGTTTACATTTTCATCATTTTTCTATCAGCTGACTTGACACAACACAGACACTGAGCAAATACAAAATGCCTGTTGTTTTTGGCTTGTTGTATTTGTTGTCGTACTGCATCTACCATTATATTTCTACCATGGACACAACGTACTACGTGAGAAGCAAAAACAAAATGTATGCTGTTATTGGCATCAATTTGCCAGCAGCTACAACATCTGCGTCTACCATGAGTATTTTAATCATGGCACAGGCCATGGTAAAATAAGTAAGGTAAACTCGTTAGAACAGCTGATTTGAACATTTTTCTTGCTTAGGTGGTTCTCTTATGTCAAATTCGCATGTATTTGGTAGCTTTGTGTTTACTATTACAGTAGATACCATGGTACAAATAAATGGTAGAAGCACTAGCCCAGCTGATTTTAACTTTTTTCTGGAGTGAGTATGAGTAAGTTTTCCTCTTATGTCAAAGTTTGTTTACATTTGTTTGTGTGCAACCCCCGTTCGCCAGCAACTGCTGCTTTTGAAATATTTCTCTGCAAAAATTACATAGAAACGTTTTAGTTTTCACACTTAAACTCTTTCAATATATCAAATAACACTCAATCATTTTCTAAACTTTTACAGTAGATACACACATTTAGAAAATTTGACAGATTATGGACACTAAATAAAAACATTTCTATTTTTGTTGTAGTAATTCCTACTGCGCATGGTAAAATAAGTAAGGTAAACTCGTTAGAACAGCTGATTTGAACATTTTTCTTGCTTAGGTGTTTCTCTTACGTCACATTCACATGTATTTTATTTTTGTACCTTTTTTACTTTTACAGTAGATACACACATTTAGAAAATTTGACAGATTATGGACACCAAATAAAAAAATTTCTATTTTTGTTGTAATAATTCCTATTGCGCATGGTAAAATAAGTAAGGTACACTCGTTAGAACAGCTGATTGGAACATTTTACTTGCTTAGGTGGTTCTCTTATGTCAAATTCGCATGTATTTGGTAGCTTTTTGTTACTATTACAGTAGATACCCACATGTAGAAAATTTGACAGATTATGGACAAAAACAAAATGCCTGCTTTTGATGTAACAATTCCTACTGCGTTTATCTTACTTACTTTACCATGCTACTGCGTTTACCTTACTTATTTTACCATGTACCTTGCGTTCAATCACGGTAGAATTATCTGTCGGGTAATCGCGTGAGCCCAGCTGAATTGTTTTTTTTTCACATTTTTCGTGGGTAAGCTGTCAAATTTCATTTTGTTTCTTTTTGTTAATAAAATTCAAAGGATTTCAATCAAAATGCAATTTATAGCATAGATAATCTTGTTAAATTTTTCACATTTTGTGTAGTGTTTTTCATTATTCAGCTAATTTTGACAGCTTAAATACGGAATTTCTAATGCGACTACCTAATAAATAATTCTACTAGGCTTTCAACAGTCAATATTTTGATTTTCTTTTTCACACAGTAAATTCAACACAATTTACCACCATCGAAATATTTTATTGAACATTAATATTAGTAAAGTATATATTATAAATATAAAATGAGAGCTTTACATTAAAGTCCTTATTTAGGTCACAAGTTGTTAAGGTAAATAAAGAGCTAAATGCCCCGTAGCCCTTTTTTTTAAAAAAAAGCTAGATGTGTCATCAAAGGGCTAAACTGGCAACACTTCGTATGTGAACCATGGAAAGTCATGTAAACGTGGTTTAAGTTGAAGAACGTCAAAACAAAAGTAAAACACGCCGACATTGAAAACTACATACATGTTAAATTTTTTCCTTTATTAAAAAGTTACTAAAAACAAATATCTAATGCACACAAACATGGGCGAAAATCATCTTAATTCATACTATATGGTCAGCTAAACGTTCAATATCATCCAAACTAAGCCCCTTCAGATTCTTCTCGAAATCGAGCATAAATTCCTTGGTAAGATCCTCGGATTGGCTTTCGTTGTAGTACCTGCGAAATGAGCGGTGTATAAGATCTTTGAGACCCTCCTGTTTCATCACTATCAAATTGAGTTTAGTGCCATCTTTTATATTAGGATATGCAGAAATAGGTTGATCATCATTTAAGGTACGTCCAAGTATCAATAGTTTCTGGGAACTCGTGGGTATATTTAGTTTTGTCTCAATTTGCTGCTTGATTTGCAATATTGTAGTGTCTACGGTAACCTAGGGAAGAAACAAGTGTTTTTTTGTATCAAGATACACTGTGATTCTATATATGTATACGTATCTACTTACATTTAGTGTACAATCTTGTCCCTTTAAAACCTTAATAATCACTTGCATTTTGTTTATGTTCTGGGTATTTAGAGTAAACTGAACCAATAAATTGCAAATTTTTAAGAACCAAACGGTACGGCAGGTAGCAGCTGTTTAAACAGAGATGCCAATATTTTCTTTAGTTCAGTCCGAAAAAACGATTTTTCCTGCCTTCCATACATGGTACAAAGAAATGGTAGAAGCACTAGCCCAGCTGATTTGAACTTTTTTCTGGACTGACTGTGTGTATGTTTTTCTCTTATGTCAAAGTTTGTTTACATTTGTTTGTCAGCAACCCCCGTTCGCCGGCAACTGCTGTTTTTGAAATATTTCTCTGCAAGAATTACATAGAAACGTTTTAATTTTCACACTTAAACACTTTCAATATATCAAATAACACACAATCATTTGCTAAATGGCTCTTTTTGCAAATTTGTTTACATTTTCCTAATTTTTCTATCAGCTGACTTGACACAACACAGACACTGAGCAAAAACAAAATGCCTGTTGTTTTTGGCTTGTTGTATTTGTTGTCGTACTGCATCTACCATTATATTTCTACCATGCTTCCATACGAGAAAGCAATTAGCAAGATGTATTTATTACAGGTGATAGTGTTGTTGTATTAGAAAGTGAATGTGAGAATTTAAGGAACCGCTATTTTATATATAAGGTTTCTCATATAAGGTTTGTTCCCGTACTTTTTTAATAGTAAAACTAGTAAAAGAGAGTTTAGCCAGAAATAACAAAAAAGTTTCAAAAAAGTACGGGAACGAAAAAAGAGTAAATGTGATAAAACTTATGTCAGAAATGTGGCCACAACATGGCCCTCGTCTGAAATGTCCAATAGGAAATCCCACGTACTGCTAAAATCAACCACATCGATATTATATTATATATTTCCGTTTCTGTTTACAATAAAAACAATTCATTTGCCGATATTAAATTATTTTTCCAATTTATTTTGACAATCCAATAGAGAATGACAATTTATTACGTTTACTCGGTAAAATTCCTCGAGTAAAAGTAAACTGTTGTAAAAGAGGAAGTTATGTTTTTCTGTTTTCTCTTAAATTTTCTTACTACTTTTACTATTTTATTGAGTACGGAATCGCTTTTTCGGGTAAAAATCGTAAAAGTGGTACAACTAGTAGGTTGTAGTGCGTACGGGAACAGAGCTATATTTTGAACAAATTTATGTTAGCACCAAATGCTGTATTTTTGGCCTGATAGGCCTACAAAGCTTGAATATATAATTGGGTATAAGCCCGCCATTTATTATCCGATCTAGTTGAAATCGATATCATTTCAAAAGTCTTTCCACACTCTATAAATCTGTGTAAAAACATATTTATTTTTATGAATCCTAATTAAATAAAGAGCTTTTAACCCCACTTTTTTTTTGAAAAAAATTTATTTTGTATAAAACTGCCCTATTATACTAAATTTTTGATAAGATAATACAGAAGACCTTAACCTTTCTTTTAAGGCATAATATTCAGCAATAACATAGTATTCATAGTATTTTTGTGTTATAAAACGTCCTTAGAAAGACCTTTCTCCTCTGGGGTGGTTCCAACACCGGCTACGGCGTAGTATATAAGTGTTATAAAGCTTCCAGCGTGAATGGCCTTAGGCCGGACTTAGGAACTTTTCCTTTGGGATAGGTCGAAAACCGGCTTCGGCATAGTATTTTTGAATTAACAAATATACGTGTATCGACGTTTTGAAAGTTTACGTCTCGATTTATTTTTGAAATTTCCCCCTTTTGCACATTCGTATGATGAATCGGCATAGGAAACTATGTTATCCTTAAATTTTAGGTGTATGATGTGTTCAGCAATTTAATGTACAAATTTAGACACAATTTTGTGGAATATTTTAACTCTTTAGCGGCTCAATATATGGGTCCTTTTAGATATTTTTGTGGAAAAGGATAAAGCCCCATAAAACAGACATGTAATGAGTTAAAATGTACTACAAAAATATTCATCATAAAATTCTACAATAAGTTTGTTAACACATCAAAGCTCAAAACTCAACTTGAATTCCAAAAATAAGTCAAAACTGGAAATCCATTTACGGGTTAATTTCGAACTTATTCCGTGTTGGCACTAAAATGTTTGGTGGTTGGTGTATATTGGAAAAAAATATACGTAAAATTTCACTATAAGGCACCGAAGAAAGCTGCAGAAATAATATCTATAAATAAAAGATTTGTATATTTATTAAATTTTACTTTTACTTACTTACTTATCCGGTCTCGAAAAACCCCAACCCCGAGGGGTCAGTGACCTTACAAAAGAAGATAACATATTTTGTAAACCAGTTCGATCTTTTGCCTTTTCTCTCCAGTTGGCAATACAAAGGCTATGCAGGGATTCGTCAACCTGATCCCCCCAGCGGAGTCTTGGTCTTTCTATTTTTCGGTTTTTCTTCGAGTTCGGTTTCGAAAACCCTTCGTGCGGGTTCGTCTTCATCCATTCTACTGACATAACCTAGCAGGCGCAATCCCATTATTTTGATCCGCTTAACTATGTCAATGTCGGGATATAGCTCATACAGCATATGGCCGTCGGTGGTGCAATGGTTAGTGTGCGAGACTCTTGTATATGAGAACGTGGGTTCGATCCCTGCTCAGACCACCTTACAATTCTTTCGACGACGGTCACCTCGCTTAGTGATGGCGACACTATCGAGTACTTAGCCATGAAAAAAAATCTTCTCAAAATACCGTTCGGAACCGGTGTAAAACTATAGGTCCCAATCAGTGAGTGTAAAAACTATAAAGCGCACATCTCACTGATTGTGAGAAGCTCTCCACAATCCCTTCATGGGATGGGACTTTTGGGACATTTTTTTAGCTTGTGGTTCATACGTCGCAGATACATCCCGTTAGGCACTATCGGGCCAATAAATTTGTTGGAGTATTTTTCCCTCGAAGATTCCTACAGATGTTACGTCTGCTTGCGATAAATCCAGGATTCTGCACCATAAAGCAAGACAAGTTGTATGAGAGTCTGGTATAGCTGGACTTTTGTTACTAAGGTGCTTGTTTAGCCCAAAATAACATCTATTCGCAAGCACACTTCTCCGTATGATATCAATGCTGACGTTGTTGTTTTTGTTTACGGCAGATCCGAGATATATAAATTCGTCCACCACCTCGAAATTATAATTGTTATCAACGTTCACGCTTTGGTCTAATCGCGTGGAGGCCCTGCTCGTTGAAGCCATTAATTTTGTCTTGTCCTCATTCACCGTCAGACCCACTTTTCCTGACTCCTCAAAAACACCGCAGTAACTTCTATCATTGTGCGCCCAATGATATCTATATCATCAGAATACGCGAGCATCATGTGTCTTATGCTGCTGACGTCTTTATTCATGTTGACTGCAGCTTTGCTCATAATGATCTCCATTAAGAAGTTAAAGAGATCGCACGATAGGGTCTCGCCTTGCCTGAGGCCTCGCTTAGTTTCGAAAGGTTCGGTATGATCCCTACCAACTTTAATTGTAGATTTGGTGTTCGTCAAGGTCATCCTGAAAAGGCGTATGAGTTTTGAAGGAATACCAAGCTCAGACATTGCTTCATAAAGTTTCCCCCGTATCGGGCTATCGAAGGCCGCCTTATAATCTACAAATAGATAATAGGTGTCGATTTGATTTTCGTAGCGTAGCGTGAAAATCTGGTCTTTCGCACATTATACTTGATAGAACCTTATATGCTAGGGATAAAAGGCATATTCCACGGTAGTTAGCACAGCGACTCGGGTCACCTTTTTTAAATATGGGGCATAGTACTCTGAGACTCCAATCGCCGAGCATGCATTCATCTAACCAAATTTTGCTAATGAGCTGATTCATGCACCTTATCAGCTCATCGCCGCCAGGGTTAAACAGCTCTGCCGGTAATCCATCGGCTTCGTTCTTCCTTCTGTATGTCTCAATTTTCTCACTTTCGCGCTTTCTCCACTGCCGTTTCTTACGC
The DNA here is from genome assembly GCA_963931995.1 of Phaonia tiefii. Lineage (NCBI taxonomy): Eukaryota > Metazoa > Arthropoda > Insecta > Diptera > Muscidae > Phaonia > Phaonia tiefii. The sequence goes on from OZ008367.1 coordinate 294,440,948, forward strand.
CTAAAGAGACGGTTTACACGGGGGTTACACGGTCAATTTTTGCCTTTCAAGTTTCAATACATTCATACCTGTTTACTAATACACTCACTTTTAAAAATTGAAAGGAACTTGCTTTCAATTTGTCTTTCAAGTGGAGTGTTTCAATTTTCTTTCAAGAAAACAGCTGATTACATATGTCATGAACAGTTTCTCGTTTTCCTCTTTACAAATATTCTGCCATTATCATTTTTTGATTTCTACTTTTACAAATATTAAAATATTACAAATAATTAAAAATGTTTGTGAGTAGAGGTAATAAATACAATGATATGATGCGATTCATAGAGCTATACAGAAGACATGAAGGTTTATGAAAAATGAATATTGCTTTCAAGTTGCGTGCAGCCTACTTCACAGCTATTAATTTACATGAATTTTGACAAGCAGTATGTGTACAAAACTTGAAACAAAAACTTGAAAGTGTGGCTGCAGCGTTATCTCCTTTCTTGTCTCCCTATACCGCTCAGTCGCAGTTCGCGTTATAATTGACTGAAGCATTGCCATACGTGCGGGGTTCTTTTCATCATTTGCAATGCGACACTTTTCATCGTACCATGATATGTTTCGAAGGGGTTTTTCAAAACCAAGCACGGTTGATGCGTTTTTACAGAGTCGGGAATGAGTTTCCACTGCGCTTCGTGATCGTCATCAAGAGGGGGTGGGTTCTGTGCCAAAAGTTGAGAGAGATTCCTTGAGTAGGCTATTGCTATCTCAGGTAATTGCAGCTTTCCGATGTCTAGCTTTCTCTACGTCTGGTTTCGTACGATTTTCGCTCTACTTACTCTTATGCGAACCTTAGCTGCTACCAGGTAGTGGTCAGAATCGATGTTAGCTTCTCTGATCACTCGTACGTCCACTAGACTGGATGAGTGCCTTCCATCAATTACCACGTGATCAATTTGGTTCTTCGTTCTTTGATCAGGGGATACCCAAGTAGCCTTGTGGATGTCTTTATGCTGGAATATTGTATCACTAATTACATGTTTTTTGCCGCTACAAAGGCAATCAGTCTCATACCGTTGTCGAAACTGTCAGCATGTAGACTGAAATTGCCAATAGTTGGATGAAACACATTATCCCTTCCTACTTTAGCATTAAAATCTCCTAGTACAATCGTAATGTCATGGCCAGGGCAGCGGTCCTATGTTTCCTCTAGGCGCTCATAGAATATGTCTTTGGCATCATTATCTTTCTCTTATGTCGGGGCATGCACACAAATTAGGGAAATATAAAAATCTTTCGCTTTTATGCGGATTATGCCTATACGTTCACTCACAGAATTGAACATAGAGACTAGATGTGGCAGTCTTTTGCCAACTACAAATCCGCAACCAAAATCATGTTTTTTCCTCATGGCAACTGTAGTATATGTCGCAGTTTATTTTTCTTGTGCAGCCATGTCCTGTCAATTGCTTTTGCTGGATAGCGGTAATGTCGGCCTTATAACTTTCGAGGACATCTGCCAATTGGATACTTGCACCGGATCTATATAGAGTTCGTGGTCCTTATAACGTTTGCGGGGGTCGTCAACAAATAGGGGTTGTTTGTTTTCTTTTTCGGTTTTGTATATTCATTGCCAGTATGAAATCGTTCATCATGTTCATCGGACTCTGTTGCCAACTGATGCTCAAAATAATCCATATGGGAACACCTAGTTTCTCAAAAGCACTTAGAATGCTGTCGACGTATATTCCAGCAGTAGGGGAACGATTTTTGCCTAGAAAGTTGTAAATAACTTCCTTAATGCTTCTCCATGCGGCAAGTTCTTTTGGTGAGTATTTGCTCAAATTCAGCGTATACAATTTCATATATCCGGGCCAACAAAAACACCTGTTGTAATTTTAATTTGTTAAAATTTTTAAAATTTATTTTGTATGAAACCAATGACAAAAATTAAAGTTTAAAGCATTCATACCTTCTTTTATCTTTGCTTCGCTATGTTGTTGTAACAATTTCTTCAGAAAATTTAATGGTTCTCCATGTGTATCCAAACATTTAACAAAGTTTTTACTACACCAAGTTATATATGCAATGGTGGTAAAATATTTTTTCCAGTTGGTACCAGCGGTGGATGAAGGATATGGTGCTCATCTAATGTCCCTTCAACTCTTGGCTCCCATTGTGTTTTGAAATATTGGTTCCTCTTCCATATACTATCCCATTTGCATAAAGCGCATACACATTTAACATGTCCAGCTTGCATACCCGAGTGAAAGCTAACAACTTTTAAGCCACAACAGACCCGCCATTTGTGCTCTTCATATTTTACTGCATCCAATATAAATTTTATCGAATCATAACTTTCCTTCATGCACAATTGGAATAGGAATCTTGGAATTATCGTAATAAAGGAGTACAACTTTAAGACTTTTCTTGGATGGATGAATGTTCTATTCGATATTTATTTCCGCCATTAAGCCTTCACTATCGCTGCAATTAGTAAACGTGTTGGATACGGTACCTGTAAAGTATGGTAACCTTGGCGGTTACCAAAACAAGTAATATTAACATCAGGTTCAAGCAGATGAAGACTTTTCAAGTCTGCAGCTAATATTTCTGATTTCTTTTTAAACAGACTCAGCTTCTGTGCCAGTGCGTTTAAAAGCTCTTGCGACGTTAATATTGGGCTTGGGGCTGCTTCACTTCCTGAGCCAATGACTTCTGTTCCAACTCAAGTAGTGAGATCAAGATGTTGACTAGGACTTCCAGGATGTAGCTTAGGTGGTGGAAATTCATCAGAATGTGGTACTGGGAACAAGGCCGATGGTACTGATTTATACACAAAACTATAGTATCCTTGTCGCAGACAACAAATCCAATCATATTTTTCCAAACAATAAGACATTTTCGGCAATTTCAACTTAGATGTTACAAAACTTCTTGCTTTTCTGTTGGATTTCTATTGCTCTTTCGCCTTCTGTATACCGTGTATTCGGTATTTTCCGAACTTTCACTTAACGTCACGTTAATTATTTTTTTTAAAATTCTAAATTCACAGCGAATCAATCCATTCATAAAAAATTTTGGGTTATATACGTACTATGGGACGGGGTAATTATAATGAAAGGGCAGTTTTGAAACAAAAAGGGTACATGTAGAATTGAGCAGTAAATTATCATGAAGGACTTCCCAGACGTAATAAAAATCCCATTTGCAAAACAGAATCTGCGGTCATAAAAACGTTAATTTACACGTAAGTACTTTATGGGCAGTTTTGAAATCAAAAAATGTAGCAGGTAGTATTGAAACTGTCCTTTCATTCATATTGCCCCGTCTAGTAGTACTTTTATAACGAAACAGTTTTTGTGAATGGATTGATTCTATGAGAAGAGAGGTATACAAAAACAGTTAAGCCAAGTATAAAAAAAATTTGAGAAAACAATTTTTTTGGTTGGCCGCTTCACGTGAATTACCCCAAATGTAATGCAATTCGAACAGGTAAGTGAGTCAGTAGTCGGCTGGCTGATTTTGAGTTTAGTTATGATGTTGCATCGGACGCATCTTATCAACCAAAGTGCAGCTGACAAGTTATGGCGTGCCTGGTTAGCACAATGTGAATAAATTGCAACATTTTGTCATATTTTGTGTTTGTAGATATTACATCTACAACTTTTTTTCGGTGACTTACAGTGAAATTTTACATAGAATATTTTTTGAATCTACATTTTAGCGCCAATTCGGAATAAGTACGAAATTAACCCTTAAATGGATTTTCATTTTTGACTTATTTTTGGCATTCAAGTTGAGTTTTGAGCTTGGGTGTGTTAAGAAAATTGTAGAAGAATTTTATGAGGAATATTTTGGTAGTACATTTTAACCCGTTATAACCCTGTTTTACATTTTTCCACAAAAAGAACAAACAAATACCCATATATTGAGACGGTAGAGGGTAAATATAAAATTTCTAAACACATCCTATACTTAAAATGTAAGTATAACATGGTTTCCTATGCCGATTCATCATAAGAATGTGCAAAAGGGGGAAACTTTCATTCATTTACATTTTGTACCCCCTCTACCAGAATCCGTTGTCAGAACCTTTTTATTTTTTTTGTGTTCCACAGTATTATCGGAGTCTACCAATTATAAAGGGGGAACAATTTTGAAAAAAAAAAAATTAATAAACAAAAATTAAAAATTTAATTAAAAAATAAATATGTTTATTCATAGATTTATAAGACCTGTAATGATACCCATTTCAATCAGAACGGATTATAAATACCTGATATATTAGCGGTTATATACGCAAGCTTTAGAAGCATATACATATCTCAAGAAGTTGGAAAAAAGCTTTTTGAACTCAGCGCAGACACTTTTGCTGGTGGCGAAATTTTGGTGTAGATCAGAGTTGTTGCTAAAATAAATTTATGTCTTATCTTCTGATTAAATACAGAATAAAGAATATTTTTTTGCGGAAAATGTAAAATATATATTCGATAACTTTTGAAAATTTCAACAGCTGATATTTCGATAACTGAGCGCGTTATCAAAACTGTTCATTTAATTTTGTTGGTTTATTTTGCATCTTATTATACCAAAATGTTGGCAAACAAGTCCCTTTAGACGGTTTATAAATAATGTGAAATTTAGGTCGAAAAATAGCTCTAAATGAAAAAATTTCCACTAGTACGTGCCTGGATCTACTCTAAATTCTTCCAGCCATCTAACGCTATTTCTCCTTCTTACTTTATTCTGCATTTTGTCCAACTCTAAGGTTGATCAGATGTGGCATAGAACCCTTTGACCCCAAGTCTCGTATCGGCTCCAAACTTTTCCCACACACAGAACTAGTTCAGATAATTCATATACATATATCGCTCAATTCGTGGAAGAACGTCACATCTCAAAATTTACCGGTTTGAAAGTGAGTACTACAAAGTATTGTCCGGGAAGAATTCTATCAGCTAAGTTAAGTACAATATATAAAATGTTTATACTTTCTGTGCGAGACAATTTTGAAATTAGCATTTTGAATACAATCCTATACACCTTGAAACGTTCAAAGTCGAGTTAATTGAAACCTATTTTTGAGTTGTGACGGCCTTTCACGAAACGGGCGATGCATTTTTTTGCGGTCACCTATATTCCTCGGATTACGGGCCCTCGAAACTTGAATATACATATATACCCCTATATGGTTCAAATTTTATTTCCATTAACCCATTAAGCGCCAACTCGTAATGTTCGACTTTAATAGTCCTTCTTTAGCCCAGTCACGCTTAAAGAATTTTCTTAATTTTAAAGTTGAGTTTTGTTTAACCCTATAATATGTGGAGAAGGGAGCTTAGTTGACATTGAAATAGCTACTTATATTCCCAACTATCCACCATAATATTCAATTTTACATTATTTCTTGAATAACATGTTTTATGAAAATTCACTTTTTAATATAAAAGTACTTTTTCATAGAAATTGATATTGATCCGAAAAATTATTGAAGAACATAACATCTTAAAGTTTTTTTTAGATTTTTTATTAAATATTTTTTTGAATACTTATAATACAGTATTGTATGCAATTGCAGTTAACTAATCGAGGATTTCCATAATTGCATATTTCTCAGCAACATTTTTGATTCTTTCATTTAAACCCCGTTTTTTTTTTGTTATTTTTAAATTATCCATACTGGTATCCGCAAGGGTAGAAATTTAATTTTATATTATCAAGTTTATATTATTTTAAATTTTGTATATTTATCCTTACCAAAATGAATTTTTATTTTTGTTGAATGACATTTCACCTTTTTGGTTGAAAACATAGCCCACTACTTATTCGTTGAAAATATTAAACCTGCTCTGTTAAATTGAAAAAAAAGTTATAAATATGAATTTTTGTTAAGTTGTTTTTAGAGAAAATGTTTTTGGAGTAAATGCTTTTCGATCAAATGTATTTTTTCCCGAGTAAGTGTCGGGATACCGGAATAAAGAGGCCGACTGCAAAAGCATAATGAAACGCTACAAGATTTCGCAACCGAGGTGGAACGTTTGGTGTTGATGACTTATCCTGATGAGTCCAACCCATTTCAATTTAAGATTTAGGCATTCGTCAACGGCATCCTTGATCCTGACATAAAATATGTGACTTGTGCCACACAAAAAGCTACATTCGCCGAAACAATTTTATCCGCATTGGTACAGAAGATAGCGAAGTTCGCCTCCAAGCTACAGCTACAGAAAGTTTGAAAGATCGACATAGAATCGGAAGCGGGTGATTTTAAGGGTGCAATAATCGATCTTAAAGATGTGACCCAAACTTTCACCAAAGCGTTATTAGGCGCAAATAAGCCCAGACCAAAGTGCTTCAATAGCGACAAACTTAGTCATGTCGAACGAAACTGCAGAGAGCCACGAAAAAGATTTAGATCGAGGTCACCCCAATGTTGAAACAAACGGCAAATTTTGCTACACCAAATGAATCTCCATTAAACTAAAATGAGCTAGCCCAGAGTGGAATGGACCCCACGATCCCCCATCTCTGTAATTCAACAGTAAAATAACATCACTTTTTGCGGGTTTATCGGTGATCTGAAGCGCATATTGACAACCAATGACATCGTTACATGGTGTAAGATTCCGCACAGCAACGGGTGATCCAGCCACTGTGCATGGTAAAGTCAAATGGAAGTTAGCCATCCATGTGTTTATTGTCGCCGACAGTATAGATGAAGTAATAATTGGCGCAGATTTTATGATTGCTAGATATCGGGTAGTAAGTTATGACGTGGGCCAACGTGGGCTATGAAAATACAACACAGATTAGAAGCCTGATCGCTCATAAACATATTAAATTGCCACCACACTCAGAAACCATAGTATGGACCCGATAAAGTATAAAAACAATAAAATCATCACCGCCAAATCTTTAGTAAAAACCAAAACCTGTCCAATAACGAGATGATGGGCGACCGTACAGAAATTGCAGAATGTACTCTAGGTGAGATGTTCATCAACTGTGAAGTTAATTCTGACTCCAGAAAACAATCAGAAAAAGAGCAGAAACTATTAGAGTCGCATCTGATTAAGTGGGTCCGAGAACTATATCCATAAATAAAGCAAAGCAATTACTGTGGAAGCATGCGTATGCATTCGCCCTGAAGACATAATACCAAGGAAGAACATCAATGATAAAGCATGAAATCAACACAGGGGAAACGAGACCAATAAAACATGCACCCATAAGTCTTCCACTTGCAAAAAGTGATGAGGTGAAGAAGCTTGTAGCTGAAATGCAGAAGGATGGTGTAATCGAACCCTCTTCAAGTCCATGGAGCTCGCCAGTCGTACTAGTTATAAAGAAATATGAAAGTGCATGATATTGCGTGAAAGATGAACTACGTTACTAAAGGGGGCATCTATCCACTACCTAGAATTGATGACACTTTGAATACGTTCTTAGGAACAAAATGGTTCTCCACTCTGGCCTTGCAAAGTGGTTATTGGCAAGTAGAAATCAGCGGGAACGACAAAGAAAACTGCATTCAGCGTAGGAGATGGTCTGTGGCAGTTCAAAATTATGCCATTTGGACTCCGTAACGCTCCAGCCACCTAAGAGCGGCTAATGGGGTGCGTGTTGAAAGGACTTCTTTGTCGAAATTGCTTGGTGTACCTAGACGACACCATTGTCGGGGGAAACATTCGATGAACACCAGGAGAATCTTACAGAAATCCTTTAACGTATATCCGCGGCTGGAATAAAACTCAGTCCAAAGAAGTGTTCTCTGTTCCAGAAGGAAGTAAAATACTTGGGACATCGAGTGAAAGCAGATGGTAATTTCACCGATGAAGACAAAATCCTGACATAAAAGATTGGCCACGACCACAGAAACTCCGTGATTCACGCGATTTTCTAGGACTATGTACGTACTACGTATGGTTTGTTCCCGGTTTCACCACGGTAACTGCAAGTCTTCACGGGTTGACAATGAAAAATCGACCATAATGTTGAAGCGAAAAACAAGAGGAGTCATTCCACCAACTGATGGAATATGCACGAATATGCACGGCTCTTTATATCGCATACCCCGTTGCTGGCAAGAAATTCGTGTTAGATACTGATGCGAGCTGTTACGGAAAAGGTGGTGTGCTCACGCAAGTAATCAATGGCCAGGAAAAAGTTGTGGGATACTACAGTCGAATACTTTCGAAACCAGAGAGAAACTACTGTGTTACGAGACGAGAGTTACTGGCAGTCATAGAGTATGTCAAACACTACCACAAGTATCTGTACGGTCAGCTATTTCAGTTAAGAACCGATCATGCAGCCCTAAGGTGGGTACTGCAATTTTACAGCCCGGAAGGCCAACTTACTCGTTGGATTGAGCTATGGCTTCAGCATTGAGCATAGAAAAGAAGGGAAACACGGTAATGGTGATGCCTTGTCACGTCGTCCATGCAAGCTGGAATGTAAACACTGCCCAAAGAAAGAAAATATCATTCGATCATCATCAGCTTCGATTGGAATCCATCGAAGACTGCTCAATAGCACAAAGAAACGACATACACTGGCAAAAATTATTAATGCAAGAGAAGAGAAAAGACCAACCCGCAATGACAAGGCATATTTGGTCCAGTGTAACAGCCTACAAATATTCAATGGTTGCCTATATCGGGTATGGGATGTGAGGGTGTCAAAATATTAAAGCCCCTAATTGTGGTACCCTCCTCTAAGGTTAAAGACATAATGTCGGAATTTCATAAAGGTCCGAGTGGTGGACATCTGAACATAATCAAGACCATAGAAAAGCGAAATCATGACAACAAATTGCACCCAATGCATGACAGCTAAGGGTCCAACGCGAAGGAGTCGTGACCTAATGAGGCATTACAACTCTGGTTCAACTCTGGTATACCCGGCTCCAAATCAGGAAGCAAAGGCCATAATAAAAGTGTTCGTGGATAACTAAATAAGCATGGTTTAAGGATAAAACCGAACCTTTGAAGAATACCTGAGAAATACCCGCATATTAAAGAGATTGGGATGAACACATACCAAAGTTCCTTTTGGCATACAGGTCAGCCACTCAAGACTCGACATCTCGAACACCCGCTAGTCATTTTCGGAACCGATCTGAAGATACCTGGAGATTTGGAGTTTGGTATTAAACGAACAGCGATAGCAATTACCAAGATACGGAGGATCTTGATTACCTCCATTAATTTGTACGCAACAAAATAAAGATGGTCAGCAATAAACTGAAAGCCAGATACAACCGAGCGGCAAATTCAGAAGGATTCAATGAGCAGACTCGAATCCAAAAAAGTCAAAGTCCAAAAGCTAAAATGAAGGTCGTGCATTTGGAAAGTCTCGCCTTGTATGGAAAACGCGAAGTTGAACCGGCTCGACATGTACAAGCTTAAGTTGGGGGCAGTGTTACGGTTAAGTAAAAGAGTTTACTTACTTTTAATGACCAAATTGCTACGTATGAAAATATAGCCTTACAGAAAACCAGATGACGAATCCGCTGCAAATACGTTATTTCAAAACTACTACTCCACTGGTTTTGGAAATGAGTAATCATCGAGAAATGTGTTCTTGAATAGGCCAGAACAATGTAGAAACTGGGAGAGGCCCTGGTGGAAAGTAGAATAACTCACATAAATAGCAGAGGTCTTTGAAATTTGGGAAATGAACCTGAATTTCAGGTTGAGAAATTTCCACTTAGATTTTGTAGATTTGTGTTTGTAGGAGTCAGCTTGTTGCGTGTATTTATTTTGTAAACCGTTATTTATCACACATTTTTTCAGATCACAGCGTACAGTAATTATTTACAATAATTTTCTTTGCAAATGTCACAAATTACCTGACCTAACAATTGCCAGAACATTAATTTTTGTTACAGTACCCATGTTCTGTAACTCTCACATCGAGAAAATTCTGGCATGGGACATGTAAGGGTTATCCATTTCGTGGTTTCAAAAGTATAGGGCTGGAATTCGACATCTGTCAAACTAAATTGTTAAACCAATTTTTTTCTTTTCAGTTGAAAGTCTAACATTGACGAAAATGGATCGCTTAACTATCACACAACGCATAAAAATTATTAAAACCTACTACAAAAATGGTGATTCTGGCACAGCCACATATCGTGCTTTAAGAGGAGATTATGGTTTACATAATCGTCTAACTACGCAAGCAATTGGCAAAATTGTGAAGAAATTTGAAGAGACTGGAGCGGTTACAGATATTGTAAGGCCTGTGCATCATCGTTTTGCTCGTTCCGCTGAAAATATTGCTGCTGTAAGTGAAAGTGTTGCCGAAGACCCGAATGTGTCGATTCCTCGTCGTTCTCAGGAATTAGGACTGTCTTACGGCACATTATGGCGTATTTTGCAATTGGATCTACACCTACATCACATGACCATTTACAACATCGTAGATACGTGGAATGGGTGCTTGAACAACAGGCGGTGGACGGCGATTTTTTGAAAAAAATTTTCTTCAGCGATGAATCACATTTCTCACTCGGTGCGTATGTTAATAAACAAAATTGTCGTATTTGGGGTTCTGAGAATTCTCAAGTAATAGAAGAGAGGCCATTACATCCAGAAAAAGTCACTGTTTGGTGCGCTCTTTGGTCCGAAGGTGTGATTGGACCTTACTTCTTCGAAAACTGTCACCGTCAATTCGGAGCGTTATGGTCATATGATAACCGACTTTTTTTGCCTGCTATTGAAGAATACGACTTGGAGAATATGTGGTTTCGACAAGACGGTGCCACATGCCACACAACTCGAGCGAATATGGCTTTATTGCAAGAGACATTTCCTGGCCGCGTAATTTCTCGTCGTGGCGATATCAACTGGCCACCAAGATCATGCGATTTGACACCACTAGACTTTTTTTGTGGGGCTACGCGAAAGACCGTGTTTATGCAGTTAAACCTTTAACTCTTGAGCACGTAAGAACCAACATTCGTCAAGTTATGGCTGAGATACCGCCTAATATGTGTCAAAAAGTGGTCGAAAATTACCTCAAAAGAATGAATGCTTGCAACACTTTGCGTGCTGGTCATTTAAATGATGTAGTGTTTCACACATAATGTCAACGTTCAAACTTTATAATAAAAAAGTAATATCATGAAAAAAAATATTTTATGTCTTTTATTTACGTTTACTTTTGAAACCGCAAAATGGATAACCCTTTACTATGAAGCACAAACATAGTGAATTATCATTGAACTGTTAACACAGAATGACAATATAGTCGCAAAATATTTATAACTTTATGTGTACAAAACAAAGTTTATTTTTTAGGAAAATAATCACCGAATTTCCAAAATTTTGAATCGAAAATTATCATTTCCCTGTAAGATGCTACCAATCGCTTATAACGCATTTACACCGCCGTTTATCGGGGCCAGGTTAGCGATAACCTTATTCCCTATATCCTAATTTGAAGTTAAATTGACATTTCAGGTGGCAACTCCGTGCTTAGGCAAACCCCCACCGAGACAAAATTACCGAAGACGGCGGCACAACAGAAAATTTAAGTTGGCGGCTATTGGGTTTGCCAGTTTTATACAAATTTGGAATGTTTTTGAAATAACTGAATCTTAAAAGTTGATTTTAGTGGGTTACATCGGGCCAGTCGATAAAATTGGCTCACAGTTTAAACCAAAAAAATAATTTATACCGGCGGCGGCATGAGCTTCACAAAAATTTTGGTGGCGGCGACGCGTTGGAAAATTTACGATCGGCTTCCTTCTGTCAAACAGTTGATTTTTTGTGTATGTTTTTATGATGGTTGCATTTTTTTATTATCTAACAGTGTTGCATCAAAATGTTCACCAGTTTAAAATGAGGATAAAAATTATGGGGTTAGAGCGGGTTAACGGAGTTTACCATTGAAATGCGTTAATTTTGTTTGGTATAAATGCCGCATTAAGATGGCTGCATACACATATGCACTCCTCAACTTTTGGGGCCCAATACTTCGAAAATAGAGGTCGGCAACAAATTTTGTATTTTATATTTTTTGCTTAGAACAGTGTGTTCTACACCCCAAACAATCAATTTAGTTCGCAACAAATTCCGCATCTCACAACTTTTTCCGTTAATGCGCAACATATGTCGCCAATCATATTCGTCGGCTCTAAATAATGCCGCACTATACATTACTAAAATGTATATAAGTGTATATTGATGCATGGCAGAATAAGTAAGACAGAAGCAGGAGGCGTTGTTGTAATTAAAGGTGACAACAGCAGGTATATTATTTTTATTTAGATAGCCGACCCTGGCAAATTCAACAACATGACAAGCGATGTTAAGCCTACATATAATCAAAATGTAAAAGACAATCACATGTAAAACTTTTGAAATAAAAACTTATTTAAAGCAAATTAACAAAATCACATAGAATTTTAAAAGATTTTGTGTATATCTCATATTTTATCAACGGGTTTATTCTGACGTCTCTGAAAATCATCAACTTGTCGGAATCTACATACATCAACGTTTGATGTCTTCTGAAGTTTGAGGATCAATACAATTAAATCACTTTTAATCACTTAACAGTATTGCAGCTAAAGCATTTTGGTTGATGCTTTGGTTTGATAGTCGAAGTAAAGTCTAGTAGTATTTAGTTTTCTTCCATTTTCGGAAAAGCGGACAACCTGTCTCCGATTATGACTGCTGCTACACCTTGTGCTATTCACCAGATGGGGATATCGTCTAAGAACTTTTAAGATAATCTTACCATAGTTTATCTTGGAGTTTGAACTGTACTTCAGTACAATGGTGAGGGGTTTGTCAAGGCCATCGTGATTTACTATTATGGTGGTGGTACTAGGTGGATCTTCAGACTTCTGTAGTGTTGTGGATGTTTGAATGGCAGCATAATGCCTGCCTCATAGTCTCCATCATCCCCAAATACGGCAGCAATTATTTGCTGCTCAGCAAACTACTCATCTCTCTTTGTTGCATTGAGGTGATTCCTTAAAATATATTATAACCACCCCCGACGTTCTCATCTTCTTCAGCTTACCTGCTATTTCACGGGTAAAAGGCTTGTCGCTGCCATACTGGACGAGATGAAACCCATGTACGTATTTAGCTGCAAATCTACTTATATTGTACGCCTATGGTCGCCTAAAGCGGCATTTACACCAATTAAGATTATCGCATTTTCGGGAATGTCGACGGTTTTTCTTATAGAATTTGACATTTATAATACCAAAAAGCGATAATCTTGGTAGGTTTAACTCACATTTCAGTTCAAAAGCAGTAAAATAATCGTTCCGCGAATCGTCGCGGAATTTATGAATTACATAAATCGCAATAGTTCGTTTTTTGAAGTTCTGTAGTTTCTGAAGAAAAAAAACTCCGGTGTTGTGGTATTTATCTCACCCCAAATTTGCTAGTTAACATTCTAATAAAAACAACTAGAGTATCCAACGTACAAATGTAAATCCGCATTAGAACAGCTGATTTTGCTTTCTTATGACCCTATCTGTCAAATTCAGTGTATGTTGTTATTGTACTTTTTTGTTTACTTTCTTTGGTCATATGTATTTGTGTTGAAGTAATAGAACAAAAACAAAATCCCTGTTGTTGGTGCCCACAATTACATCAAATTCTACTTTGCTAACCTCTACTAGATCAGCCTGGGCACGAATAAAATGAAAACAATTAAATCAGCTGTGTTACTGATAATATTTTGATTTTCGTGTTTCATGCATGCATCATGTCGCTTTGACACATTTCATATTTTCAGTTACACATACAATTATTCACGATTCAGAATCAGCGTGTATTGGTGTGGACACTTTAAATCATAGAGTAATTCTTATACCTAGAACTTTTCTATCGCTCAGCAAATTAATGACATTTGGCCTGGTGTGATATGAACGTTGAAAATAATTGCTTTACTAACGCCGCAACCCCACACGTTCAACTTTGGTACATATACTGCTTGTCAAAATTCATGAGAATTGATAGCTGTGACATATAGGCTGCACGCAACTTGAAATAAATATTCATGTTCCATAAAACTTCATCGCAACACATAATTATATTTATTACCTCTACTCACAAACATTGGCAAAAATTCAGGACCAAGGGTAGGCAAAATTTTTTTTTAAAAATAAACCAAATTAAAGAAAAGGTAAAGAATGTGAGAAAATGGAAAAGTAGCCCTCGCAGGGACCTATGTTGCTCGTACCGTGTGGTAGACCTTTTTGAAAGTCGTTAAATTTATATTGCACAATTCCCTCTGTACCTTAAGTACATGTGTGGCAAAATCAGAAAAATCACTCGATTAGTTTTAAAAAAAATTTTATTTCTCTGGATGGTTACCATAACCAATCTCATGGTTACTGTACGTACAAAAGAGGACTTATATGGACTTACAGACATCCCACGAAAAAAAGAATGACACCGCGAAATTCGTGACACGAATACCTTTCGTTGAAGTACCCACATTAATCCATACCCAAATGTCCCTGGGTGTGACGGTTTTTTAAACCCTGTGGGCCCCATAGGTCCGTGCGAGGGCTAGTTTTCATTTAATATTTGTTTAAGTTTGGTTTTTTTTTTTAAAAAATTTTTTGCCTGCCCCTTGTCCTTAACTTCCACCTGGAGTAAATCCACCTGGAGTAAATCACTTTTTCGTCAAACATATGTATCTCTATTACACCGACCGCATCATGAAGAGTGTGAAACGACACAATATGAGAAAGTTGCAGCTCTATGTGACATTACTCTATGGCCCAAACAATAATAAAATGCCTGTTGTTTGTGCCCACAGTTACAACAACATGTACTGCGCCTACTTGTATAATTTTACTATGACGTTGTAGTTTGTTGTCATCGTTCTCCTTTTCAATTCTTTCTTAGATATTTGTTGGAGTTGGCAACTCTCCAGTTTTCAGTCATTTAGCTCGTTGCAACGTTGCGGTAGTTTCGCAGAAGAATAAAAATTTCGCGAATGGATTTCTATATAATTATCTAATAGTTTTAAAATATAAAGTGTAATTAATATGTATGTTTAAAAAAAGAGTTGAAATTTGTAATTTAAACAAAACAAAACAATGCAAATGAAAAACAACGCTCAAAAGAATAATCAATTTACCGTCACTTTGCTTTGTCTTTCTGCTTTCTAGGAAGATTGCAAGTGTAAAAGAAAATAAAAAATACGGAAAAAAATAATCATAACTTTTCTCAATTATATTTTATTGGAAAAGTAAAGAAACAGCAGAACACGGATGAAAAAAGCATTGCAAATAAAAAAGTGTTTGATGAATATCGGAGAGGAAGGAAAAGAAGACAATAAAAGGTTGACAAACGCGTTTATAAGTGCGTGTGTGTGTTTTTTTGAGAACGCTTCGTCGCGATCCCCCCTCCAGTTTGTTTAATTTTTTTTTTGCTTGTACATCTACTTAATATTCTACAACTACAATTACTAGAGATTTTTTTCTGGCTGGCATATTTTCTTGTAATTTGGGGTATAACCGCAATTAACTTTTTTTAATGTTTTCAAATTTAAATCGAGGAAAAGAAAAATTTCATAAAATATTTCATCTTTTAGGGGTGCGTATTACAAAATTTATTATGACTGCATGACTCCCATCACTTATTTAATTGTTATTTAAATTCGAATCATATGCAAATGTTAACAAAACACTATTTGAAAGGTGATTTTTTTACTCTTTTTTTTCATTTCTTGTGTGTAAAAATATTCCATCATAATTTATGATGATAATGATGTTGCTGACAACGATAATGATTCCTGCATACATATACGTACGTATGTATGCATGTGGTATACTTGTTGCCTATTTCACGTCCGCCATTTGTTTTGATGAAAAATAAAAACTACTCTCTCCTAATACGAACGTATTCTACAGCTACAGTGTTTTCATTGATGTTAAAATGTGAGCTGGAACACAAAAACGACGAAAACTGTTAGTGAAGACGAAAATAATGTTTCTGTTAATTGATGGCACAGTGGCAAGAAGAGGTAACAAGTCAAGACCCAAATCTTTCCGAATTGAAGATTAAATGACGCTGTATTCAATAAACAAACATCGAAGTCTTGAATTAATTTAACTTGGACCTGTGCATTTGTTAAGAAATGGGGTTCAATTGTTGAGTGGTTATGGATCATAGTCTAATAATATAAGTCGACGCGTGGCGTGTTGTTGTAATATGAAACGATTTTGGCAGAATTTTGTTGTACTATTGTTATGACAATACACTCGATATGTCAAAATTATTTTATATACGAAGAAGAGGTAAAGGAAAAACGACAAAGTAAATAATTACATGCATAGAATTACGTGCATAGTCTAATAATATTTTTAATTTAATTTGCACAACACTTTTCAAACGTTTAATAACGAACAATAAGAATCAAAACAAATGATGAGACAAGTTTGACACTTCGAGTGTACTACGTAAACAAAGAATGATAAAAAGAAACAACCCAATAACAAAATGCCTGACCAGCTGGGCTTATGCTTCCACTTATATTATTACACTATGTTATGGATTGTTTGATAAATACAAATTTGTGAGTGCTTTGCTAAATGATCTTTCTGTTTATGTGGCAACAATGGCAAATGTCACGAAAAATAACCGGTATTCATGTATTTATCAGCCGATCTTTTCAACGCATCAACCACGCGCCCATAGAATTAAATTGTAACACAAATTATTTAAATCAATTTTAAATTGTTTGAGTTAAATTATGTTTTTATTGATATTTCCTCGAAGATAATAAAATAAATGTTTACACTAAGATAATTTATTTTTATTTTTTTACATTAACTTAAGAAGTTTTGTTCTTTTCTTTCATATGGTCACTTGATCATAGTTTAAGTGCCAAAATTAGATTGTTAAATCAAAATACATTTATCTTCTGGCTAATTGTATTTCATGGATTTTATAGAAGGCTATGTCGACTTTAAATTAAATACGCATTCGCGGAGTAAGAAATGGAACGAAACTCTTCCATGTTGTGATAGACAATCTCGTTAGAACAGCTGATTTGAACTTTTTTCTTGCTCCTTTGTTTTTTCTATGCCAACTTCGCATGCATTTTGTTCTTGTACTTTTTGTTTACTTTGATTTTATTGCATATACACATCAAGATATATTCATTCAGGTTATATCAGTAGCACAGCTGCTTTAATTCACAAAAGTTCACAAAGTTTCAAAGAATTTGTAATAAAGTAGATGGATTTAATTTCGAAAGCAATTCGTTAAGTATTAAAGGGCTTTACAAAAATTAGCTTGAATCATTTTTAAATCCGCTCTTTTATAGTTTTCACTTTTGTAGTTCCATAAACACTCATATTTACGATATATACTAATGAAATTAATAATTTCGATTTTATTTGATGTGAGTTGCGCCATATTAAAATACTTAAACGTCAAAATCGAATGAAACTTCATATTAATGGCAGGGCGTATGGCAGAATTTCTGCCAAGGCAAAAGGTTAGGTTTTTAAGTCTTGACATGAACATTAGCGGTCTCCATTAGCCATTAACTTGAACATAGTCATGAATTATAGCTAGTGTGTTAGGCACTTTAATTTCACCAACAACTGCTGCTATAACCTGAATGAATAAATCTTGATACACACGTACTTAATGTGACAGAACAGAAATACGAAACAAACTGCCTATAGCAAAATAAGTAAGTTAGAATCAATTGGAATTGAAGACATTTTGTTTTTATTTCAAGACCCGACCATGGTAAAATGAGTAAGGTAAACTCGTTAGAACAGCTGATTTCAACATATTTCTTGCTTAGGTGTTACTCTTATGTCAAATTCACATGCATTTTGTTTGTGTACTTTTTTGTTTACTTATACAGTAGATACACACATGAAGAAAATTTGACAGATTATGGACACCAAACAAAAACAAAATGCCTGTGTTTGTTGTAACAATTCCTAGTGCGTTTACCTTACTTATTTTACCATGGACCCGACCTTGTCAAATTCAGTCGATCAAATTGTCAAGATGTATGTATTTATTTCACGTTATATCAGGAGGAATTGTTGTAATTTTCGGCAACAACCACAAGGGCAAGAACAAATTTAATCTGCTATTTTAACGTAAACACCTGTACTAGATACATCTTGAAATTGGTATAAACAAAATCTGACAAGGTCGGACCACAATGACTAGAAAAAATTTAAATCAGCTGTTCTAACGCTTCCACCTGAAATAGATACATCTTGAAAATGCCTTTTGTTGTTCCCTACACCTACTTCGATTATCTTGATTAGAGCCAATTTATATTACGCGTGTTCACCCTTGGTCTCGAAAAAAAATTGGAGTAAAATATATAAATTAAAAAAAAAATTTCGGCCGGAGCCGGTTTTTAAAAAATGGCGTTTTCATCAACTTTTTGTGAATACTCCAAAATATGAGGAAAAAATTAAATACATTTTCTCGAAATATAAAAATGATTGTTTTTGTAGAATACACCAAAATATGTAGACACGTTTAAATAAAATTGTTCAATAACTCGTTTAGTTTAGTATCGAAATTTAATATATTTAATTTTGTCCTCTTATTTTTAAAAATTTCGTGACTTCGGCCGTGCTTAGGGATTTTCTTCTCCGAGGTAGGACTACTATAGGCTTCGGCGTAGTATTTATGAGTTATAAAGCTTTCTGCGTGGCCGAGTTTAGGGATTTTTTCCTCTGTGGCAGGTCCAACACCGTCTTCGGCATATTATTATTGTCTTATAGAGCTTTCTGCGTGGCGGGCTTCGGGATTTTCTTCTCTGGGGTAGGTCCATCACCGGCTTCGGCATAGAGCTTATAGAGCTTTCTGCGTGGAGGGCCTTTGGCCGGGCTTAGGGATCTTCTCGTATGGGGTAGGCCGGCTTCGACATAGTTTTTATGTCTTATAAAGCTTTCCAAAATTGGGAAGGAAGAAGCTCCGCTATCAAAGGGAAAATATTTGTTGGTACATCTACAAATATGTTATTTTATTGATTTATTTATTATGAACATATTTTATAAATTAATATATAAAATACTTAAAATAAAGCGCTGGGTGACTAAGACCATGTGCGCTCAGCAAATGTTAACTTGTTTTTAATGTTACAACAATGATTTTGATAATTACTGCACATGAAGTAAAATTTCGGTTTCTCGGTTTAAAGCTCTATAAGACAAAAATACTTACAAATATTTTATATTTGAAATGGTTTATAGCTAATACCCTTTTTCAGACTCTCAGGAACCCGCGAATTGTATTCTAAAATGGGTTTATGTTGGCTCACAGGTGGTTCACGGGAAAAATAATTGCACCATTTAATTCGTGAGAAGAATAGCTTTCATTAAGTACCCAAACATATTTTACTCTAATTTCGGTATTTTTGAGACCCCGCTTGGTGTTTGGCATTCAGCAGAGTAAATATAGAATAGAGACATTTATTCTCTCAATAATTTTAACATCATAGTTATGGCGGCATGAGTTCAATAATACTAGAAACAAAACGTCATACTGCAACCCAGGGCGGTCCAAGATACCCAGGGCGGTCCAACAAAATATTAAAATGCTATTTTTTGGCCCAAATTCAATAATTTTTACAGTAGTTTACATAATATTTGTATATGGGTTTTAACTTTCGTCCAGTAAATTTTTTAGTTTACTTTTACTTTTCTTTAAACTCCAGATTTAAAGGGTGTATTTAAACTTTAGTCCCTGACTGTATATTGTTTTCGTCACATATTTATACCTTTATGAAGTTCGATTTTTTATTTTTGCAAATATGTTGCAAAAATCAAAAAAAATTAAATTCTGATTTTTATTACTTTTTAATTGATATAATTTTAAAATATTTTTTGTTTAATAAATTCATACAAAAAGGTTTTGCGAAATACTGTATATGTACATATATTGGCATAGTTACTTACCTTGATATCGAACTCATTTTAAGATTTGTACGACGTTTCCAAACATCTACATGTATATCGGTGCGGTCGAATGCGGTCATCTCGACACTAGCGACACTATCGACTGCTTAGCCGTGAAAAAGCTTATCAAACTTACGTTCGGAACTGGTGTAAAACTGTAGGTCCCAATCAGTGAGTGTAGAAATAGAAAAGGCACAGCTCACTGGTTGTGAGAAGTTTGCAGCTCTATATGACATTACTCTATGGCCCAAATTGCTGTCGTAGTACCGCCAAATTGCAACAAAATGCCCTCATTGATATATAAAACGGTAGCTGCGTCTTAAGTTTTCAAACAACAACTTTCCGCGATATGGGCGTTCCAATTTCGGATATACAATTTCATGTATTTTGGGCTATATCTTTTGGATTAGGTCGAAATCGGATCAGGTTATGTAAAAGTGTTATAACCGCTCTATAAATTTCCCGGTTCCATTAACCCACTGAGGAGAGATGGGGTGTGTTTTGTGGTCCTAACTTTGGAAAAAAATGCATTTACAAGTTAAGATTTAATTTGCGCTCTTACTTATATCTATACCTTTGAACACAGAAATATTGCGTGGTAATATACAATATACAGTGGCTCTCATCTTATTTTGTGTGTAAACTTTTTTAGTGAAATAACACAAAAAATTGTATTTTATGATAAAAATTAATAAAAAAAAACCATACACAATTTAAATTCCAAGATCTTTATAATTATGCAAGTAAAGAAAAGTAACAAAAATTTTTAGATACAGATTTATTAAGTAAATAAAATATTAATTCAATTGATCGGTCAGAGCTTTAGCAGCGCTTGAGTATCAAACTCAAGTTTATGCCGCAGTTTCTCTATGACATTAATGTCTGATTCGATTAAAATTAATAAGATTCGATTTACATATGTTTTGGGTCATTATCTAGGTAAAACCGAAAACCTATCTCCAATACCCAGTTTTTCTCCACTGGACTAAATTATCCTGGATGTTCTTTAAATATTGTTTTTTGTCCATAGTAGAATAAATAAAAGCTAGATTTCCCACTCCATTTTATAGTATTTACCTTTCAAATTTCTGTTTTCAAGTTCGGTATTGGGTTTGCGCCACATGTATGCATTGCCATCAGACCCAAAAAAGGTTGAACTTATTCTCATCTACAAAAATTGCCGTATTCCAAAATTGTTCGTCCTTGCTTATAGGATCCTTTGCGAACTTTACTCTGGATATACGAGTGTTTGGCTTATAAATGGCTTCTTTCGCGCAGTACGCCCATTAAAATCATTTTTCGGAGGACTTTTCGAATAGCCTGCACTACACTTTTTGCCCAAAAATTTTTCATCGCCTTGAGCTGGCGATGGGGCACTTAAAGTTGGATTTTGTTTTATTTTTCTCAGTATCCACCTTTCATCACTTTCAGTAAAAATTTTATTTGGCGCATTTCTATTCTATTCTATTCTACTGAACTAACTAACTTTAGAAAACAAATTTATATAACGTTTTAATGCTAATGCGATGAGTTTATTGAAAATATAAACAGAAGTCATTTTCGGGATAGCCACAAAATTCTGTTTTCCAAAATTCTGTCTTACAAAAATTCTGTTTTTTTTTCCAAAAAAAAATTCTGTCTGACTAAAATTCTGTTTTACAAAATTCTGTTTTTAATAAAATTCTGTCGATTAAAATTCTGGTTTTTGAAATATGTTATTCCCCTTTCATTATGAGGAAAAAAAATAAAATGCCGTTAAATTATTTATTAAGAATTAAAGCCAGTTTATTATGAATAAGAAATGTTACATATAATAACGTATGTGTATGGTTAGATATTTATTCGTTGGAAACAAATTATGAAATATGTATAATAATTAAACAGATTAATGGATTTTCAAAATCGATCTAAAAAATTCATATCATTGAAAAACATTTTAATTTAAAAGAAAAAAAAATAACAAACATTAAATAAAAACACAAATTAGTTAAAAATCAATTAAATTCAGACAAAGTTAAAAATAATAAAAAATCATAGCAATTCACTTTAACTGATAACAATATTTAATTAATTATAAACCAAGTTTTTTGCTATTCTTTTTAAATATTGTAGTTTTCTTAAACGATTAAATTTTTTTACAATACGTGAAATATTTTTTTTTTTTTTACATTTCTTTTATTATTTTTTAATTTTTCTCCATTCTCAATCTTTGAGACAATATTTGGAGAATAGATTAATTCTCCTTTTAAATGTTCTACAATTTTGTAGAGTCCGCTTTTTTTTCGTCCAACTACAACACTCAAACGTCGGTGCCATGACTCGACATTGTTTGTAGTTTTGCGGGTATTTTTCAGAATACTCGCAATCAAATATCGTCCAAAATTCAGGTGGGTATTTACGAGCGTTATAGACATAATTGGCCTCGAACCAGGTGGCCAATTTAATAATATCTTCGTCTTCAAATGTTCTTCGGAGCTTCGAATAATATTTGGCTACCTTGGCTACGCTTTTAAACATCTTACTTGCAGTGAGAAATTTTCGTCATTTCCGTACTTAGTAACCAATCTGAAATGATAATGCTGTACATATTACAAGTTTATTACTATAAATTATAAAAGTTATTAAAAATTCTTACCGTTCTTTTTGATAAGAATTCTTCATTATTGTGGGCACAACATCCAAAGTGCCGTCAACGAGCCAACAATCGCTTTTTTGTAGAAGTTGAATTGATGATTTTGTGCTGAATATAGCCATATATTCATCTCCCACTTTCTCTTCTGCCAATATAAATAATTCGTTATCCAAAACGTATAGATTTAGAGGGTAATCTATTTCGTCTATTGCTTGCGGCTCTCTGAAAACTCCCATTTCATTCCGAGTGTATCCTATTTTTCGCTTTTGCGCGTACTTCGAGGGAATGTAATCGCGACATTTTTGGTTTGTAATTACCACCGATTGTTGCACTATTTGACTTGGATTAAGGGGTTTGGTCGAACTTAGCGCCTTAAGTGTATGTCTTACTGACATGGGAAGGTTTAGAGTGCTCCTTCTGAACACTCAACACCACGCCCCTCTTTTCGAACTAACTAACTAATTAACTAACTAAGGGGTTTGTTTATAGAGGGATATTTTACAAAAGTATTTGTTCTGCATATTTCCACTGTACTAGCAATAGGTTCGTGGGTATGCTTTTTTGGATATCTTATTAAAACATGCTCGTTATTTTCCATTGCTGTTATTATTCGAGAGGAACACTTATCTGGAATTCTTCTCGAGCACGTCCAATTAAAGGTTCCTTTTTGTCTTTTCATTTCCAAATAATAAAAATATCCGTTGAGACACAACATTTCTTTATTTTTATTGGTTTTTATTAATTGCACTTTATTCATTTTTATTTTTTTAAACACGATACATTAAACAACACAATTGCGACTAATTTTAAATTAAATGTTGGAACATAATTTTTGACCAAACACACAGTGTATGTGATGCATTTTATTTAAATTTGCAAAGTGTTTTTTTAAACAGTATTTTTTTTAAAATGTAAGGGAAAGTTAGGGCAAAGTGCTTTCTTAATTGTTTTATTTTTAATATTTGTTTCAAATAATTTTTTATTTAACTGAAAATGAAATTACAAACAGAATTTTGTGAACTAGAATTTTGTGAAACAGAATTTTGAAAAACAGAATTTTGGAAACCAGAATTTTGAAAAAACAGAATTTTGTAAAACAGAAGTTTGTAAAGCAGAATTTTCGTCGAACAGAATTTTGTACCCAAGCCGTCATTTTCATTAGTACAAAAAGTAAGAAACAAAAAAAAAAGTAAAGTAATTCATAGTATTAGGGTCAAAGTAATAATGGGACACGAATTAAAAAATAAGTAAATAAGGTATCATATTCAAAACTTCAATATTTTGTTGGGAGGCCCTTTTGTTGTATTACCGCTATCAAACGTTGCGGCATCGATTCAACCAGCTTTCTGCAATAGTTAGGTGATAGATTTCCCATTCTTCCTTAAGAGCAAGTGTAAGTGTGTTTTTGTTGTTAATGTGGCGATTTTTTAATTTTTGTTCCAAATAACTCCACACGTGCTCAATCGGGTTTAAGTCCGGCGATTGTGGTGGTGTTTCGAGTACATGTGGGCAATTATAGGGCAACCAATTCCGAACATAATAAGCCTTATGCTTTGGATCATTGTCCTGGTAGAAATAGTACTCGTTGGAAAGGCCTAATTTTTCGGATGTTTCTGAAAGGTTACATCGCAAAATGTTTAGGTAGTACTTGTGGTCCATAATTCCTTCAATAATATGAAGATTCCCAGGACCACCTGACGAAATTGCACCCCATACCATTACTGACCCTGACCCGTGCTTCACAATCGTTCGTAAATTTCTTTCGCGCAGCTCTCCGTTCGGCTTTCTCCATACGTATGACTGCCCATCTGACCGGAAAATATTAAATTTACTTTCATCAGTAAAAATCACTTTGCTCCAAAACGAAAAACTTTTCATCTGTGCTCTTTTGCAAATGATAGTCGTTTCAGCTTCTTGACATTACTGATATGAGGCTTCTTCCTAGCTACTCGACCGTTGTATTGATGCTTTCGTAAAATATTTCTTATGGTTTCGGGATTAGCTTTTTTCCCCAAAAATATTTCTGCTTCAGCCGCCAGTTTAGGTGCGCTAAGATATGGGCGTTTCTTTATTTGCTGTAAGAGCCAACGCTCGTCTGAATCCGCAAATATTTTTCGCTTGCTCGGTTTCCCAATGTTTTCAAAATTTTCTGAGTTGTTATATCTTTTAATAATATTAAACACTGTAGATTTTGGTCGGTTTACTATTTCCGCGATATCTCGCACAGATTTTCCAGACTTTGAGTGGGTAATTATTAATCTCCTCAGCTCTGGCGATATTTGGGAACGACGTGGCGCCATGGTGGATATTTATATCACAACTGACTGAAATATTCTATATAGAGTTCTCTTAAAAGTGCTAGTCAAAAAAAAAAAATTTGGTACCGTTATCTAAAGCTAAACTGAAAATGGTTGCCATCTGTCCCATTATTACTTTGAGGGTCGTGGATCTGTATTATTGTGAATGAATGCTTATAAATTTATTTCAATTGAATATAAGGCAGCAATTATTTCCTTAAATAATAAACAACATGAAATCATAAAAATAAAGTCAAAATTCCGTTACCATATTTCAAAAATAATATATATTTTATTATGTGGGTTAGTGTCCCATTATAATGTTGAGCCACTGTAATTACACTATGACTTTCACGCGCGTGTGCGACGAGTGCCTAACGCGTTTTGTGGGTGAGAGGTGTGATGTTGCTGGGGAGTTTTGACGTTTCTCTTTCTTCGCTTTCGTGTTTCTGCCATTTTGTTTCATATTCGCATGTTGAAGTGAAATGGTGTAATCGACAAGAGGTATCGATGAGACAGCTGATCAAGTTAGTACTTGGAGAACAAATAGAGAGGACTCTTTTAAAGTAAATGGGATAGTTAACTGGGTTGTTGCCGCGTGTAAAGCCAAATGTACAAAACACATCAACTGTGAGTACATTTTGCCAATTAAATCGATTTAAAAAGGGATATTCAGTGAAAAAAATTAAAATGTAATGAAGTGTTAGAGTAAAATTATTTGTGTAGATCCTAAATCGCACGCAAATTGTTAAAATTAAAGATTTCTATCATTCCACTCTCATTCTCTGTATGTTTTCCAAGTACCACGCGGTCTTGGTTAGTAAAAAAACCGTTGTTACAAATTCTTGTTAGTATATGACTTTATGGTAATCGATCGGCACAAATATTGGAACAACTCTATTTTAGGGGCAATTGATCAAGTTATTTCATTTTTTAGGGGATGTATAGAATTTATTTTTAAATAAAAGAAAAACAAAAAATTTTCCCGGAGGACCATATTTCCCGAGTTATGGCCCTTCAAAGTTCAGATACATATGTAACATGTTCGGTTCGAGTAAAATTTCCGTAACGACGAAATGAAATAAATTTTTGAAAATCGTTAAATTTATATTTCACCTTGGCTCAGGCAGGGGGGTACAAATTCCCTCTGTACCTTAAGTCTGTTTTATAATAATTTTTGGTATTTTAATGAAAACAGGTCCTCATATTGTTTGATAACAAACTCATATATAAAGTTTGATAACAAACATATCCCCGGTCTTTCAAGGGCTACTGAGCGGTATTATACCTTGAAAGAAAGCCTGAAATCTTCTCTATTACCGGTGTGTAGACAAAATGTAGCAACACTACGGTATATTTTTGAAAAATAATGATTTTAAAGAAAAAAGTGAGGTTATAAAATAATTTTTTTTAAATTATTCCACAATGGGTTAATAAAAAGTTAAATATTTTTAGCAGTGTTTGTAGAGTTAAAACAGACCTTTCTAATGACATAAATTTCAATAAGGTCGGAAAGTAGTTTCAGAGATATAGCCGACCATACACTCAAGCTTTGCAAGCCCAAATCTCAAGAAGATGTGCCTATCGTACAAAAAAGATACATATATATTTCAGCTCAGCTTAAAAATCTATATTGATGATAAAATTTTGATTCCATTCCAAGAATTGCCCTGAACTAGAGTTAAGCCATTTTCTTGTTGACAAATTTAATTAGAATAGACCACTTTTACAAATTTTGGCGAATGTAAGAATGAGGGAGATCAGCCAATTAAACGTCTAAAACTGAAGGGGTGGTTGCAAGCCAAAACTCAAAATGTAATGTAATCGTGATTTAATTAGGCTTTTTAAAATAGAATAGCGTGATAATTCCAGCATGACAAGCATAATCTAAATATGTACTAAGAGATGCAGCTTTATTTTTGTAAGATATCCCATTATTCTTCATTTGTAAAGTAGATCGGGGATCACACGTGGCAATTTTACTTGCGCCAGTCTCGAGTTTGTAGGAGAGAGTGTGGAAGGGAACGGACGCTCTTCTCCTCTCTCTCCTATAAACTCAGACTTGCGAAAGTAAAAATGCCGGTTGTGATCCCCGAGTAACCACACGAAATAAGCTGTGAGATAATAACAATTTTTTTTATTTTTTTGTTTCTCCTCTCTCTCTCTTAGAGGCCTTTTAGACGCGTAAATTTTGCATGCAAATTTCTTGCGACTCTGTTTTGGTGCTCATTTAGACGCTGCGACTCGTTTGTTGATAGTTTCTTGCGATTTTTTGACATTTAATCGTTATAGGGTTGTATTTTTGAACAAAATTTACTTTTTGATTTCTCAAGGTACTGAAAGGAATTGTATTTGTAATTGTATTGTATTGCAATTGCGGCAACTTGTGCATCACTGATTCAGGAGTTCTTTTGACTTTCTGTGTAAAAGCTTATAATTTGAAGAAAAAATGTGTGATTTAACGAAAGAAGAAATAATTGAAGAACTTTTGGATGTAACTGAACTGGCTGTTGAAATTTTAGATGTAAACGATGTTAAGGACATTGAAATTATTTTACTCTTGATAGAATGCTGTGAAATGGCAAACAATCTACCAAATAAAACACGTAGAAAACAGTGGGTTAAGCCATGAAGGCTGGAGCGAATGGATCGAGGCTCATTTTCACGTCGTCTTTCTTTAATTATATTCGAATAAATAGTGAAATTTTTAATTTTATTTCGGGCAAAATTGATAAAGATGTAAGAAAGAAAGACTCATTAATGAGAAAATCAATATCTCCAGCAGAAAGGTTAGCAGTCACTCTTCGATATCTTGCCACTGGAGAACACTTATACAAGCACGAATTACCAAACCCGAGTGTCCAATTCTAAAATTAAAAGTACCAAATTTATAGCAAAATACATATTTAGTACTTTGAAAACTTTATTTCCCATCCCTCGCCAAACAAAGCGAATAGATGTGAGAGAAATGTCAAATAATCGCAAGAAATCTCGTTTTCAGCGATTTTTGCTACCCCTCTAGCAACTCTACGTTTCTCGCCTACAAACTCCAGTCGCAGAGACCAGTCTCAGCGACCAGTCTCTATTTCTAAAAGGCCTCATAGTCACGTTTTTTGAAAAAATATATGTTCACACGAAATAAGTGTGAGCCACTGTATATGTAGGCATGATTGCTGTACGACTTTCGCAAAGATTCGATCTGATATATACAAAATAAGCTAGCAAATTAAATAGAAATGTTCTATAGCTTACTTAACTACCATTATATTCAAGGTTTTAAGGGCTTCCTTGTTTGCAGTAGGTTGAACACTGGCCGGGCTTGAGGTTTTCTCTTCTGGGAAGGTACAGCAGCGGCTTGAGGTCTTGGTATATTTTGTGTGTTATAAAGCTTTAGTGCTATAAAGCCTTAGTGATTTTCTAAGCAGGGGTAGGTCCAACACCAGTACGCTACTTCGTCATAGATGACAAACAATAAACGTGTTTTGATTACACCGCTTGCTTATATAATCGCTTGCTTTGTATGAAGCACTTAGCGAAGATTTAGCGACAACTTAGCGACGCGAATCAGTTTGTACTGTTTGCTTGTAACCAAAACACGACTAATACCACAAATGAAAGCTTAAAATTTCAATTTTAAAGTATACTACAATAAATATTCATATCGTCACATAAATCTAAAAGGCCGTAACTACACTTTTTGTTTTTTTTTACAGGAGCAAGAAACATAAATTAAAAACTATTTAACGTTAAAATTTTAGAATCAAAATAAAAAAACAGGAAATTTTTAAGGCCGACAATGCAGAAGTGTTGTAACATAAAATAACAGAGGAGAAAAAACCTAAGCCCGGCCATGCAGAAAGCTTTGTAACATAGAAAACTGCCGAAGCCGCGAAGGCGGTGTTGAACCTTTCGTAGAGTAGAAAATCGCTAAATCCACCGCAGGCCGGCACACATACATACATATGTAAAACTTGGTAACACAGAAAAACTGTCGACGCCGCGAAGCCTATGTTTAATCTTTCCCAGAGGAGAAAATACCTAACCACAGTCGAAGGCATTACACTCGTTCCCATCGGTCAATATTTTTTTAAATTCTTATTCTTGTGTTTTACTCTACTTTCGTTTTTCTAAGGCGCGCGCGGGGTATTCGGCAATTTTGCCAAATTCATTATAGCTATTTAAAAAGATTTGCGCAAAATTAATGTAATTAACAAATTTAAACATCATATTTCCACATTGAAAGAGAAATCAAAGGCAAACTTGTTTTATATTTTTTTTCAAATAAAAGCTGTTTGGTTTATGAAATTATTGGAGTTGGAGGGAGTTACGAACTATTGATTTTCGTCAATAAAAGCTTTATTTTTGGACGTATCCATTTAAAATATTGTGTGTAGATTTATTTTGGTTAAGGCATTCTCATCCATACATCATAATCAATGTGTGTGAAGATAAATTCGAATTTAACTAGCAAAGGCACCAGCCAATTATATTAGCAGATCTCTGTAATTACATTAACAGGACTATGTAAGATAGCAAAATTTTGGAAAGGTTATAGTAACTACCGATTTTCTCGCGATCAGCCACATATGTAGTATATACACTCCGGTTCACTTATTTTAATGACAAGCAGTCACTAATTCAGGCCATTAAGGATGCTTGGAATCAAATTTTGTTGGATTACATAAATTCTCTTTATCTCTCAATGAAAAACCCTATATTTGAAGTTATTAAAAACAAAGAGGGTTGTACCCAATACTAATAGTTCTTAAATAAAGTAAAATAAATTAAAAAAGAAACCACTATTGTCATGATTTTTTTGAAAACTCAAGATGTCTAGCTTCCATTTCCATTTTAAAATTCTGCAATCGGTTACAAATTGCAAAAGATACAGGCTGCTGAATATGGATTTGTGCCTTTAAATAACTGAACCGGATGTGTATAACCAAATGTTATACATTTTATGGCATGGACTTATTAAAGGATATATAGGGACTTCAACAAAGTTATTCTATGCCAGGGGGGAAAATATGAGGTTTTCTTACATAGAAAATCTTGGAAAGATTTTGGGGCCATAGCGCCTAATTGGGAATAGTTTAGTGATTTAAATCAAAGCTATTGACATCTAGTTTTATTATTTAATACCCTCATTCCCGAAAAAACCTGCAGAACAATCAAATTCGACGAAGAATTTATGAAATTGGTGTTTCGGGCGGACAAGATGCATCCATGGTGGCCACCAGGAAAAGGTTTAGTGATTAGGACTAGTATAAAATAAAAGCTGTTGACATTTATTTTCATTATTTAATACTTTAAGTCCGGATATACGATTATAATTTCATCTATCTTCGTTAGTCCGAATAACTAACTTGTTGACATATTTATGCATATTTGACATACATTCCGTATAATATGATCAGATAAACTTTTATGAATCGGCTTAAAATTGTCATTATTGTAACTCAACAGCAATATTATCATTCTTTGTCAAACATTTTCACATTGTTTGTTTTTCGAAGATTTAAGCTTTCAGACGAGATATTTAATTTTTTTTCCCGGAATACATCATACATACATACATATTTATTTATGAATGAATACACAAAGTCAATCATACATAGCACGCGAGTTGCTTAACAACTAATTTGTTTATTTTTGGTAAGAGTAGGATATCCGAGTGTTCCAGATCTGAGAACGTTTTTCGTAGAACACTTAAATGTGCCGAAGAAATTATTTAAAAAAACTCGATAGGTATGGTAAGCTTTGTTTCTTCATGTTATCGATAACGATGAAACCTGTATCGATATGACTTTGCATATATCATAACATCAATTTAAGGGAACCACAGACTTGTCGTTCATGAGCATTAATACCCGCAAAAACATTTTTGGTGTCGTAACCGGTTGGAAGCATGTGATATTCTGTGCTGTGTAAAGCTAACCTGACCAACTGGTTTTGACCAAAAATTAAATATTCATAAATACATGTATTTAGTTAAAATAAGACTAAAGCTACAAAATAACGAGTTCTATTTTGTATTTAATCATTTTATTATTATATATTCAAGTCGGCATGAGCCACCAAAACATGGTACAATCCCGCAAAAAGCGGGATAATCCCTCCAAAACCGGGAAGGTTGGTCACGTTGTGCGCTCTTAATTTACCCTACTAAGTCACTATACTTCTAATTGGAATCCGGTGCTATTCACGAAATTCCTTAAGATATTCCAGTGCATTCCCACAAGATTGGTCATGTCCGATATTATACTGTCCGAGAGGTAAATGGATCAAGCTTGTGTGAAGACCGGACAGTGGCACAGGAAATGCTCCATCGTCTCATTGTCCACCATGAATGCCCTGCACGCACTATTCGTCACTACTCCAGTACGGTACAGTTGGGCCCGTTATCCCGAATGCCCCGTTAAGACTCCCGTCAGAAAACTGGCTTTTCCAGTTTCAGCAAACCTTTCGTCCTCGATTCATCTGGGATATTTGTTATCCTGTCTACTGTTTCCTGGTTCCACAGGGCTATGTGGGCCGATTCCGCCCATTTACCCAACTCAGCCTCAGGCTCACCGTTTGGAGTTTCCTGGCTTTCGTTACCATTAGGTTCGCACGTTCGTTGGCCATTATGTCCCTGCACCCAGACGATGTTGAGTCTGCCGTGCGTGACATAATCGTTAATTACCTTCATACAGTCAAGGACCTTTCCATATTTGACAATATTGCCCCCATTTGCAATTTGGCTATCCGTGAAGATATTCGCTTCGGCTGGGTTTGTATTATCGCCGAACCATTTGATAAACTTCGTAATCGCCGAACTTCTGCTTGAAAGTTCGTTTTGTGATCCGGGAGGCGTAGGTTTGTTTTGGTTTCCTGATTTTCAAAGAAAAACCTAGACCTGTTCTTTCCCCTAGCTTTGAGCCATCCGTGTACAGCGGGTCACATTTGGTGTTTGTGCCAGGGTCCCATCCAGCCAGGCTTCTCTAAATGGCGTTAAAGTCGCAAAATTCGCTTTAACTCTTAATTCGGGTACTCGGTCGGATTCACTCCCATCTTGCGTGTAACCGACCAAAGACTCCATTATCCGTTGGTGTTTCGACTTAAGATCCCTGTTGATCCATTCACCTATTTCCTGTATGCGTTTTGCCGCAAGGGCGGCCTCGATTTGACCCCAATCTCGATTGGCTGGATGCCCTTGTCGAGGTTGTCCTTATTGCACATCTAATACCAATGCAGCACATTCGTTGAACCCTCTTCAGTATTGCGATATTGCATTTCCTCTCAACTGCCGTCCATCGTACTACAGAAGCATATGTTAGTACAGGCCTAATTACACTTCTGTAGAGCCAGTGTGTTATTTCCGGCTTCAGGACCCATTTGGATTACACAGTATCTCAATGTTGAAGTAAAAAAAAACAAATTAAATTAAAAAATTTTAAGGAAATTTTTCACTTTTGCGACTATTTAAGGGTTACCTAAACGGTGTTAAGAATCATTCCTAGGAAGTTGATATGTTCTAGAAAGTTGAGATCTTAGGATCATTCTTGTAGTTGATTGTTTCCTTGAATTTTGAACGGTTTGCTACCTATGGACCTGAACAGGGGGAAAAAGGTAAAAAAATGGAATTTTTTAAAGTTTTTCGCGATTTTGACCTTGAAGATGAAGTTTTCCGAACGGTTTGCAAGATATGAGCTTGAGAAAACGATCACTTTTTTGCAAAAATGACACCGAGGCCCCACTTCTTTTGGGGCCCATAAAAAAAACCTGGAGGACTTTGGGCAACACTGGGAGACAGGGGTCTTTTTTTTTGGTCTTTTATCACGTAGTGGTGTCCGTATATGGTTATATTTTTTCGTGTTACACTGTGTTATATAGCCCTTCTGCATAGCGACCAATATCAGTAGGCCTTATTGGCCCTATGTGGTACTTCCAATTCAATTTCCGATCTAAGATTACGCCTAAGTATTTAGCCTTATGGGATATTTTAATCGTCTTTTCCAGGAATCGTGACTCTTCAAACTTTGAGATTTTCGTGAATAGACATATTTCTGGTTTGTCCGGGTTCGTATTAAAGCCACTTGGCTGTGCCCAGTTGTACGCTATATGATAAGTTTAAAAATGAAAACTTTTTTGATCATTTGTTCCGTTATCATTGGTGTCTGATGTACTAAATACATTTTCACATTGTCGTCGTTCCCCTGTGGGTTTCGCGATCCCATGTGGATAGTGTGTATTCATCAGATGCCTTGACGTTTGTTCCATTGTCTCCATTCTCTTCCCTGTGTCGCCTGGATGTGCGTCTTTTTCATCTTCGACATGTTGTTGACGCTATTCACCTGTTAACTGAATATCGCCTCCAGGAGTTGCGTCCCGCCTTTCTCAATATTGCGTTGTATTCACTGAGACTTCTTTTACACTCCTCCCAGTATACTGGCAGTTTCTTACGCGTGGCCTTCTTGTAAAGTCTGCGGACCTTCTTCGAAAGATTTCGATTTTTTCACCCAGAGTTTTTCTTGGGCCGATTTCCTTTCTCGGATTGGGCACCTGTCTCGAAAGACTTTAACAGTGCTTGCGTGGTCCTTGTCACTTTATCGCCCTTACTAGTGTGTTCGAGTTAAGGGTGATTTAGTCGATTCCTAAGTAGGCTTCCGAACTTTGTCCAGTTTGTCTTGGTCCTGTTTCGGAAACTTATCGGTTTCGAGAATGAGTGCTCATTCGAAACCCTCCATTCTTCAATCTCATCTATAAGGTTTTCAGATCAAATTGTTGTATCCAATACCTCTTCCCTAATTTTATTGACAAAAGAGGTTTTGTTCCCAATATTCAGTGTTAAAAGGTCGTTAGTATTCGTAAATTCTACTAGGGTGTGACCCCTATGATTACAGTTAATACTACCCCATGACGTGTGGGGAGAGTTAGCATCACTACCTATTAATACTTCTTTACCTGTCTGTTTGGTCTTCTCTACCAGTCGTTGTAATTCCGACGAAGATGGCGGTGTCGGCGAATCATATGGCAAGTATACTGACGCCAGGTACATATTGCCATCTCCCTGTTTCAGCACAGTTGCATCCGATTTTGGCAACTCTGGGGAGAAGAGAAACAGATTTTTATGGCATAAGATCATGTTCTCGGAAGGGAGCCCGTCTTCGTATAGAATTGTTGGTAGTTAATATGATTTAATGCACCAACTTTGCCCCGAGTGGTCCAAGGTTTTTGTATTAAAGCAATGTGTATTTTACCTTTATTAATTTTATCCAACAGAGTGTGTGTCGCCGTCTTGCTCCGGTGGAGGTTTATCTGGATGACTTGTAACATTGGTCCTCCAGTAACCGGTCTATTTCACTTCTTCGGTCACTTCTTCTCCTTTTTAAGCGTGTGTCTTGACGCTTTGTCATGCCAATTGACACTTTGACAATTTTTATGCAGACAGCTTTGGTCACAAAGAACACCATACTTTTTGTCTTGGCATTACCAGCCATGGATGGCGGGTCTATTCCGATCAAAAGGAGAATGCCCTTCTGCCCCTCCTTCCTCTAGAAAACAACCCATTTATCTACGGTTAGTCCGGCGTTTTGCTTCCCAATTACCTTGAGTATGGCGCCCGATGCGAATTTGCTGTCACATCCTTTGATGTATACGGTCGCATTTGTCAGCCTGGGGATGTCTTTTCTCCTTACAAACGCTACCTTACCGTATACCCAGGGGGTAGGTTATGTTTAGGACACGGGACAATATGAGACAGTATACAACTTATTGTCACTACACTCGGAGGTCGGTTGACCCATTGTGATTGCAAATATATAAGAATATGATGAGGAAATAGAGACGAGAATGAAAACTGATAAGTGAAAATTTTTGAAGGACAGATAGACGTAGGACAGACAGAAGAACCACGCAATTATGATCCCAGTGTATATATAAATACGTACATCATCATCTGATAAGCCCTGATAAAAACATACAATACCATTCAAGATGAGGATCCATATGTGCAGGTCAAGGTTTACCATTCCAGATTCAAAGTGGGGTAGAAAGAACCAATAGACAAATCATCAGATGATGGTATCGCCTGCCTGGTTCCATGGCAGACCCGTGAGAATTCCATCAAATCCTCAATGGCCACATCGCGCAAAGAGGACAGGCCCTCTGCGTGAAAACAACCAAAGCAAGGCGACGCCTACGCTACAGGGCTGGGCACTGACGTAGAAGGTGCTCAATGGTTTCCATCTCTTCTTCATCACCACAAGCACGGCAGTAATCAGACCCGTTCACAATCCAGTTGCGAGTGAAGTTTTCAGCATCACAGTGACCCGTGATCACCCCTGTGAGGAGTCGCAAGTCGGCCTTGATCCGTCGAAGAAGAGACTTAGTTCTCCCTGAGTCCACTGCCGGCCATATGCCCCTCGAAATTCTGCGATCTACTCTGGCCTGCCGGGCAGCGTTGATCTCGTCCAGCGACCAGTGATCGATCAAGCCATACAAGTAACAGATCGGTAGATTTGCAGAGGCAATCAATCTCAAATCAGTAGAAGTGCATCCTGCACTAGCAAGACAGTATGGTTCAACATTCCCTGTGACATCACTATGTCCCGGAACCCAGCAGAGTCTTAGCTTGCCGTGCACTACGCTGTTCAAGGTCCGCTTGCAAATCCCTAACCAATTTGGATTTACACATCTGTGACCTGCTCGCACTGAGGGCTGAATTACTATCAACGCAGATGACGAATTCAACCGTTGGATACAAGCATGAGTCCATTATCTCAATTTCAGCTCTCATAATCGCCACGATTTCCTCTTGGAAGATACTACAATTCGCACCCAAACTCATCGAGAGCCCGAGTTGAAGGTCCTCACTGAAGATCCCCGATCATGTGCCCGATTCCACTTTGGAGCCATCTGCCAAGATCAGATCACCAGAAAGTGAGTGGGCATTGCCCAAAGTCTACAGTCGGCAGCATGTAGTCAGTGGCCTGACTCAAACACTCGTTCGGGTGATTCTCAATCAACTTCTGGAGAATGTTGGCATGCTCCTCAGGGGCATGCCTCCAGCTGCCCAATTCTCTCATGCGAAGAGAGAACAACAGTAGTCAAATTCTGGATTACATCCATCGCCACCTGCGGAGTGCTTCTCTTCGCCCCACTAATGCACATCGACGCAGAGCGCTGAACCTTACTCAGCCTTTTCAACTGGTTCCCCAATGCGTTCCAGCAGACTACGCAGCCATATGTGATAATTGGGCGGACGATAGCAGAAAAAAACACTGCACGATTTTCGCAAAAAGACCCCAGCTTTTTCCAATCGAATTCCTACAGGCGTAGAGTACGTTCAATCCCTTCTTCATTCGCTCCTCAGTATTTCGCTTCCAGTTCAGTTTTTTTTTTTTTATCAAGAACGATACCGATATATTTCGCCTCAGAAGGTAGAGATAGCTCCACGCCCTCCAACCTAGGTTTCCTAAAAAATCTGTTCCTGGCCTAAACTGACAACTCACCCAGGGCAACCTGCATGAGATCACTGATCGTAGGCAAAGATTTTCCACCGACAAGAATAACAACGTCGTCAGCATATGCAATAATTCTGCGTCGTCTAAACTCAAAGGCCTTAAGAATGCCGTCAACCACAAAAAGCCACAGCTGAGGGGATAACACCCCAACACCCCACCCTGCGGCGTGCCCCTTGTAGACAGCTTCCAAACTGATCTCACCCCTAGGTTCGAATTTACAATGTGATCTCTAAGCATGTTCGCAATTCATTCGAAAAGAAGAGGGGAACCCCAGCGGGTTCCAGAGATTCCCTAATAGTGTTGGATGACACATTGTTAAAAGCACCTTCTATATCCAAGAAGGCAGCCAAAGTGAAATCCCCAAACTTCAAGTTACGCTCAAGATAACCCACAACACCGTGCAGAGCAGTTTCCACAGATTTACCCCTTGAGGTAGGCATGTTGTCGACCACTCAAATAGCATGGGCCAAATTCGATTCCTAATGACCAAGTCAACCATTCTCTCCAAAACTTTCAATAGAAAGGATGAGAGGCTAATTGGTCTGTAGTCCTTAGGAGAGACATGACTAGTCTTTCCCGACTTGGTAATAAAAATGACTAGTACCGCCTTCCATTTGTCTGGTATCAGGAAAAGTCTAAGACAAGCCCTAGAGATACTCAGAAGATGAGGGATGACAAAAGCGTCACATTTCTGAAGCATAACCGGCAAGATCCCGCCATGACCAGGAGATTTAAAGGGCTTGAAGCTATGAATAGCCCAAAGCAACCTCGATTCGTCAACTATGTCTCCAATCACTCCCAGTTGCGAGATATCTGGTGTGGAAGTCGCCAGGTGATTCCTCTCCGCGGAGTTAAAAATCCACACAATTTGGAAAGTGAGTTTCCATAAGAAGCTCAGGTATCTCAGTTCCGGAGTTGGTCCATGACTCAACGGATTTCTTAATGTCGCCGAGAACTCCTTGAACTGATTAAAACTGTTTTTGTACACAGTCCAGTCCGATTCCCTTTTCGATTTCTTTGTCTTATTGAAGAGTCTCCAAGTTTACTTACGCAGAGCACACAACTCCCGTGTCCACCATACAGGCTGCCTCCTCTTACCCGGAAAGGTAAGACTGATGTCAGAGTGAAGGGTTGTTAGAAGCTATAATAGTTGTTCTGAACTCTTACTACAGGATGTCAGAGTGGCAGCTATTTTGTGGGCGATCGAGCATAACAAAAAAGCAATACACACAGCGTAAAATACACACACATCCACACAAAACCGATAGAAAATGACATCACAACAGAAAAATGAAAGATACAAACAAAATTAAAAAGAAGCCACATTATGTAGAGCGAGTTACGAGTATGTTGTGATGGATTCGGACGAAGAGTTTTTCATGTCACCAAATATTTTTAATTGGTTTTTTTCTAAAAACGGAGGGATCCACGAAATAAATAAAAACGGAACGATAAAGGCGAATTTTAGATTTTGTACTTCGAATGAATAAATATTAAATAAAATAAATCACAATAAATAACTTCGAAAAAACCGTATGCAAACAATGCATACACACACAAAACTGACAGAAACAAAGAAAATCCAAAGCAAGTTCTAGCTTTGAACCATAGACTAATACATACCTAGATAAACTTATTCTCTCATCTGACGTTTCATTTCACACTCTCATCGTAGGTTTGTGGAAATGAGAGCAATTAAATTTAAAATTATCTTACACCAGGTGGAGTTACAAAATATGTTCACTTAACTTCTTCCTGTCGTTTCGGTGTAGAGCTGAAAAATTTAAATATATTTTGCACTTTTTTATTGACTTTTATCGTTGGTATACATTTGTATTGTATTTAACACAACTAGTTTGCCACAAAAACACGAAATCCGGTGTTGTTCCTATGTTGATCGCTGTATACTATTGCCACTATCTGGTATTATTGAACCCATATTTTCCACCACCCAATGTTTACTTTCCATCGTACCTATGACGTTTAATTTATTGAGCGAATAAAACCTTCTATGGTATGTGTTATTCTATGGTGTATTCTTATCGAACTCGACCGAACGACATACCATAGAAGGTTTTATTCGCTCAATAAATTAAACGTCATAGGTACGATGGAAAGTAAACATTGGGTGGTGGAAAATATGGGTTCAATAATACCAGATAGTGGCAATAGTATACAGCGATCAACATAGGAACAACACCGGATTTCGTGTTTTTGTGGCAAACTAGTTGTGTTAAATACAATACAAATGTATACCAACGATAAAAGTCAATAAAAAAGTGCAAAATATATTTAAATTTTTCAGCTCTACACCAAAACGACAGGAAAAAGTTAAGTGAACATATTTTGTAACTCCACCTGGTGTAAGATAATTTTAAATTTAATTGCTCTCATTTCCACAAACCTACGATGAGAGTGTGAAATGAAACGTCAGATGAAAGAATAAGTTTATCTAGGTATGTATTAGTCTATGGAATACACAAGCAGTGGTTTGTTGCGAGATGACGTTCCAAAACTGTTATTGCTTCTAGCCTTCTCTCTGACAGCAGCTTAAGAGGGCATGTATCAATAAATCATTTATAAAGAAGATCTGTGAATTTGTAAACTTTCCAATTAACATGTCACTTGTGGTGCAGGGATTGGAGTCCAACCGAGGCAACCTAGTGACAAGTTCATGAAATTTCACCCAGTCAGTTTTCCTAGGATTCCTAAAAGGAACTTGCGATCCCGCCACGAAGGCAATAGTGAAGAGAATTGTACTATGGTCAGAAAAGAAGTAATCAACCGACACCCTACAATCCTTTACAAGCAATTCCTCGAAAGATAGGGATATGTCATTAACACTCTCGCTCAATTTATTACGAAACGTGGCCCAGGGTTCCCAGGGGGTAGAGATGCCATCCACTAGCTTCAGGTTAGTCAGGTTGGCAAAGCGACAAAGATTTTGATGTGAACAACAGCGGTTGTATTACACTGTGTGTAATTTTTTAATTCATGGAAATATAACCGTATACGAACACCACTACGTGATAAAAGACAAAAAAAAGACCCTTGTCTCCCAGTTTTGCCCAAAGTCATGCACTTTTTTTATGGGCCCCCAAAGATTTGGGGCCTCGGTGTAATTTTTGCAAAAAAAGTGATCATTTTGTCAGGCTCATATCTTGCAAACCGTTCGGAATTTTGATTTACTTTCTGAGGGAAAGTAATAACTCTTGTCATAAAAAATAATGATTCTTATATTTTGTGCTGCGTCCCTTGTTGCGTGTGCTGAGCTTATTGCTTTTATTGCTCAATGTTGAAGTAAACTGTGTTCAGAATCATTCCTAGGAAGTTCGTATGTTCTAAAAAGTTGTTTATCGAGATCTTAGTTCATTGTTTCCATGAATTTTGAACGGTTTGCTACCTATGGACCTGAACAGGGGGAAAAAGGTAAAAAAAATAGAATTTTTTAAAGTTTTTTGCGATTTTGACTTTGAAGATGAAGTTATTTTGATTTTATATGTTCACATTTTTTGTTCTTTAAGACAAGAGCTACAACTTTCCCTCAGAGTGTAAATCTAAATTCCAACGGTTTGCAAGACATGAGCCTGACAAAATTATCACTTTTTTTTTTTGCAAAAATGACACAGAGGCCCCAAATCTTTGGGGGCCCATAAATAAAGTGCATGACTTTGGGCAAAACTGGGAGACACCGGTCTTTTTGTTTTGGTCTTTTATCACGTAGTGGTGTTCGTACGAGGTTTGAATTTTATGTTTGGTAACCCTAGTGTTGCAATCTGGCAACTGACAGCTCTATCGTAAAGTTGGACATTTTTGAAGTTATGTGTACTCAGAACGTTTTGACATACGAGCGCTATTTGTGTTGTTTACAGTAACTTAATAGATCCATCTCGGCCCAAAAATGCATTTAAATCGCCAACATTTTCGTGCGATTATTTTTTACAACTTTCGACGTGGATTAACTCAGCAACAGTGCATGGATGAACTTAATTCAATTTTTGGCGATGAAGCTCCATCAAGCACCAGTGTTTATCGATGGTATGGTGAATTCAATCGTGGTCGTAGTTCACTCCAAGACGAATTTCGTGAGGTCGTCCAAAATCAGCTGTTGTTCCGAAAACCATTCATGCTGTACGCGAACTGATTTTGCAAGATCGTCATGTGATCTATCGTGAGATTGAGACAAACTTTGGCATTAGTGGGACCAGCATACATTCAATATTGCATAAACATTTGACGGTCAAAAAAATTTGTTCGCGTTGGATCCCACAATCGTCAATCGCTCAAAAAAAAAGGCTCGTGTCG
This sequence comes from Phaonia tiefii, assembly GCA_963931995.1. Classification (NCBI taxonomy): domain Eukaryota; kingdom Metazoa; phylum Arthropoda; class Insecta; order Diptera; family Muscidae; genus Phaonia; species Phaonia tiefii. The sequence goes on from OZ008367.1 coordinate 294,481,607, forward strand.
ATTGGTCGAAAGAAATGCTCCAAAAATACGATCGCGATGCTTCGAAACACGTCTATGACATCGTGACAGGTGATGAATCCTGGATTTACGCGTATGAGCCCGAAAGTAAAAAGCAGTCAACTGTATGGGGGTTTCAAGATGAGCCAAATCCAACAAAAGTTGTTCGCGCCCGAAGCACTTCCAAGCAAATGGGTCGCCTGTTTTTTTCGGAAAAACCGGACATGCCGCAACCGTACCACTAGAACAACGCAGAACAGTGAATTCTGAGTGGTACACAACCATTTGTTTGCCAGTTGTCTTCCAAGAAATCAGGAAAACCAACCGTTGAAGACGGATCACTCTTCACCACGACAATGCGAGCTCTCACACATCGGCTGGAACAACTGCATTTTTGAGCACCCAAAACATCGATTTGATGGGTCATCCGCCGTATAGTCCTGACCTGGCATCGAATGACTTCTTTTTATTCCCGTACGTAAAAAAGAAAGTGAGAGGTCAACTTTTTTCGACAAATGAAGAAGCGGTTGATGCATTCAGAATGCATGTTTTGGAGATAACTCAATCAGCGTGGCAAAATTGTTTCGACAATTGGTTCAAACGCATGCAAAAGTGTTTAAATCTTCATGGGGAATATTTTGAAAAACAATAAAGTGATTTTCGATGATTAATATTTGTTTTTGTTCTCTAATCCCGAAACATAAAATCCAACCCTCGTATGCGGTTATATTTTTTCGTGTTGCTTTGTGTTACTGATACGTTTAGGGGTCTTCCATAAGAAGAGCCCACATTTTAACATTTTTGTTTTCCCATATTTGATATTGTATCGATATTTTAAACTTCATCATCTCTCAAAAACTAAGAAAATAACGGATTCTTTTTGTGAATCTTTAATTCTACGTGTTCTATCGGCGAAAGTTGTGAGATCGTGGCGCCTCGGATGTTATACTCTCCCCAGAGTAATTAATATTTTGAAATTGTTCTGTTTTTTCTTTCAATTGTTATAATAGATAATAGTCGTGTTTTGGTTACAAGCAAGCGATTGTCGCTTGCTACATATGTTGCAAAGAAAACGGCAATTTAGCGATAAGTAATTTTATTCAAAAATATGAATAAGGGTTGAAAATGGTAAAAGATTTGAAAAAAAAATTTGTTTAAACTTAGCGAAAAAAAGTCGTCGCTAAGTGCTTCATATAAAACAAGCGAATATAGTTACAAGCAAGCGGTGTAACCAAAACACGCTTAATGTTCGATTCAAACACTATAGCTATAGTTAAAAATGTTCTTTATTATTTTCTTAAAACATTAACAGATATGATTAAGAGAAATACTCGTACAATTTTTGTTAATATTGACTGCTTGGTATTTTCTGTAATTTCCCTTGAATTCGTTGTTAAAGGCATGATATTTTTGTTTAGTTCTGTTTAAAAAAAAAAGTCACACTTGTATATTGTTGTGGTCTTATTCGTCTGAAATGGAGTGCTAATTAATTTATAGATTGGTATATTAATAAACATAGTATAAACAAATGTACAAATAATCTGGCGACGTATGCGAATTTATTGAAAACACTACACTTATGAATTTTCAAAATTAAACTCACATATAACCAAACATTATTTCAAACTATTTGGTAATGTGTGTTTTGTTTTTAAATAAAATTTCTAATGATTGATATTAAACTGAACTGTTTTGTGAATACTTGTCATATAATTATTGTCAGACTCATCTAAGGAATAACGATGTATGATGTGTGTACTTGTGTACCAAGAGTATTTAAGTACAATTACTTCGAGTCTCGTCGATATTCCAGTTACTCGTTCGTTGATTGTTTTTTAGTGTTCGATCTATCACACTAGCGTAAATTGTTGTTGCTATTGTGTGTGTTGTAATTTAACGGTGTATCTGTGTGCTATTCCCAAATCGAAATCATTGCACTCACCTTACCACTCTCTCTTTCTATCTCTCTTGCTCAGCCTGAGGTTGTTTCGTTGTAAGTTTGGTACAATCTTTGAGTACGCGACAACAAATACATACGCGTAAGGGAATACTAAAGACACTGAAAGAAAGATAAAGAAAACTCAAAACGAATCGTAAACGCTCTAGAGGCTCCTTAACCCGTTATGGATAATAAGGCAGCAGCAACGTTACAAAATACACCACCACCGGCTTCCAAAACAGCGGATGTGGTGTCACCAGTTGTCGTAAATAACAACAACAACAACAATAATAATATCAATAGTAAAGTAGCCACAACTAACGGTATCAAGGAGAATAATAGTAATAATATAACAACGACGACAACAGCGTCTATACCAATTGTGGTCACAAACACTTCAGCGGGAGCTGGTGGTTCCACAAGTTCTAGCGGCTCTTCATCTCCACCATTATCGGGCGGAATTAAAAATTCAGAGGTGAGTTATATTTTGTATAATGTCATACTCATTTATATGTGTTACCCTAAGCTACTCTATATGTAATGTTATTGAGAATGCATTTATGTTTCTTTATCTTAAACAAATTTAACTTTCATGCGCAATAACACATTGTATGTACAACTGTCAGTCTCATCACACGGTGGGGCTGATGCGATTTTAATACCATTAGCGCGTTACTTCTGTTTTTAAGCGGATTTCGTATCTAAAGAAAATAAGCAATGCAGAATATAATTCAAAATACAGTGGTGTGCGATGAAATAGAGTCAACACTAATGAACATTTTCAAAACAAAAACAAATGTAGAAAAATTAAATTTTGTTTATAACTTTTATTTTTAATTCTTCAATTAAGAACTAGATATAACATTTTAAAACACTAATGTCGTAATTTAAAATTAAATCATAAGATATAAATCAAAATATTTCAAAATGCCCCGTTTTGCCTGTGAATTAAAATAGAGTCATCGCGATTCATCAATAAATAGCTGTGTCAAATAAAATGTATGTTTTATTAATCCTTTATATTATCTCAGTACTTTATGAAATAACTATTATTTCTTATCACAGCTAAGCAACGCCTTGGCATTGAATCATCAAGTCTTCACAAGTCATGTTTTCCACGCCGATTGTACCAGTGTCATAAGCTCATCTTTATTAAATTAATTCGTTTATTCCTTTGATAGACACTTTAATGTCCCGCCACAAATTCTGAATAGGATTTAAGCCCGGCGACTTCATAGACCATCTTAAAACTATGACACTATTATTTTCAAACGAAGCTTTTGCTCGCTTCGATGTGTGTTTGGGGTCGATATTATGTTGAAACACCTATCGAAGCGGCATTTCCCATTTAGCACAAGGCATCATGATGTTTTTTTTAATACAGTGGTATAATATGCAGCGTCCATTGTCTGTTCAATTTGGAATAAAGATTCTGTCCCAATGTAAGAGTAACAATCCCGTACCATTATGTTTCCGCTACCACGTTTAACTGTTTGGATTGTGTTCTGGGGCCTGAATTCGGTGTTGGAAGGTCTTCGTACAGGAAGATTACTCTTATCATAATTACCCAATCTCACTTTAGTTTCAGCTGTCCTCAAAATATTTCGCCATTTGCGTACGGACTATTTCACATGCTCCTTGGCAAAATGCAACATTTTTTGAACGTTCCGTTTGGATAGAAATGGAACTTTTCGGACACTTTTTGCCTTTAAATTGTTTTTAGTTGGCAATTTTCTTAATGTAGAGGTGTCAACATCCCGATCGTATTGCATTTTAAGGGCGGAAGAGGTAACAAAAGTCGAACTCTACGTGGCGCAATATTTTTGGTTTCAAATGTTCTGTAATTTTCAGGGTTTTACCGTCTGTTTCCTGGATTGGGGTTATATTTTATTCCGGTCTCCAACATTTTCTTTGAGCATCCAATTATGTCAGTAAGTTGTATGTAGCTTCTGAATTCTTTTATCGTCTCTTTTATTCTTTCTTGGCGCTCATGATTGCAATATTTACATCGTCCCATTTTGGAACGTCAATAATGACAATTTATTAATGCTACTAATAAACAATAATCATATTTAGAAGCTAATCTTTGTATTCAAATTCAAATCCAAACTACCATTAACCATTTCAAAAAAAATATTTTTTTGTAATTGACTCTATTTTATAGCACACGTCATTACATAGCCTTTAAAATACTGACACTGACCTGGAGAACAGTAGTGTACAAAATTTAATAAAAATGACGGCCATATATTCAGCAGAGGACCGGTCAATCAGGTTCAGAATTTCTTGACATGAAACATCTTGGACCACTGATTTGCAGAGAATAAAAGTTTTGACGTGTGTGTGACTCTATTTTATCGCACGCCACTGTACATACACTCATGTACACTAAAGTAGCACAAATTTTGTCACAAAAACAAACACATTTATTTATTTTTTTTTACTCCAAATAACAAAAAGCTTTATCATAAAAAAACAAACACAATTTTAATAAATTTAACAGTTGTCTGCAAATTAAAGCCATCAATTAATTATATGCCAATTTTAGCTGGACGCTAAAATAGTACAAATTAAAATTTCTGAAATAACAAAAAATATATTTCTTTAATTAATAAAAATATTGATGTTTTTCGATTACCTGGAATAACGGTTATTTTCAATTACGGCTTAACATCTACCGGGCATACTTGTAATCAAATTTTGGCAAAGCTCTTGGGGAATCGAATGCCAAGCACTCTGTATTCCGGTCCAATGATTATCCAAGTACAGGGTGACTGATGAATATTGCTACATTAAGAAACTCAAATAACTTTTTTTTTCAGTGTATGGAATTAATTTTTTTTTATTCATGTTAAAGCTCATTCAATTTTATTAAATATATCTTAATTAGTTTTAAAAATAATGGAATTTAAATTCACCGCCTGCTCGTTGATGCATGTGCGGCATCTTACCAAAAAGTTGTTCATTACTGCTTGGAGAGTTGAGAGAGGAATAGCCGCAATTGTTTCTCGAATGTATTGCTTTAGTTCACTCAAATTTGTTGGATTTTCTTTGTGTACTTCCTGTCTGCAATATCCCCACAAGAAAAAGTCAGCTGCAGTGGGGTCAGGTGACCTGGGGGGCCAATGGAATGTGGAGTTTCTGGATATCAGCTTATTGGGAAATTTTCGTCGCAATTCTGTCTATAACAGGCCGAGCACAGAGTTGAAAGGAATTCTCATTCGGCGTAATTCTGGATACAAAAACTCTCTCGACATGCTCAAGTAACCAAGTAACGGTCTCCAGTAACCGTAACGGTGTGACGGTTTTCTTCGAAGAAGTAGGGCTCGACAATGCAGCGTGATGAAACTGCACACCACACTGTGATACGAAGTGGATGCAATACCGTCTCATGGAGTATCTGTGGGTTGGAAGCACTCCATATTCGACAATTTTGTTTTGTATATGTTGCCGTATAAACCGAAATGGGCCTCGTCAGACATGAGAAGACAGTTCAACAAGTTTAGGTCCTCTTCCACCATTTGAAGCATCTTCTGGGAAAATTCCCAGCGAATCGGCAAGTCTGCTGCGTTCAGTTTGTTGGCCATTTGAATTTTATATGGGAATAAGTCCAAATCTTTGTGCATAATTGGCTGCAATGACTGTCTGGTTATACCCATTTGAGCAGATAAACTTCTTGTCGAAACTCTTGGTTTTTTTGCGGCGAATGTTTCCTCCGTCCGAACTGAAGGGTTTCGATGGTAAGGTCTTCTGTTGACTGTCCCATGCTCGGCAAAATTGTTAACAAGTCTCATTATGGTCCATCTGCTCGGAGGATTGCCGCCAAACGTGCGCCTAATATCTCTTTGGACCGAAACTATGGACTCCAGTGCATTATAGCGGCGGACAATCCAACTTCTTGTTTCATTGCCCCAGTTATTAATTTTTGTTAAATCTAAAAATCAATCTGCAAAATAAAAAAAAAATCAACCAGATTCATTAAATAGAAAAAAAGTTATTACATTTTTTTTGGTAGCGGCTTTCATCAGCCACCCTGTATATATTTATATATGTTGAGCGATTTTACTTTTCACCTCATTCCAGAGGTTTTCTATAGGGTTCGAATCCGAACTTTGAGCCGGCCAGTCAAAAATGGGGATTCTTGTTTCAGCAAACCACTCTTGTCAATTTTTGATCCATCCGATTTACCTTTGTTTCATCACTCCAAACAATTTTCTTCTAGAATGGGAGATTTTTTGATTTACGGGGATAAGCAAAGTGTAAACGCTTTTCAATATAATATTCGGCTTGCTCGTCCAAAGAGCTGAGCGTCATTGAGGCGTCTTCGGATAAGCCTGTCTGACACATTTAACCCAAATTCAGAGTTAACTTCGTTGGCAATATCACGTGATAAAGTGAACAGATCCTTCTTTAACTTCCGGACAATAACTCGTTCCATTGCTTGGGTTGCATATTTTCCTACTTTTTATTGTTTTCCATTATAACATTTTTATTAGTTTTGATGGAATTAATAACATTACTTATATAGACCAGTCTTCTCGATCGGTTAAGAAGTTTTGCAATTTCACATGGCTTAGTGCCTTCCCTATAACGGGTCCGCCAAATAACTTTTTTTTTTGAAAATGAGACTACTGAATATTTTCTCAAATTTCTTTTTTTATTTGAAAGTACAATCCTTCCGGTTAATAATGGAAAATAATTTCATTCAAATGGCTGCCTCGGCTGGCCATGCAGTAGCCTACACGATCGGTCCAATTTTTAAGCACATTATCGATTGTGTGCAGCTGTATTTCACCAATGGCTTCACGAATATTGTCCTTTAAAGCGTCAATTGTCTCTGACTTGTCAGCGTAACACTTATCTTTGAGGGCACCCTACAAATAATAGTCCAACGGTGTCAAATCGCAGCTCCGAGGTGGCCAAACGACATCAGCTCTGCGGCTGATAATGCGGTCTTCAAAAACAGGGCGCAAAACATCGAGTGTAGCTTCGGCTGTGTGGCACGTAGCGCCGTCCTGTTGAAACCAAATGTTGCCAATATTCTCCTCTTCAATTTTTGTGAACAAAAATTCGTTCAACATGGCCCGATAACGGTCGCCATTGACTGTAACGGCCACTCCTTGCTCATTTTCGAAGAAAAATATGCCTCTGGACCACAATCCGCACCAAACAGTGACTCGCTTTGGGTGCATCGGCTTTTCAATGTATACGTGCGGGTTTTCTGTACCCCAAATGCGACAATTTTGCTTGTTTACATACCCGCCAAGATCAAAATAGCTTCATCTGAAAAGATGATTTTTTTTTTGGCAAAATCGGCATCTTCTGTAAGTCGATCGCAGGCCCACTTAGCGAAGCGAAAAGGCATTGGATGGTCAGTTGGCTTCAACTCCTGAACCAATTGGACTTTGTATGGCGTCATACCAAGGTCTTTATGCAAAATTCGTCTCAATGATGTCTCCGAAATGTTCAATTGTTGAGGACGACGGTGAATTGATGTTGATGACGCTTCACGCACACTTTCTGCCACTGCAGCAATATTCTCGGGTGTACGCACTATTTTAGGCTTTTCACGCTTTGGTTTATAGATGAGGATGCCAGTTGCTTGCCCTTTTTTCACAAGATAACGAACATACGGAGCTGACGGTGCTTCTCTTCTTCCAAAATGATTTTCAAAGTAATGTCGCAATATTTCCCAGCGTTGTTCAAGCGTATACACAACCATATTCGTTCAGCGGAAGGATAAAACTAATTATCTGTCAAATCAGACATGAGCAAAGTGTTACCATTCACGAAATAAGCACTAGTTGAAAAAAAACGTTAGATGGCGGACCCTTTACATAATGTGCGTGAAGATAAATTCGAATTTAACTAGCAAAGACACAAACCACTTTCGTTAGCAGAGCGCTGTTATTACGTTAACAGATATCTGTTAATGTACTAGAAAGGGAAGTATATTGAAATAAGCAAGGTTTTTGGAGAATTAAATTAATAAAAAAATATGAAACTGACAAATCGTATAAAAAACATTACGAGCTTTCAGTATTAGTGGCACAAATCTTGAACAGCTTACCAGCGAGCATTATATTTTAGTTCAATGTATATAATTTTAGAAAGGACATTGAGCTCAAATCAAGGATTCTTCCCCAACTAAATGAATATTTAGCAATAGGTAGGAGTATGTTCTTTTGGGTTATATTACTCCGAGGTTTCAGACGAACTTGAGAATACAATAATTTTGGGCGTTTTCTTTTAGCACTTTACACTACTTTTGAACAATTCACTGTGTCCAAACCAAGGACCCTTGGCGGACAAGGCTTCCACCAGATTAAAGCCCCTCGCTTGTGCTTTCCCAATTTACCTCCCTTATATTTCAGAGGAATTTCAGAACAGCGATGTATGGAATTTAGTATTGTCCCATGTATTAACAATTTCGCCCACTGTGTCCAAATTAAGAAAACCTCGCGATTTAAATTTATGCCAGACGTTAGCACATCACTAGTGCTTTCCAAAATGATATTAACTATGATCGTAGCGAACTCGAGAACAAACTTATTTGAAGTTTTATATTGGACCATGCATTAACATTTTCGCCCACTGTGTCCAAATTAAGAAAACCTCGCGATTTAAATTTATGCCAGGCGTTAGCACATCACCAGTGCAATTTTTATATTGGACCATGCATTAAAATTTTCGCCCACTGTGTCCAAATTAAGAAAACCTGGCGATTTAAATTTATGCCAGGCGTTAGCACATCACTAGTGCTTTCCAAAATGCTATTAACTATGATTGTAGCGAACTCGAGAACAAACTTATTTGGAATTTTATATTGGCCCATGTGTTAACATTTTCGCCCACTGTGTCCAAATTAAGAAAACCTCGCGATTTAAATTTATGCCAGGCGTTAGCACATCACTAGTGCTTTCCAAAATGCTATTAACTATGATTGTAGCGAACTCGAGAACAAACTTATTTGAAATTTTATATTGGCCCATGTGTTAACATTTTCGCCCACTGTGTCCAAATTAAGAAAACCTTGCGATTTAAATTTATGCCAGGCGTTAGCACATCACTAGTGCTTTCCAAAATGCTATTAACTATGATTGTAGCGAACTCGAGAACAAACTTATTTGAAATTTTATATTGGTCCATGTGTTAACATTTTCGCCCACTGTGTCCAAATTAAGAAAACCTCGCGATTTAAATTTATGCCAGGCGTTAGCACATCACTAGTGCTTTCCAAAATGATATTAACTATGATTGCAGCGAACTCGAGAATAAACTTATTTGAAATTTTATATTGGCCCATGCATTAACATTTTCGCCCACTGTGTCCAAATTAAGAAAACCTCGCGATTTAAATTTATGCCAGGCGTTAGCACATCACTAGTGCTTTCCAAAATGATATTCACTATGATTGTAGCGAACTCGAGAACAAACTTATTTGAAATTTTATATTGGCCCATGCATTAAAAATGTTAATGGGCGAAAATGTTAATGCATGGGCCAATATAAAATTTCAAATAAGTTTGTTCTCGAGTTCGCTACAATCATAGTTAATATCATTTTGGAAAGCACTAGTGATGTGCTAACGCCTGGCATAAATTTAAATCGCGAGGTTTTCTTAATTTGGACACAGTGGGCGAAAATGTTAGCAACTTTACCCTACTGCCCTCCGACCGCCAAACCGAAAATTTTGAACCCGCTGCCATTTCGAACCCTTATATTTTCGGACATGGTCCTAGTGGACTTTTCTTCATGAAATGGGCCAAGGAATACGCAGGAAAATTTTGTCCGGAACTTCCTGAATCACTCTGTATTTATGTGTGCTACTGGGAAGGGCCACAACGTGAATCGCTTTTTCTACCCGAGGCTCTACTGAAAAAATCGTAATGGCTGACCATTTGTGAAATATAATAAAGAAAAACGCAAGTAATTAATACGCGCTTGCCTTGCATGAACTAGAGTTGTATATACCTAAGTATATTGTTTGTGTACCAACGCATAGTGATAACCAAGGCATAGTTGAAACCTTCTGAAAACAAAAAAGTGAGAGACAACAAAGAAAGGAGAAGCAAAAGAGCAGCAGACTCATTTCATAAAAAAAGTAATGCATTCAGTAAAAAGGTTCATTTTAAATATTTTAATTTTTTGTATTAATTATTTGTTTTAATTATAATAAATAACAAAAGAAAGAATGATTCGTTTCTAAATATTATTATGTTTGGGAGTAAATACGCATATGTTTCCACCTAAGTATATGGAGGTTTGGGGGAAACACGCGAATGCTTGCACGTAAGTATATGGATGTTTGGGATGAAGCTCGCATATGTTTCCACGTAAAAGCATTTAAGTACTCCTGAGTTTGGGACTTGCAAACATATAAATGCTTGAAGCGTGTTCCAAACATATGCTTGGTTGCTGCAGAATATTTTTGGGAGAATATGTAACAGACGCCGATTTTTTCATGGTGTATTTCTGCACAATAGAACTACTGTATCCTCTTAAAACAAAAAAATTTTTGAGATTGACATGGCTATGTCAGGTTTTGGAGAATTTGTCGCAATTTATTTTCTAACATACATAAGTTAAATTCAATTTAAATTACATCAGTTGACATCTGGAACACTTCAATTGCAATTTAAAAGACGTAGAATAAAATTAAAAATACATCAATTTAATAATATGTTAATGTATGAGAAGAAATGCATACTACAAGATAATCTGTCAGAGAGATGTTTCTAAGTGACAATGGGTAGTTCTAGCTTGGCTAGTTTTGAACTCCGTGACAAGTTTATCATCAGATGTTCAACTACTATCGGTAGATCGTCAATCGTATATACAGTATTGCGCAAAACCTAAGCAACTTTTGTAGCAATTTCTTAAAATAAAAAATATTTTTAAAAGATATCAATTAAAAGTAATAAATAAATGACAATATTTCATTTATTTCATTATTGGCAACATAAATATTTGCAAAATAATGCGCAGAACTTAAGCACGAAAGTAACGAGTATTTTCCAAGAAATGAAGAGTAATTGCAAAGAAAATTCAATTATGCTTCAGTTGTGATCGATTGTGCCCCGCATGACAATCAATTTTTTATTAAAACAATGAGCCTTAAAATATACGATAGACATTTTAAATTGCTCATGCTGGAGCCATATAATGGAGGTCAGTCACAATGTGAAACAGTCAAAAAATATGGTGTGAACAAAGAGCATTGTGTCACGATTAATAAAACAATATAAAATTACGATCACTTGATAGTACCAACAAAGGTGGACAGCTTCGCACGACATCTGAGCGAACAGACCGAGAAATTTGCAAGTTGACAAAGCAAGACCCTTCTGTCTCCTCTATGGAGACCGTAAATACTTCGGAACTTAATATCACCAAAGAAGTACTGTTCGGAGAAGAGCCACGGAAAATGAGTTGAAAATGTATGCACCATGCAAACAACCAATGCTTAGAAATAAACATTTGGGTAAACGGTTGGTACATAGCGTTGTTGTTTCAAGGATCATAAAAAGTTTTTAGTCCAAATTTTTTTTTAAACGTAATTTATTCGGCTCTGATGGGAAGTGTCACGTTCACCGCAACAAAAGGAAAACGGCTGGATCTACGCTTCTGTAAAATAACAATGGCGGAGGAAGTGTGATGGTCTAGACATATTTCTGTGGTATCGGTGTTGGGCCCCTTCATGTCATTGCAGAGTAGAACCTGCAATTTCGATTTGTTTGTCAACACGGCAATGATCCGATACACACTTCGAAGTTCGTCACGGTCTAGATGAAAACGGTATCAGTCCTTGATTGGCTGGCACAATTGCCAGACTTGAATCCAATTGAAAATCTTTTTCGAATCCTCATACGCAAAGTTGGTGGAAGGTATTTATGCAAACGCGAAGATCTTATAAGACGAATGGACATCTATTACGATGTAAATAATGCACAATGTTCATGAAATCCACGCCGTAACGTTGTCAGCATTAAAAGATTTTATACAAAATATTGAAAAGTTGCTTAGGTTTTGCGCAACTAAAATTTGAGTACATATTGTTTTCGTCACATATTTTACCGATATGAATTTCGATTTTTTATTTTGCAAATATTTAGGTTGCCAATAATGAAATAAATGAAATATTGCGTCTTTTATTTTTTTTGATGTGTTAACATCTATAGGCACGGGTAGGGCAATCTATCGAAGTGAACACATGCAAACAACAATAGTCTCTGCCTGAAAATAAGTACATATGATGGTATTGATGTAGCGGCAGCGAACAAACAAGCAGGTCGTCGTCGCCAAGGAGTATTGAATCATGGATCGAATTGTATGACTCAAAAGCACTGACGACATCTGGAGAATGATTCATTTTGATAATTTTGATGTGAAACGTTGATGCCTTTTTTTAACATTTAATATTCTATAAAGAGAATAAGACTCATAAGACTACTCAGACTCTCTACGTGAGAGCGGAAAAAGAGTGCAATAAGTTCTCTATACTATTCAATACTGTTTCACGTTGCTCTGTTTATAACAAAACAAAAAGAATTATTTCTGTGAGCTAAATATTTCCTTTTATTCAGTTGTATGCCAGCATTCAAACAAGCAGGTCGTCGTCGCTCTGTTTATGACAAAACAAAAACAATTATTTCAGTGAGCTAAACATTGCTTTATATATTTTAGCAATATTGCATCTAATGTTAAAGCAGATGTAAGAAAAAATAAAGTACAATAGAAAAGGAGCCTTCAGCACCAAAACTATTCTTATTTTATTTACCAATGTAACATTTACTAATGTGTTCATAGAAATCGAACAGGTACCGAATACCAAAAAGCTGTAAACATATTGCCCGTGAGTTCAAAACACTCATTGATTTTTTTAATTGATATCTTTTTAAAATATTTTGTATTTTAAGAAATTGCTACAAAAGTTGCTTAGGTTTTGCGCAATACTGTATATAAAGGGTCCGCCAAATAACTTTTTTTTTTGAAAATGCTATAAAAACAAAACTACTGAATATTTTCTCAAATTTCCTTTTTTATTTGAAAGTACAATCCTTCCGGTTAATAATGGAAAATAATTTCATTCAAATGGCAGCCTCGGCTGGCCATGCAGTAGCCTACACGATCGGTCCAATTTTTAAGCACATTATCGATTGTGTGCAGCTGTATTTCACCAATGGCTTCACGAATATTGTCCTTTAAAGCGTCAATTGTCTCTGACTTGTCAGCGTAACACTTATCTTTGAGGGCACCCCACAAATAACAGTACAACGGTGTCAAATCGAAGCTCCGAGGTGGCCAAACGACATCAGCTCTGCGGCTGATAATGCGATCTTCAAAAACAAGGCGCATAACATCGAGTGTAGCTTCGGCTGTGTGGCACGTAGCGCCGTCCTGTTGAAACCAAATGTTGCCAATATCCTCCTCTTCAATTTTTGTGAACAAAAATTCGTTCAACATGGCCCGATAACGATCGCCATTGACTGTAACGGCCACTCCTTGCTCATTTTCGAAGAAAAATGCCCCAATTATGCCTCTGGACCAAAATCCGCACCAAACAGTGACTCGTTTTGGGTGCATCGGCTTTTCAATGTATGCGTGCGGGTTTTCTGTGCCCCAAATGCGACAATTTTGCTTGTTTTTGTTGACGCTTGAAAGGACAATATTCGTGAAGCCATTGGTGAAATACGGCTGCACACAATCGATAATGTGCTTAAAAATTGGACCGATCGTGTAGGCTACTGCATGGCCAGCCGAGGCAGCCATTTGAATGAAATTATTTTCCATTATTAACCGGAAGGATTGTACTTTCAAATAAAAAAAGAAATTTGAGAAAATATTCAGTAGTTTTTTTTTATAGCATTTTCACAAAAAAAAAAGTTATTTGGCGGACCCTTTAGTTAACGTCCCTCCCAATATTTATAAGCGAGGTACAAAAATGGGCATGGCCAAAATTTATTAAGATCGGTTATGATTTATTGGAGATATCGAGTCGGCAAACCGTAAATACGCCCAACTTTTGTATGGGAGGTACGACAATGGGCGTGACACAGCAGTCAGTTATTACTTACACAGTAGCTTTTAGCAAACTATTGCCTAGTACCGAATTTTATTAAGATCGGCTGTAGTTTACGAGAGTTATCGTGTCGATCAACCGGACATCCGCCCAACTTTTATATGGGTGTGGCGAAACAGCTAATTTTCTATAGGAGAGGATTGTTTGACTAAACATTGACTAGTTAGTACAAACTTTCAGAAAGATTAGTTCGATTTTGCGGGAAAAATCGCCCTTGTTTTAATCGCTGATTGGTCGGAAGTGTTTCCCGCGATTTATAGGATTGATAATCCGGACGAACACCCTGTTGTGTATGGGAGGTACCAGAATGGGCGTGACAAACTCGCCAATTTCCTCCAGTTATGTAGGCATTTACAGATTATTAACGGGTGTGAGAGTTGAAGCTATTCACATTTGCCAGAAGAAAGGTTTGAAAGAAATATGATTTTGTGCTTAATGTGTCGATTTCTATGGGAGGTACCATAAGGGGCGTGGTCAAAACGCCCATTTTCAATCCCAAACTCAATATTGGTAAATAATAGTCACTGACAAAATTTCATTGGGATCTGTAAAGATTGACGGCAGTTATCGTGTTGACCAGCCAGCCAGACAGACAGACGGACATGGCTCAAACGTCTTAAAAAGCCCTAAAACGAATTTCGTCCAAAGATACTAAGGGTCTAATATGGCTCCTTCTATGTGTTATATTTTTGTACGTATTAAATAATATATACCCCCATCCCTACGGGTGAGGGTATAAAAAGTGTGAATGTATTGATATTTTCTCCGCAAAACTGTCTCGTATAAACGCCAAGTAACAGCTTATTATTTTACGGAAAAATATACATATGTTTGGGTTTCCCTTTTTGAGCCGCATTACAAAAAGTTTTGAATTTTTATTGAAAATTTACTTTTCTATGGTAATAAGGGTCAGCTGAGCCCAAACTCGCTATCGCTATTTCGCTATCTCCTACAGTTTTGCCCGAAGTCGAAAAATTGAAATTTTAATGACCCCAAATTTTTTTCCGACCGGAGGCATCTGGTACTTCAACTTTTATATGTATATCTTTTTCCTCAAAAGTAATATATTTTTGAGTAATATATTTAGTTCGAAAACTCGAACAGTGGCTGATAATGGGTTAAATGAAATCCCCAAACACGAGATTTCGATTGTGTTCGGGGCTTTAAATGAGTGAAAAATTGAAATATTTAACAGATTTCTCTAAAACAAATTTTGTTGTAATATAATACTGTGTTACCTACCTCTATGTTAACATTTTTAATTTCGCTGACATCAACACCAGTACGCAAAATGATCTATAATATTGTTACGAATTTCCTTATTCGTCCTTTTTGCGTTGTTTTATTCCCAATAATAAAACAAGGTTCGTTTTAAATTAAGATAATTACAACGGTTTCACTTCTTTTTATTTTACTTATATAGCACAACAGTTTACTTTATTTATAACACTTTAACAAGTCTTGTATTTTACTACCAATTCGCGTTGCTTACTTTACGGGGTTTAATCACAAACTGAACTCTCCACTCCAAAGACCTCCGCTATTTATACCAACTCACCATACTCAAATGAAGGTATATCTAGCGAATTCAATAACCTTCTAAAATCTGGATGTTGTTGTTGTTGCTTATCTTTGTAGAACAATCTCGAATCGTGGAGAGTTATCTTTACTGAGGTGAATTCATGTTACTGGTACGTTGTTACAATGCATACTTTCAGGCGCAGCACTAACCGCCTGTTATTTACATACTGTTAGTAGAGTCATTAACAGTAAGCAAAAGCTTTTACTTATTCGTAACAATATGAAGATTTTCGGGTCCTGCTGCCGATATTGCACCCCACACCTTTATTGACCCCGAGCCGTGTTTTATGTTGATATTTGGCTTTAAAATGAGAAATGTTGGCCCGACCACCCCATGGGGCAACGAAAAATCGCCCAAAGAAAAAACGCACAAAATTTTTTTGAAAAATTGCCCAAAAAAAACCCATACAAATGAGTGGGTCTTATTTCATAAATTGTGGGCAATATTTCATTTTCATCGAAAAAAATCGCCCAAAATACGTTTATGAAAAATTTGACAATTTAATATGAAAACAGACCCATTGTGGGCCATATTTAATAATTGTAGATACGAAAAATAGCCCAAAAATAATCCGGAATAATTCCGAAAGTTGTGGGCGATTTTTCGTTTTCTTATTTTAAGTAAAACTGATATTGCAATTGATGCGAGACTACACGAAACCGTTACGTATCTAAACGCTCTTAGCAACCACCTACATTTTGTGTTGTTTATTAAATTTGATTTTCAAATGATTTTTTAAAAGTAACTTTACTATAGCGGCGCTCGCTAAAACAAAACATGAAAATTTTTTTCCAAAAAATCGCCCGATTTTTTTTTACATTATGAAGCAATTATTTCCACAGAGTAACCTCATGCTAGAGAGAATATTTGGCTCATCTGACGTTTCCTTTCACTCTTATTGATGCGGTCGGTGTGATAGAGAGATGTTTGACGAAAAGTGACATACACCAGGTGGAATTACAATTACAATTACAATTTTGGTCCAAAACTGTGAAATTTAAATGTGTTTTACACTTTTTTATTGACTGTTATTGTTAGCATACATTTGTGTTGTATTTAACACAATAATTTTAACACACAAAACGAACTGCCGTTGTTGTTATTTTGTTCGTTGTCTTGAACCATTGCCTCTATCTGGTATTAGTAAAGCAATTATTTTCAACATCGAACGTAAATATCAAACCAGGCCAAATGTCATAAATTTGGTGAGAGAACTATTAGGTCTACTACTAGAAGTATTATTCTATGATTATTTCTCCAAAATTGGGCGATTTTTTGATTGCAGCGCTTACTTGAATACAATACAAAATTCTTTTCAAAAAGAATCGTATGATTTTTTAAAAGTGACTGTATTATAGCGGCGCTCGCTAAAACAAAACATGAACAATTATTTTGAAAAAATCGCGCGATTTTGGAGAAATACAATTTTCGCCTGCAGCGCTTGCTCTTGTACATGAGAACGTGGGTTCGATCCCTGCTCAAACCACCGTACATTTCTTTCGACGACGGTCACCTCGCTTAGTGATGGCGACACTATCGAGTATATAGCCATAAAAAAACTTCTTAAAATACCGTTCGGAACCGGTGTAAAACTGTAGGTCCCAATCAGTGAGTGTAAAACTGGAAAGCGCACATCTCACTGATTGTGAGAAGCTCTCCCCCATCCCTTCATGGGATGATTTGGGACACCATGTATGTTTGTATGCTTGCTTCAATATACTATGAAACAATTATTTCTCCAAAATCGCACGATTTTTTGACTGCAGCGCTTATTTAAACACAATATAAAATGGCTGAGATTTAATCTATTTCAAATATTGAAGTTTTGGGCTCCTACATGTATTTCTTATTTCATTCTCACTATGAAAAATTGTCCTATATTTGTGGGCGATTTTTCATATTTCTTTTGGGTCATTTTGCATTTCTTTTTTTTTTTTTGGGTTAAATTTCATATGTAATTTTGGGCTATTTTTCATATTTTGACCCAATTTTAAAAATTGGGCGATTTTTTATAAAATTGTTTGGGTCATTTTTCTTTTGGGCGATATTTCATGCCGCTCCACCCCATACACTTATGAATAAGTCGGTCCGACATTTGAAATTTAATTTTGGGTATTTTTTTACCTGGTAAAAAAAAAATTTTTTTACCAGGTAAAAAAAATGTTAAAAAAAAATTAAGTAATGGGATGCTGCGAAACCTGGCGTTTACACGGGACAATTTTGCTCCGACATTAACAATACATATGTATGTACATTCGTAAATTTTTACCACCACACTTACATTTGTCTCACTTGCCTCGCCACTATCTCTGATTTTTCGGCCACCAGTAACTTCGGCAAGAGATTTGACGTAAGTGGCCAGATCCGTGGCGTTTCCTGGTAATTTGAGAAATAAAAAATAAAACATCGCTAAATACCGCACAAATTAGGAAAATGTATTTTTATTTGGAGATTTTCGTAAGTTTTATTGAAATATTGTTTTCCAATGCATACATATAAACATGTATGTATGTATACGTCTCTAATTTTGCAAAGTACAATACGTAAATCAGTTTCATTGTAATTTGTGGAAATAAAGCAAAACACAAAAGCAAAAGAATGCAGAAACAAAACACACAAAAAAAAAGTAAAATCAGAGCACAAATTTACACGAAACGACAATGTCCGCGGTTGCTTAAAACTGTACTGCCTTTATAACTGGCTGGACGCCGACGTCACACAAATAACACTGTGATAGTTTTTGACCCGAAAAAAAATGAACTTTGATGAATCTTTTTCGAACTATTAGGGGGGAGTCCCCTGAGTGCGAAAGTACATTTGGAAGTGTCAGTATTTCAAATTTTGAACATAAATATATCCGGTCTTAGAAGGGTTAATGCGAAGTATTATACCTTAAAACAAAGCCTGAAGTGTTGCCTACAACCTGAGTCTAGGTAGAAAATAGGTTTACTAGGGCTGTTTTTTGAGAAAATCAGATTTTAAGCAAAAAAGTGAGGTTAAAAAATCGTATTTTTTATTTGTCCCCAATGGGTTAATAAAATGTAATATATTTATATGCAGATTTAAAGAGTTTTTAATGGTCTTTGTAATGATATTCACCGGAACCAGATCGGACCATAAATATGTGA
This sequence comes from Phaonia tiefii, assembly GCA_963931995.1. Lineage (NCBI taxonomy): Eukaryota > Metazoa > Arthropoda > Insecta > Diptera > Muscidae > Phaonia > Phaonia tiefii. The sequence continues at coordinate 294,500,335 of OZ008367.1, forward strand.
TATATGGCCAATTATATGCTCAAGCTTTAAAGGCCCATATCTCAAGAAGTTGGACCGAGCGCAAACATTTGTTTTTTCTATTTTAATAAGCTTTTTAAGCCCTTTTAGGCCGAAAAAAAATTGGCCTATGGCCGGTAAAATTTGTTTAAATAGCGCAGACTTAGCTATATCCATATATACCGATTTCTCAAAAACTGGAGCCAATCTGACACTTCCAAATGTACTTTCGCACTCAGGGGACTCCCCCCTAATAGTTCGAAAAGGATTCATCGAAGTTCATTTTTTCGACTATCACAGTGTAATTGCTCTCTTTTTGACAACTAATACGTACAGGCCTCTTGTGATATCACGACAATTTTAAACCACGAACGATTTTAAGATCACACCGGTGATTTGCAGGTGTTCTGAATATCACGTGATTTTATATTTTTCGGCGTTATTGTATGTTTTCGAAATCTCCAAGTGAACAGCTGATTTTGTTGTTTGCTTTGCTTTGTTTCTCATTTCCTTTGCTTCCCAACATATGTTTGTAGTCATATTTGATAAAAATTTGTGAATTTGTGAAAGATATTGGAAACATTTGGAATGCCTGAAGCTTTCTTGTTCAGTTTTCTTAATTTAAATTATTTTCATTAATATTTATTATTAATATTTATTAATTAATAATATTTATTAATTATTAATATTTATTAATATTTTCATTCTCGAAAAGTAAAGCACGAGACAGACAAAGAGGAACAAAATCACCAAAAGCAGAAGAGTAATGATGAACAAATGTGTGAACCAAAATAAACATATTTTTACAAATTGTTAAATTTAAGTGTTTTTCTATTAAAATATGTAAGGTATTTTAATACTAAAAAAGAAAAAAATAACATTAAATTATGTTTTCTAATAATTTATTAAAAGATTTACAATATTTCTTTTGCACAAAACAAGCAAATGATCTGTGTTCACCGACATTTTCCTGAGCGATTTTAAATCACGTGATTTGCAAAATCGTTGCTTGCTGAACACCATTCCGGCGATTTGAAACCATATCGACGTGAAGTGATATCAGAACAGGCCTGATATTCTCAACTATCTTGTCTCGAACTGTCCCTTGTAAACGCACCGTAAATGTCAAGTAAAACAAAGCAGAAGTTCACCGTTACCTACAGCAAAATTAATTGGGGTTACCATATGAGGAGTCGCAGAACAAAACGTGGCTTTTTGTATTTTTTTACAAAATGGTTTTTGATGTCTTTGTATGAATTTGGTTAAGTTCTATTCGAAAAAGTCTTATTTGGATAATTTTTCTTCTCTTCTCATAGACTAGAGATGGGAAAGGTCGTAATTTTATTGTACAAGGTGTTTCAAAAGAAGTCATCCGATGTTGTTTGGCTCTCATTTTTTTTTTCTAAATGAAAAACTTCGATTCTGTTTTTTGATTATGTTTATTTGAACCTTTAGAATTTTATTGGTTAAGTTGAGAAGATGATATCGGTTAAATGGGCGCCGTCACAATTGATTACCATACGGGCTCGTTTTATGGCATTTTTCATCACTTCGGCGAGAACTTCGGCCGACAGATTCTCGCACTCGTGTCGAATGTTAAGGTTGAGGGCTTCCAGGGTCTCGGACTTGTTCACGTAAACACGGGACTTCAAAAAACCCCACAAAAAAAGTGTGGAACGGTTAAATCGGGCGATCTTGCGTGCCAGTGCAAATCGCCAAAACGAGAGATGAGGCGACCCGGGAACGCCGCCTTCAGGACATCTATTGTGGCTCGCGCAGTGTGTACCGTTGATCCGTCCTGTTGGAACCACATGTCCTCCAGTCCTAATTCGTCGAATTGCGGCAGAAAAAACTCGGTTAACATGGCCCGTCCACTGTTGTCGTTTGACCAGCGGCGTTCTCGAAAAAAATGGCCCGATGACTCCTCCAGCGTGAACAGCGCACCATGCAGTCACTTTGAGCGGGTGTAATGGCTCCTCGTACATCACTCGTGGATTTTCGGCGCCCCAGAAGCGATAGTTTTGCTTGTTCCCTAACCCGCTGAGGTGGAAATGAACCTCATCGCTCATTCTGATTTTGGTGGAAAAATCGTCCACTTCGTCCACGAGATTGGGCGTAGGTTACACGCGTTTGGCGGTCGACAGGCAGCAGCTGATGCACGGACTGGACGTTTTATGGGAACATTCGCAGGTCTTTGACCAAAATTCGTCATAGGGACGACCAGCTGATGGCTAATTGTGAGGCACGGCGTCTGGTCGATGTTTCCGGCGACAGCGTGACATCCTCGGCAACAGCGGCGATATTCACGGCAGAACGGGCGCTCCGGGGCCGCCCATACTCTTCAAGGTTAGTGGCCAAACGGCGCAGTGTTTGCGCAGTTGGTGTCGGACGGCCGGGGAATCGGCGACGGTATTCGCGCTGCACCAACACCACAGACGAATTGTTACGCAAAAAAATAGACACGATTATTCCGCGTTCTTGGGGAGTGTATCGCTCCGTGGCTTGTTTTCTTGTATTCTACATCTGTCTAGTCCACAAATGTCAAAACAGATTTGACATTGGCGGCCATTTGCAAAACTAAGAGCATCTTCCAATAGGGTGGTCACTTTTGAAACACCCTGTATAATCGGATAAAAATAATAATCTTGGATTTCCCAACATTTTGAAATAATCAAAAAGGTACGTTTTGTTCTGCGACTCCTCATATATCCCATTATTACCTTGATCTAAAATAATTAATATGGTTATTTGTTATTATTTTTTAAGGATTTTTTGATTGAATATACTATACTTGTGGATTGGAATGCGCCTATGGCGCCCGTCGAAACATGTTTTTTCGTTTTTTTTCCTTCGTTTTTTCTTTGTTTTTTGTTTTTATTTTTTTTCGTTTTTTTTTGTGTATATATATATAAGTGTTCAAAAAGTGTGACACAAATGTGTGACAGAGTCAGTGAATCAGCGATGTGTTTTAAATCTCTTAGGCCCAATTTTTGACAGGTTATTTAAATTGGTAATCAGTTGATTTTGATTTATGTATGTTCGATCTGACTTTAAATACGAAAAGAGTTTTTCAGTGCTTTGTCAAATAATCTTACTACCATGTGGCAACAGTGGCAAATGCTACGAAAAATAACCGGTATTCATACATTTATCGGCTAATCCATGGTACAATAATTTCTACATGGTGTTAGCAGCACGCGTTGTTGCTGTTGTGGGCAGCAACAACAGGCATTTTGTTTTTGTTATATTCGCTCCAGTTATCAAACCCTAAACAAATACATACCAACAAAACAAGAATGCAAAAGAGTACAAAAACAAAATACATGTGAGTTTGACAACTGAAGCGAAAAATCAAACGAAAAAAATAAAACATATGTTCAAACGATTTTTACCATGTACATATTGTACCATGGGCTAATCGTTACAATGCATCAAACTGATGCTATTTGCAAAACAAAAGTGAAGTGATAAAATACAAAATATTTAATGAAATTGGAGAATATTTGAGCAGAAATAAAGTTCTAACTACACTACGAGTTAAATGATACGTTTTAATTGTTATTTCAACTAGGATGATGATTATAATTGTTCACATTAACAATTAAAGAAACTTTGTGTTTGACCTTCTTGTTGTTTTCTGTCAAAATCATATGGTCACTTGATCATAGTTTAAATGCCCAAATTTGGCTGTTTAAACAGCAATTAACTATTAACCTAAAAAGTGAATTCAGAGTTTAAATTATGTTTGATCGTTAATCAAAGATGATTTTCCACTCAAAAATTAGGCCTTAGTGTGATCATTCAAATGCAATGTTTATTTCATATTAATACTGGCCAGTTTTTCAGTCAGTGGTGATCTTCGTTTCTTAGTTAAATTCTGGTTAAACATCGATTTGTGTTTTTTAGTCATTGTTTAACTATGATTTAACCACCCAATGTTGGTTGGTTAACTTATAGTCAGAACCATATTATTTTGACAATCAAATTACTGACTGTCAAAGTGAGAAATGAAGATTGTATAAAATACATGTTTCAGATTTGCATATTTGTACACATACGTTGAGTCCAGATCGTTAAATTGTTGCGCCTATATAGTTTTTTTTACACATTTTTGTTAAAATGACTTCGATTTTATGCATCTATTTCTTGTTTTACATAATTCCATTGTGTTTGTTCCCCTTTGTTGTTTTGGTATTTATCCCAAAACACACGTTTTTTCCAATAAGAATACAAGGTTGCCATATTAGTTGACGATATGGCGACTTACATTAATTCACCACTGAAAACAAAATGCAAAGTTAACCTCTAATTAACTTAGAATTAAGATTAAGTAAACCGATAGTTAACTACAAACCTAAAAACTGACCATAAGTCTGTCATGAGTCTGCGTACAAGGTTAGTATGTAAAATTTTGTATCAAATTACTTTTTAAAAATAATAAGATCCACATGAAAAGTTTGTTTTTACAAAACTGTGCTTTATTTAAGAACACTTGACTATTATTAAAAAAATTTATAGAATAAAAAAAATTAGAGAAATTCAAAAACGTAAATGTTGTGACTTCATGACTGGGAAAAGTGTGTGTACAAAAGCAGAATGACATTGTGTTTTTTTTTAAATAATTAGTATGATGTGGGATTAGTCCCTTACGTTTCAGTACTTCATTCAGACATTTTGGCATCGATTCTACCAATTTGGTAGTATAATCCACGCTAATGTGGTTCCATTCTTCGAGCAGTGCCATTATTAACATTTCGTTTCAAGTGATGACATGGTTTCGAATCCTACGTTCCAATAAAACCCACAAATGCTCGATTGGGTTCAAGTCCGGTGGAGTTGCGGTGGAGTTTTCAACTGTTTTTGGACATTATACAACAGCCAAAGTCTTGTATTAAACGCTGTGTGCTTTGGGTCGTTGTCCTGTTGGAGTTAAAAATCATCTTCTATTCCCAATTTATTGACACTGCCGCTTAAATTTTTTTTAAGGATATCTAGATAGACTCTATGATCCATGATTGATGGAATAAATTGCAAATTACCCACTCCGTTACTGGGCATGCTACCCCAAAACATCACACCACATTTCAACGATTTTTGGGATTTTGCTGTACAGTTTGCACCACAACTTTTTCGCGGTGCGTCATTTCAGAAATGAGGCATTGACACCAAAACTCCACTGTTTTTATAATTGTTAACCACTCTTTGGATTGAAGAGTGGCATCTTTCAACTGTTTCCGCAATTTCTCGGAAAGTTTTTCCTTCCTTCCGCAGATGAACAATAATTTTTCGCTCGGCAACACTAATTTCCCTTGGTTTTGCATTCATTTTAAATTTCAGCACTGACTTCTTTAAAAATAACTTAAACTACAAGATTCAATCGTCGTTCTTGTTTATGTATCACTTTCTACGCAATGACAACAATCAACAACTTGCTAAACAGTTACAAAGCACCTTTTATATCAAAATTTTGCCTATCAAAAATGTTACATTTTCCTTGTAAAAAATTCACCTTTTTATTGAACTTTAAAATGCATAAAATATGTACAGCTGCGGTTCACTTATTTAAAGGCACTAAAAATTCCATATTCAGCAGCCTGTACCTTTTGCAATTTGTAACCGATTGCAGAATTTTAAAATGGAAATAGAAGCTAGACTTCTTGAGGTATAAAAAAATCATGACAATAGTGGTTTCTTAACTAAAGAACTTTTTTTGAGCAATTTATAAAAAAAGTCAAGAAATGTGCTATTTTTTTGGTTCACTGAAATAAAGGCACTTTAACTAATTTTAATGAAAAACAGTTTTTCCTGCTTTTTTAATTTATCTTACGTTATTTAAGAACTATTATAGCGTAGACAGACGACATCGTTAATTTGCATTAAAATCTCACTAATGTGAATTAACATTTTGCCATGACAGACGACAGTTTTTGCATTTAGTAAACAGCTGTTTGTTTGTAAACAACTGTTTGTTTGTCAAGTAATTTTTTGGACTTTTACATCAGATGCAGCACCTCCGCATCTCCATCACACCTAGGGATGCCAGATTTAAAATCAACAAAAAAAGGACATCGAGGAAAAAAAGGCAGTACAATTAAGAAAATAAAAGTGCACTTTCTGTTATCAAGAAATCATAAAGTTCAGTACAGTAACAAATTAACAAATTAAGGAAAAAACGACCAAACTAAGAGACCACAAATATTTTTTTAAATAAAAACTAGTCAGGTGTTACACATTTTATTTTTAGAAAGTAAAATGAGTGTAATATATTCTATATTAAAATTTTTAATACTGAATATAACCTTCTTGTTTTAATTATTTAATAATCAAAGATATTATTTTAACACTTTTTGAACGAATTACAAATATTTATAGTTTTTGTGGACTTGATTAACTATTCCGTTTTTACCATTTTAAAAAATTTACAAACTCACTTCATTACAAGTGTACGTAAAATTAGTTTTTTAATTCGTTTTCTAAATTTTGAATTAGAAGACTATTTCGTTGTTTTTCACCAAAAATTAAACATCAAACTGAACATTCTTTCAGATGCCGCATTAGAACGAGGAATTGGAAATACAAATTTACAGATATTTCCGAAATTTGGAAATTACCCACTTCTAAGATCTCTTTTCTTTTTTCATAAACGGATGTTTCTTTTGGAATATTTTCAGCAAAAGCATTTCAAACTTCAAATATAAAATAAATTCGTCGTAATAATATGATATAAATTCGTCAAAGAGTTGATCAAAGCAAGTTTATTTGATTGAAAATAATTCAATTACGACATGAATGAAATGAATTGTTTGAATTAAGGTTAAAAATGGGAAGTTTTTCAAATTTGTTATTGTATAAAGTAAAACGGTCTTCATAAGACTTTTAGTATGAATAAGTAACTTTTTCGTATTTATCGTTGGCATAACAAAAAAAGTACAAAAAGAAGTACAGAGGCTAAAAAGAAGTACTTTTGCGTACTTCTTTAGGTGCTATGCAGTCAGAAGTACAATTAGTAAAAAAAAGTTCGCTTCTTTCCCTTGGAAATCTTAAAATGGAAAAAATGCGTTTCGATTTTAAATATTTCTCTTTTTTTTTTGCAAAAAACAATTAAAATAACTCATCTTTGCTGACTTTGAATCCATTTTCAATTGACGATAGCAAACAATTTGACAACAGCTGATTCAAGATGTATCAAATACATGGTGATAGCAGGTGGTGTTGTTGCAATAACATCCACTTCAGCGGTGTCAAGCATCAGTACATAAAATCAACAAAGCAAACAACAAACACAAGAAAGTTCCACTTCCACTGTGTTTCGGCTATCACCTCTATGTATAGATACATCTTGAGCTGATTGATTGTCAACGGTGTTGCCATATTGAAATACCTAAATGCAGTATAAATACACTCTGATTTCATGCATTTACGCCAAAGCTAATACACCTTGGGACGGGGATAAATCACAAGTTAATTTGAATTAAGACTGCTAATGCAAATTAACGCTGTCGTCTGTCTATGCTATTAGTAATGGCTACAATCCCCTTTGTTTTTAATAACTTCAAATATACTGGTTTTCATTGAGAGATAAAGAGAATTTATGTAATCCAAAGAAATTTGATTCCAAGCATCCTTAATGGCCTGAATTAGTGACTGCTTGTCCTCAAATTGTCTACCTCCTTCATAGACCTTACGAGATAACCAACCTCAGACATTTTTGATAATGTTTAGATCTGGCGAATAGGGTTGCCAGTCAAGAATATTAACATTTTGGCTTGCAATGAACTCCTTTACTACTCTGGTTTTGTTTATAGGGGCATTATCCTGTTGCAATATCCAAGATATGGGACCAAGGAGTTTACTGAACCTCGGAAAAGCCGATTCCAATAATGTTTAATAGCTTGCACCAGTCATTTTTGCACTTTGAAATTCAAGATCGATGGTGCTATAGTACGTAATAGCACCCCACACCATAACGCCGCCCTCTCGTCTGTGATGTCGGTTCAAAAAACGCTTTTCTTTGCGCAGACCATAGAAATAATAGTTGTAGCCATCAGGACCATCCAAATTAAACTTCTTCTCATCCATAATTACAACGGTTCTCCAGTCATTTACATGACCTCTTGGCTGCACATGCCATAACATGTAGCCTCTTGCGAATTGAAGCCGCTTTTAAGTGGCGGCTTTTTTTGTAATTTCAGGTATTTAAGATACTCACAGCTCTTAATTACTCTGCGTATTGATGACTTACTCGCTTCCACTCCAGCTTGAGCTCTTATTTTTGACAAGGATAAGGCAGAATTAGAAGCAATTCGGATGATTTTTCTTTTCTCATACGTATATAAAAACAATGAAGCCCTTTCTTTAAAATTTTTTTCCATACCCCTCGGGGTCCTTGATGTAATTGTCGACAACTGTTGGGCTCCGTCTAATTTTTTAGCTACTGCGCAGTTAGAATATCCTTCAGAACGGTAAACATCGATTTTAGTTTTTTCCGATAGATTTAAAATTTTTTGTTTTGCCATTTTGACTCGTAAAATGATTAAAATACAAAAAATCATCGCTTACTTTAAAAATAATAAAAAAATAGTAAAGTGCCTTTATTCAAGTGAACCAAAAAAATAACACAATTTTGGAATTTTTTTTATAAATTGCTCACTTTAAAATTCTGCAATTGGTTACAAATTGCAAAAGATATAGGCTGCTGAATATGGAATTTTTAGTGCCTTTAAATAAGTGAACCGGAGTGTACATTGTTGATCTTAAATATATGTATGTACCTCTGTTTTATAACAAAATAGTTTCATTCGTGTACCTCATTATTTTCACATCGCAATTTGATGTCAATATATTTTTGTTATTCTTGTACGCAGATTTATGCGGTCGAGTGTATTTTATCCTTGAAAATAATTAAAAAATTTCAAATTTATTATAATGTTGAGCCACTGTACGTGGGTAGGGACTAGAGATGCTAAACGGGATTGATTTTAAATTTCGGTATTTTTCGGGATCCCGGGATTTTTCGGGATTCTATTTATTTATTTATATTATATTAATCAACCAACCAACGCCCTTAAGGACAACATGTTGATAGAATTATTAAAAAAAGGCAAAGTAAAAAAAACTTAATACTAAATCCTAACGCACAACCTTTTATTTAAAAAAAAACAGGGAAACAGGTTTTTTTTTACGGCTTACACTCAAAAAAACAAACACAAGGGTGGTAGAATACGGTATTCTAAGCAAAAAAAAAGTACAATAACAAAATTGGCGCAAATGCAGTTTCGGAGTTATGGGCCCCGAAATTTCGGATATGTTGAGAGGGTTATGGCCTTAACGTACCGTGTAACGCACGCCATTGATATCAGTTTTTTGTATAAAACAATTCAAAACAAACTCATAGAATAATGTAGCACTTTTTGTTACGTCGCTTAGCTATCGAGTTATCGGATGTTGACATTTAGAAAAATTATCGGATTTTTTTACTTTTCTCAAACAAAACCAAAAATTATTTTAAAAACATCGCGCGATTTTTCGAATATTTTTTTTTCAAACAAAAATTATTTTAAAAAAGCGACTAAGCGACTTATTGAAAAATTTTACATTATTTTTTAAGTTTGTTATGACTTGTATACAAACCAGTACATAAGTTTCATTCGGGTGAACCGACTTAATCATACCCTCACCCTAAATCATACATTGCGTGGGAGTTCTGTTAAATAAAAACGCCCATACTCCAAAGTGACCATATTCAATAGCAGATTGACGACATTGCGCTAAATATTATTGAATACCCAAATTAGTTAACGTTCCTCCCAATATTTATATGCGAGGTGCAAAAATGGGCATGGCAAGTTGTTGCCAAAATGTTGATCAGTGCCAAAATTTTGATCACTCGCATAGTGACGGCGACACTATCGAGTACATAGCCATGAAAAAGGTTCTCAAAATACCGTTCGGAATCGGTGTAAAACTGTAGGTCCCAATCAGTGAGTGAAAACTGGAAAGCGCACAGCTCAGTGATTGTGAGAAGTTCTCCCCGGTCCCTTCATGGGATGTAATGGGAAACCATTTATTTATTTTTACCAAATTTTATTAAGATCGGTTATGATATATTGGAGATATCGAGTCGGCAAACTGCAAATACGCGCAAATTTTGAATGGGAGGTACGAAACTGGGCGTGGCACAATAGTCAGGTATTAATTACACAGTAAGTTTTACCAAAATATTGCCTAGTACCGAATTTTATTAGTTTATGAGAATTATCGTGTCGATTAACCGGTCATCCGCCCAACTTTTATATGGGAGGTGCCACAATGGGTGTGGCAAAACAGCTCATTTTCTATAGGAGAGCTTTATTTGACTAAATATTGGCTAGTACAAACTTTCATAAAGATTGTTTCGGTTTTGCGGGACTTCTCGTGCGGAACAACCAGACGGCCGAACAACTTTTGTATGGGAGGTACCAGAATGGGCGTGACAATCTTGCCCATTTCCTCCAGTTAAGTAGCCATTTACAGATTATTAACCGGTGTGAGAGTTGAAGCTAATCACATCCACCAGAAGAAAGGTTTGAAAGAAATATGATTTTGTGCTAAATGTGTCGATTTGTATGCCAGGTACCAGAAGGGGCGTAGTCACAACGCCCATTTTCAATCCCAAACTCAATATTGGCAAATAATAGTCACTGACAAAATTTCATTGTCATCTGTAAAGATTTACGGCAGTTATCGTGTTGACCAGCCAGCCAGACAGACAGACGGACATGGCTCAAACGTCTTAAAAAGTCATAAAACGAATTTCGTCCAAAGACACTAAGGGTCTAATATGGTTCCTTCTATGTGTTACATTTTTGTACGTATTAAATGATATATATCTCCATCCCTATGGGTGAGGGTATAAAAAGTGATATCAATGGCTTTACACGGTACGTTAGTGGAAAAAGTATCCGAAATGTCGGGGTCCATAACTCCGAAACTTTGCATTTGCCCCGATTTTGTTATTTTACTTTCTTTGCTTACAATAATATGTTCTACCCGACGCAATAAATTTTGTAATTTTTGGAGAGTAAGCCGTATAATAGACATACATATGCCAAAAATTAACTTACGTTATTAAACCTTTTGTAGAGCCGCCATTGTGTTTTAAACCCTTTTTGCACAATTTGCATTTTGCTGGAGGTGCACCTTTCGACTCTTCCAAAAACATAACACCACACTGAATTTTTGCCATTGTTTTTAGATTCATGTTTTTCAAAATTAATAACAATCTCGAAAAATGCCGGGATTTACTTATTAAAATCCCGGGATTCGAGATTCATCAATCCCGAAAAATCCCGGGAGTTCGGGATGCGCGATTTCCCGTTTGGCATCCCTAGTAGCTACTAATTATTTAATTTTTGAAGTACATACAGTCAAGGAAAAACGTCTACATACATCCCTTGTTTTAGAGGTTTTAGAAAGTTTGTGAAGAAAATTAAAAAAATGTTTATTTCAAAATTTAATGCATTAATAATAATAAGTTTATTTATAAAATAAAAAAACAATTCATTTACATAATAAAAACAGTAGTAACAAAAACACTGAAAATTCATAGGAAAAAAGTCTACATACAGCCATAAAAAATATATATTATTTCAAAATTTTATATATAAAAACAAAAAAAAAGATAACTTTTAGTATTTGGTAACCTTGGGCATCAATAACTGCTTGAAGACGACGGGGTATTGATGTCACCAAATTCTCCGTAATATCGGGTGTTATTTTAGCCCATGCACGAATAAGGGCGGTTTTTAATGTTTCACGGCTGCTAATGTCATATTGTTCGACCAATTTTTCCAAAACGTCCCATATGTGCTCTATTGGGTTTAAGTCTGGTGACTGGGGTGGCGAATTCAGCTGTCTTGGGGCATAGTAAAGAAACCAGTCGTGTGCAGTATGCTTAGGGTCGTTATCTTGTTGGAAAATCCATTGATTTCCCAGGCCTAAACTATCAACAGATGCGTTCAGATTTTGTTCCAATATATTTTTATATTGGTAGCGGTCCATATTTCCCCTTGACAAAAACCAAACGACCCACTCCTGATGACGCAATGGCGCCCCAAACTATAACGTTGCCACCACCATGTTTTACTGTTGGTATTATGTTCTTTGGATAAAGTGCAGTATTTGGTTTTCTCCAAACTTTGGATCGGCCATCACTTCCGAAAATGTTATACTTACTTTCGTCAGTAAATAAAACACGTTTCCAAAAATCCATACCCTTGTCTAGATGTGCTTTAGCAAAGTCAAGGCGAAGTTTGCGATTTTTCGCTGAAATTAGCGGCTATTTGCGTGCTGATATTAAATCAGCTGACGGTGTTCGTGGAGTAACAATTATATTGGAACATTTGGCGATGTGTTCCGCCAATTTTGGAGCACTTATTTTCGGATCCTGGTTGACTACTTTAAGTATACTGCTAACATCGCGTCTCGAGAGCTGCTTAGGTCTGCCAGAACTACTATTGGTATTATTATAATTTCTAATGATCGTCTGGACAGTAGCACGACTTAATTTTACTGTCTTAGCAATTTCTCCATAAGATTTATTTTCCTTGCGGAGAATTACTACCATATTCCGAATGAATGAATCTCTTTACGTTTTTCCATTTTCAAGGATAAAAATTCGAATAATACCTTCTTTTTAGTAACTTTGTGCACTTAAATAATTGTTATGCTTGTAAATGTAATTAATTCAACAAAGTTAACTGTTATTTCCCTTTCTTTGTTTGCAATTTTTTATTTGATTTTAGGAGTTGCCACGCTGTATGTAGACTTTTCCCCCGCTAATTATTGGGTTTTCCCCTAATAATTTCCATGTTATATTTTTTTCATATTTTTTTTTTCTTGAAATAATCTTTATTTTAAATAACTAAAATATTGCAATAATATCATTTTCAATTGTCGCTACTAATTCTCTTAAACTTCAAAATCGTAGGTTGTATTTAGACTTTATTCCTTGACTGTACATACTACCTAAACGTACAAGGTGGCGCAAAAGTAAACTTCCGATGTTTTTTGGCTGTAATTTAAAAAAAAAAATTAAAAACTTTGATTCTTCTTGCGGATTAGTTTTATTTGGTCTTTTAATTTTTTTTACATCAAGTCGAGAATATGATGTCATGTAAATGGCCGCCGCCACAGTTGATTGTCATTTGAGCCCTTTTTATGGCATTTTCCATCACTTTGGCCAAAACTTACGGCGATACGTCCTCACATTCTTGACGGATATTGTCTTTAAGAGTTGCAAGAGTCTGAGGCTTGTTGACATAAACCCGCGACTTCAAAAAGCCCCACAAAAAGAAGTCTGGAGCGGTCAAATCAGGCGATCTTGCTGGCCAGTGCAAATCGCCAAAACGGGAGATTAGGCGCCCGGGAAATGCATCCTTCAGCATATCGGTTGTGGCACGTGCAGTGTGTGCCGTTGCACCGTCCTGTTGGAACCACATGTTTTCCAATCCCAATTCATCAAGTTGCGCCAAAGAGAACTCGTTGATCATTGCTCTGTAGCGCTCACGGCGCTTCCATGACATCGACGGCGCTTCCATGACATCCTCGGCTACAGCAGCAATATTCTCTGCAGAACGGCTACTCCGGGGTCTGCCACGCCTGGCAGCATCTCGTGTTGTGCCAGTCTCTTCGAGGCGAGCGACTAAACGTCGCAGTGTTTCACCAGTAGGCGTTAGACGGCCAGGAAATCTGCGACGAAATTCACGTTGTGCCAAAGTCACCGACCGATTATTGGTCAAATAAATATTCAGCAATATTCCGCGTTCTGGAGCAGTGTAGCGTAACATTGTTTATTAACGTGTATTTCGCATGTGCTTACTACACAAATGTCAAAACAGAACTGACATTAGGGGCCAATCGCAAAATTTATAGCATTTTCTGATAGGAGGATTACTTTTGCGCCACCTTGTAGTTGCGCCAATTTCAAAAACATTTGTTGTAGTTAATTTATTTTAATATGATTATTAATGAGTAAATTTGTATTAATAAACTTGTATTTTCAATAAATTACAGGCCAATAAGGAAAACAAAAGCACACCACCACGTGATGCTCCACCACCCACACCTATAACTAAAGGGCTGAACTTGACTACATCTCCCATAGTGAAAAAGGAAAAACGGCAGAGCAGCACGCGCTATAATGTTTCCAAAAATTGTGAACTCACACCGTTATCTCCATTGAACGAGAGTAAGTAAATGTTTTATTTATATACGCATACCTATACATTATATACTCACAAACATACATAGGTATATATTATCAAAAACAAAACAAAAAATAAAAATAAAAACACTGTTTTATTTTTGTATGGAAACGACGTCGTTTCAGATTTTATCAGTACTACTTGAAAACAATCTACTTACAAACATATGGAAGTGCATACCAACCAATAGTATGTATATATGCATGTACATATGTACATACACATAGTACAATATATACTAAGTAAAATACAATCGATCGGCAATTTTGCACAATCTTCGACCACCCAATGCATTCGTCGTTAATCATGTGTGTTTTGGTTTTAAAATCGTTCCACAATCGAAACGAACATCTGATATTACAATATACTATACACACATACATATAGTTAATACTATATATATAACATAAAAAAACTTATATACATATCAATATATATACATATATATATTTATATAAATATGTTTCAACTTATTTCATATCAACAAACATTAACACATATCACTCTATTAGAGTTGTTTAGCTAAATGTATTAATTGCTTGTGTGCCAATCTTAAAAACTTAGAAATTAGTATGTATTTTTTTTAAAGACAACACCCGAAATAATATATAAATTAGAGTAAAATGTATTTGGACCATTATTTTGGAATTACATACAAGGCCAATGGCATCATACAAGGTCGGACAGGTTGCAATGTTTAAGGGCCTCTTTCCCAAAGTCCGGCTAAAGTGTCTGCTTACTAATCGGTACTTTAATTTATGGGAACGATATTCTACCTGTTAAGGTTTTTCATTTTCTCAAAGTACTCCACTAAATTTAACAGTATGTTGATATTTTACGCTGGCAACTCTGCTGGAATATATGACTATAGTCAGAGGGGGTTCTACGCACAGAGCAATATAAAATATAAGAGTTTGCAACAGCTGTTTTATTTACTTGCACCACAAATCCGTGGAATATCTATGTAATTGGAAAACATACAGTGAGTCTCAAAAGAATTTGGCTTACACATTTTTACTATAAGTTTCTTTATTTTTCTTTAATAATGTGTAGAATTCTCCGAAAATTAAATGCATACGATTGGCTTTTGCTTAAAGCATATTAGAGATGGGCACGAGTCACGTGATTGGCGTGATTCACGTGAATCACGCGTGAACGTGAGCGGTGAAAAAGTAGTGTAAAAATCTTAGTGCGTGAGTCCAAACTTTTTTTTTTTTTTTTTTTTTCATTTATAAATGAAAAAAATGCGTGCTACCTAAACAGTGTTAAGAATCATCTCTAGGAAGTTTATATGTTCTAGAAATTTGTTTATTGAGTTCTTAGGTAAATTTTTGTAGTTGATTGTTTCCTTGAATTTTGAACGGTTTGCTACCTATGGACCTGAACACGGGAAAAAAGGTAAAAAAAAATCGAATTTTTTTAAGTTTTTTGCGATTTTGATTTGGAAGGTGAAGTTTTTTTGATTTTATATGTTCGCAATTTTTGTTCTTTATGACAAGTGCTACAACTTTGCCTCAGAGAGTAAATCGAAATTCTGAACAAGATATGAGCCTGAGAAAATGATCACATTTTTACGAAAATGATACCGAGGCCCAAATCTCCCCATAAAAATAAAAGTGCATGACTTTGGGAAAAATTGGGAGACACGGGTCTTTTTTTTTTTAGTCTTTTATCACGTAGTGGTGTCCGTATATGGTTATTTTTTTTCGTGTTGCACTGTGTTATTTATCTTTATTGGTTCAACCTATGCAGAAGAAAGATTTCTTATATAAAGCATAGGTGTTTAATAATTGTTAAATGATACATTTTCATAAATAATATGAAGTAGCTAACAATATGTAGTAAACTGTACACGGTGGGCTTGAACCAATTTTAACCTCGAAAGTCCTGCACTTCCGGTTTCTCACTAGTTTCCTATACTTACATGCCTATGGAGTATTCCTGTCAAATTTGAGCAAAATCGCCTGAGGGATTTAAGAATAACCTTACTTTTTCGTTTTTTTTTCCCAAAATTTGTTCTGTTATTTTAAATAAAAGTCCAGTTTGAATGATTAAACGATATTATTACTAAAAGAACATAGTTATAGTAAATAACTACATCGAACAACAATAAAAATGCACAATTACAATCAAACTCAACAGCAATAACGGCTGTTATACTCGCAAATCGCTCGGTACAACTTGTCAGCAGCATAGTCAGGATGATCTTTGGCTGCTTTGTACTTATTCCACACATGTTTGAAATCGGAATGTACTGATTCCATAGCTTGTTCACTATAAAATCCTAGTCTGTTTTTAATAGCGAACTAACCACTTGATCTGCAGTTTTTGAACCTGCTGATGCAACTTCCTCCGTAATGTTCAGGTAACGTGAAGTCAGATTGCATTTGTATGATGTTACCGTATCCATCCACCAAAGCAAAACACGTACTACAACGCAATTGCGATGATTCGTCTGTAAGTTCGAAGAATCAAAAAAGTTAACAATATATCTACGGGAAAAAATCATAATATCAAAAACATGTTTCCACTTACTGGAAATTTGTGTTGAAATTTCTTCTGAAGACTCTACGGGAAAAAATCTCTACGGGAAAAAATCATAATATCAAAAATATGTTTCCACTTACTGGAAATTTGTGTTGAAATTTCTTCCGAAGACTCTTTTACTATGCTCTTTCTTTTAGGCAAATGATTGACGATCGCGAAATTTCTTGTCGTTGGTTTTCGAGTTCGCAAACAAAATAGTGTCACACATAGCACTGACGCTTGATCTGGTAGGTTTCCGAATGGCCTTGAAATCTGAGAAATTTGGAAATCTCGCACACTTCTTTGAACCATCTTCTACTCGGTACAGATCTCTCTTGCAAATAGAGCACAAAACACGGGGTAGTCGATCATCCAGCGCATCGTACTCCACATATTTTTCGACTAAATCTTTCAAACCATCTTTGACGAGAAACATACTTTTTGTTTTTCCAAAGCACAGCAGACAGATTTCATACCGATTTTCATCGTGCGTCTTAGCTATCGGCATTTTGACGTACGTTGTTGGCCGTAAGGTTACAGGAAAAGTGTCACTTGACTCGAACTACAAATGCTGTGCCACAAAAAAAGAAGAAGAAAAAAGAAGAAACGCAAAAAGTATATAATTAAAAGTGAGGTTATTCTGAAATCCCTCAGGCGGTGTTGCTGAAATTTGACAGTAATACTCCGTAGGCATGTAAGAATAGGAAACCACTGAGAAACCGGAAGTGCAGGACTTTCGAGGTTAAAATTGGTTCAAGCCCACCGTGTGTAATGTTATTAAAAATTTAAAATTTGGTAATATGTAATATTGCCTGAAAACATATACATTTACTGGCTGACCCGGCAGACGTTGTCCTGCAAATTTTGTTCAAATACCGTTAGCAGGAGCAGAAATAATGGATTTTTAATTTGTGGTTTGTATGGGAGGTACCACCCCCCTTTGTCCAATTGGACCAAATAGTAAATCTAAACCACCCAGGGCGCCACCCAAACGCATACAAAAAAATTTATTCAAATCGGTCCAGAAGTTTAGGAGGAGTTCAGTCACAAACACACGTGCAGTAAAATTATATATACAAAGAATTTGCGTGAGTGAGTGTGCGTGAGCACTATTTTCGCGTGTGTGACGCATATTTCCGAATGGTTGAAAATTTCGATTTAAATTCGATTTTCTTACTAGTTTGTTACACAAAGTATTTTTGAAGGCTTCTAATAACATTTCCCTCTAACAAAGCGTTGTTAATCATCATTTGTATTTCAAGGAACTCTGCTACAAGCGAAGGAGTTTTTATAAATTTTACAGTGGGACCGTTTGCAAAAAAGTGGTAATAATATCAGAACTTCTAAACTATAGGTCCGATTGTTTGAGAATGCACTAAGGATTTGTAGGGGAGAAGTCAGGCTTTCAGAATCTGGTATTTGGAGGCACCTTGTTTCAACGTACGTTTCGCTACAAGCAGACAAAACTTTCATGGCATGTAAGTTCCTAACTTGTGGTCTGATTTCAATGATCTTTGTTTTTTTAGATTCTACCGAGCCGCACAAACCAAAAACATTTAGAGTCGTGTGTCGTCTCTCTAACCGTTACACAGATATTTGGAATTATAAGTTTAAAATGTAAACATTCGCACTGACTTTCTTTAGTTTTTTTGGTAATAACTTGGTAATTTTGAGCCAAAATGTAGTTCTAAAAACCAGCTACATTGGCAAGACTGCAACCAAACGTAAGCTAAAAACCTTTTTAAATTATTTAAAACCGGTTGGTAACGACTACTTCACAAATTTAAAATGTTTTCAAACTGAAAAAAAAATATGAAATTTGTTAGGATAGGTACCATCATTCTTTCAATAGTTTGTCAAATTTTTTGTAAGACATAAAATGTTGTATTTTTTTTAAGTAAGCGCCTTGCCAAAGTTGTTAAATGTAATTTAAAAATTGTTGGGCATTCACTCTACAGCCAGCCTTGGCAGAAAATTAATGATTTTTGAACAAAATTTTAAATATTTGAGTTTGGGAAAAGTCTTGCTGGTTGATTTTCATAATTTTTTTACACCAAATTCTAGAGTAAAATGAGGTTAACTACAAAGCAGAAAAATTGTTTGATCGTACGCATAATCTTGGTCAGCAAAGCTGAATTTTTAAAAAAAAATCGAATTTTCATAACAGACTTTTTTGGGAGTAAAAATTCCACACTTGTGTCCCTAGTTCTCAAGTAATATTAATTTCATTAGCGGCATTCATGCAAACGTGAAAGCGCAGAACTTTTGCTCAGCGCAAGTTTCCCTCGCACCGTTGCATGAGGCACCAGGTAAAGTTGCTCAGCGTAGTTGTGCTCAAAACCATATCAGCTGACCAAGATGGATACATAAGGTGGTAGCAGTAGCAATTGCATGTATTATGTATGTGTACTTTTTCTACTGTTCTAGTGCTATCACCTTATTTATCCATCCTAGTCAGATGACAACGAAATGTCAAAAGTTTACACGTTTCTCCATCCCACGTTTGCGCAGCAAATTTGCCTCGAAAACTTTCCACTTTTGAGCAAGTAGCTTTGTATGGGAAATTTGTTTGTTTTGACGTTTGCTGTGCAAGTTTACGATGTTTTCGAGTTTACGAGGTTCTTTCGAGCTTTCATGAAGACCACTATTATGTATATTAAACATATGTATACTAGGCTATAATACAAAATTGCAGTATTACGTTGTTATATACTTCAAATCGAATTTGCACAGAATTAAAAAAAAATATTTTTTTTTTGCCATGCAGTGCTGTGGAGTGCTCGGAGTCGGGGATATGTGCCTGGGGTCAGAATTTGTGTCGTAAAAATTTGCACGGCTCTGACTCCAAGTTTAAAATTTCCACCTATAAAAATCTGTTCGGGCAGAAACTATTTATTTTATTTACTTCGGTTTTCAAATAAAACACAAACTTATTTAGGTTTAATATTTCATCTTTGGTGTTGGTACCCTTTCTAACACATTCCTTTTTTTTCAGGTTTAACAAAATTTTAACTTTGAGAGATTGTCGTTACCGACCGATTTGAAAGACTTTAACAATTTGTTCAACCTACTGCTGTTTGAAGTTTAGTCAATGTAGAATTTTGACTCAAAATTACCAAGTTATTGGCGAAAGACTAAACAATGTCGGTGCAAAAATTGACATATTAAACTTTTGATTTCAACTATCATTGTAACGATCAGATTTTTGTTTGTGCTGCTTAGTAGAATCTCAAAAACAAAAAATCTGGTTACAAGTTTCACACTCTGTAGCAAACCGTGCGTGGAAACAGGGTGCATTTAGATACAATATTCTGAAGGCCTGACTTCTTCCTCATAAATACCTAGTACATTCTAAAATAATCTGACCAATAATTTAGAATTTCTGACATTATTACCACTTTATTTTGCAATTGGTCCCATTGTCCGTCTGGAAGAATAATAATGGAAATAAGAGGCAAACTTCTTTAAGATAAAGGTGATAAAATGTTGTTCATCTATGAAAGGGCTTAGTTCATTTGCAAACGACACTTAATTTAACTGAGGCATTTACATTTAAGTGTGGTAGTGTCTAATTCCTGCATATGGTCCCAATTAACGTATTTAAGAACTTACTTTTTACGAACACTGTTTTGTATTGTTTTTAATATTGGTTTGAATATAAAGCAAGTGGTTCATGTCAAAACCATGTTTTATTTTTTGTGAGTATCACGTGAATCACGCGTGAATGTGAGTAGGATCAAATTCTGCTCACGTGAGCGTGCGTGAACGTGAGTACCAACAAAATCTTCGTGCGTGAGTGGCTGTGTTCCTTTCGTGAGCGTGCGTGAGTCAATACTTACTCACGTGCCCATCTCTAAAGTCCAAATGCAAATACAGGTAGACCTCGCTCAACGCGTACGTATAGCACGACCTCGCTCTACCTCGGTTGACTGTTTACAACATATTTTCGATTAACACGATAAATAACCTCGTTCTAACACCGTAACAGGGGAAATGTCTTTTTTGCATATTGTTTGCAAAAAGTATAAGTATAAAGCATTTAAACTGTCAATTAATCTTCATATATAACCTATCCAACCGTTCCATTTTTTGAGGGATTGACCCGGGTTTTAGTGCCTCATCCCGAGATGAATCTAACGCTTATTTTATATGATTTATTTAATGTTTAGTTTTATTTTCACTAAATTCGTGAATTTTTATTTAATTTTTTATTTAAATCCAAAAAATTAAAAGAGAAGAAAATAGTACATTACAGCTGCAGCTAATGGATCAGGGCATAATTTAAACTATCAAAACTAACTACATCCGGAGTTATTTTCGGTGGCTTTTAAATTTAACAGAATCGAAATCTATTGTGTTATCAAGTTTTCCATCCAAATAAAAGGTCTAAAAAAGTTAACATTATATGGATGTTGGAATAAAATTTGACTATCAAGAGTTGACAAAGAATAACAGGTCGACGACCACAGAACTAGAAGAAGGGACCTTAATTGAACTCGTAACAGAAATTTAAATCACAATTCCGAAGGCAGCCGTACTGATGACGACAGTGAAAATGATGAGTAAACAGTAGGGTAACCATTTAATTAATTATTATTCGGTTAATCGATTAACCGAATTTTTAATAACTAAATTTTTCGATTAACGATAATCGATTACTAAAATATAAGTACGTCCTTCCTGACAATGTGACAACTCATATGACAACGATTTGCGAACAAATTTCATAACTTTACATACATTTCGAACAGATTTGATAGTTTGTTGAGAAAAAGCGTCGCACAGTGCTTTGGTTCATACACATACATTAAAAAAAAATTGTCTCAAAATTGGTTCATTAAATTGGGTGTAATAGTCTGATGAATTTTCAAGTCTGATGAATAGTCTGATGAATGGTCACTTTGTATGGGGGTATCAAAATACCTGGTCCGATTCTGCTCAAACTATATACAATAAGGATAATAGTCAGAAAATTACGTTTTGCAAAATTTTTGTAAAAATTAATCAATCCAATAGGGTGTTATAGTGTGATATAATTTCAGAGCGACCCTACCCTTTGTATGGGAGGTACCGGAAAGCGTGGCACTTTTGGGTCCAAACTTTGATTTTTTTTTTAATTTTGGCTTGGTACCAAAAGTCACTAATTTTCATGTTGTGCAACTACGATTTGTGAATTATACCTACATATATTTTATACTTTATAATGAAGTTGCTTTTGTTTTACGTTTTGTTTTGTTTTAATAAATGTGCCTAGTACAATGTTTTAACACTGTTTTCTTTTTTTGTTTTATTTTATTCGAATAATCGATTAATCGAATAATTAGATTGCTTTTTGTTCGGTTAATTGTCAGATTGAAATTTACGATTAACGATTAACCGATTAATCAAAAAACCCGATTAATTGCTTCTGCTGAAGGGCGAATCAAATTCATAAAAGATCTCTTGAAAAATAATAAGGCTGTTTTTTTATTCCATTAAGCTATCGCCACTTCCGGATTTCCAAATAAAGCGATCCACACTTAATGCTACGTAATGTGGCAACATTTGCTGTAATGGGTGAAAAAAATGCGATACGGCAACAAGTTTGTACCAAGTGCCAACAAATACATGGTAGCAGCAAATGTTGTTGTAGTTGTAAGCAGCAACAACATAATTTGAATTTTGTTTATTACACAATACAAGAATACAAAAAAGTATGAAAACAAACTACATATGATTTTAACAAGTGAAACGAAAAATTACATGGAAAAATATAATCACATGTTTAAACGGCTTTCCAAATAAAACGATCCACACTTAATACTGCGTAATGTGGCAACATTTGCTGTAATGGGTGAAAAAAATGCGATACGGCAACAAGTTTGTACCAAGTGCCAACAAATACATGGTAGCAGCAGATGTTGTTGTAGTTGTAAGCAGCAACAACAGAATTTTATTTTCGTTTATTACACAATAGAAGAATACAAAAAAGTATGAAAACAAACTACATATGATTTTAACAAGTGAAACGAAAAATTACTTGGAAAAATATAATCACATGTTTAAACGACTATACCTGATAGATAATTATACCATGATCAATACGTATAACATTTACCGCTCGTTATTGTGAACAATTTGAGTATCATTACACTATGGCTTTCACGCGCGTGTTCGACGCGTGCCTAACGCATTTTGTGGTTGAGAGGTATGGTGTTTCTGGCGGGGCAGATTTTCACGCACGATACGAAAATTTGTGGGGAGTTTTGACGTTTCTCTCTCTTCACTTTCGTATTTCTCCCATTTTGTTTCATAGTATTAGTGGTCTTCATGAAAGCTCGAAAGAACCTCGTAAACTTGAAAACATCGTAAACTTGCACAGCAAACGTCAAAACAAACAATTTCCCATACAAAGCGACTTGCACAAAAGTGGAAAGTTTTCGAGGCAAATTTGCTGAGCAAACCTGGAAAAAGAAACGTGAAAACTTTTGACATTTCAATGTCAATATTTTTGTATTGAAAAAAAGAGGGTTTTTGATTTATATGAAAAAAATAAAATAAATAAAGCATATACTTTTAATTTTACTTTGTTTATTTACTTTATCAGCGTTTTTTTGACAATTGCTGCATAGATACACTGATCAACTTTATTTGGTGCCTCATGAAACGCTTCGGGGCAAACTTACGCTGAGCAAAAGTTCTAGGTTTTCTTGTGTGCATGAATACCACTATTAATTCTCATATCGAAGTGAAAAGGTGTCATTGATGGGTACAAATAATTAAATTTTAATAAATGAACTGATAACAAACCACTTTTAAAACTTTTACAAGTACTATAAGACATTAGAATAGACCACATTTGCATATTTTTACGAATGTGCGGATGATGGAGATCAGCCGATTAAACATCAAAACCTGGAGGGGTGGTTGCACGCCAAAATGCATAATGTAATGTAATCGTGATTTATGTACGCCTTTTAAAAGAGAATAGCGTGATAACACACACGCGCGTGAAAGCCATAGTGTAATGATGCACTTTAATTCAAATTTTGTTTTCAATCGGAAATAAAAATTTATCCTTCAAATTTAGAGATATAAAAGTATACGTAGTCTTCCATTAAATAAAATAGAATAAAAGAACTGACCATGTGTAAGCCATTTTGCAAAAATTCTGCTTTTGAGTCTCTCCTTGATAACATGTTCATTCACAAAAAAATTATAATAAAATTTATCTAAGATAAATTTTTGTTGCCATTTCTTGAAATTTAACATGTGGCAACATTGTCATTGCTAAAGTCGGAATTTAAGTGGGAAATTGAAATGCCACTTAATACCGCTTAGCTGTCCCGTATAAATTAAGCTATAATTAACTTTAGCGGGGCAAAAAAACACGCTTAATGTTACCATACAAAGAAATGTAGAGAAAACTTTCCAACGACCAAGCAAACATACCAAAATTTAAAAAAAAAAAAACTGAATCGAGGTACCTCAAAAACATCCACGTATTATAAATTTAAGCAGTTACGAAGAATAAGTTTTAACACCGTACGACACCGAAAAGTTTCTTATTAAGTTTGGAAGACTACCAGTTACTTTGTGCTTTTTATTTTATTTTTTTCAACGTAACGCCCACGTTAAGCGAGGTCTACCTGTAGAACACACAATATTCAAATCCGTTGTGTTTTTGTTGTTTTCAAATTATCTTGAGCCCTAATTTAGTGCTTTCAAAAGTATTTTGCTTTTTTAAAAATCCCATTAACTCTTGGAGTTGTCTTCTTACTTTCTGTATTTTTACTCTTATTGTGGGGATAATACTCGTCACGTGTACATCTAACGAAACCAGGTCTATTTATATTAAAATGTCAAAAGGAAAAGAATTAAATTTTTCTGAAAGAAAAATTATTTTGTATCTTTGTTGTCAAACAGTAGAAACTGCCATTAAACGCGAAAAAAGAACGCGGTAATACTGAAAATGGGGCACGATGGTGGACATCCAAAATTACTGTCAGAGATAGATACGAAAGGCAACTACTTAGAGAAAACCGGGAAAACCCTCATCCCGTACACTTTGTGTATTTCGAAAATAAATCGGGAAAAGAACGGTTATATTTAGCGACGACAACAAATTTAACATTTTCGGTTCACATGGACATCGAATAATGTGGCGTAAGCCAAATGAAGTCCTTAATGTCAAAAATTTGAAAGCAACTGTTAAACATGGAGGGGGCTCTGTATGTCTGCCCTAGGAGTTGGGAATCTGGTATATCTAGATGGCATTATGGACACTTGGGTATCCCCTGATCAAAAAACGAAAAACAAAATTGATCACGTGGTAATTGATGGAAGACACTCATCCAGTGTAATTGACGTACGAGTGATCAGAGGAGCTAACATTGATTCTGATCACTACCTGGTAGAAGCAAAGGTTCGCACAAGATTAAGTAGAGCGGAAATCGTACGAAACCAGATGCAGAGGAAGCTGGACATCGGAAAGCTGCAATTACCAGAGGTAGTCGCAGCCTACTCAAGGAAGTTCTCGCAACTTTTGGCACAGAACCCACCCCCTCCCGATAACGATCCTGAAACGCAGTGGAAACCCATTTCCGACTGCCGCAACAACCGTACTTGGTTTTGAAAAACCGCTTCGCAACAAACCATGGTACGATGAAGAGTGTCGCATTGCAAATGATTAAAAGAACGCTGCACGCATGCCAATGATTCAGTCAATTGCAACGCGAGCTGCGACTGAGCGGTATAGGGAAAAAAGAAGAAGGTAATCCGTCTCTTTAGGCGTAAGAAACGGCAGTGGAGAAAGCGCGAGAGTGCGAAAGGAAGGAAGAAGGAACAACAAAGCGCGAAATTTCTACCAAAAAGTCAAAAACGAAACTAATTGACATGGTTCAGGGTCCCCCTTCTGTGAAGACAAGGACGGAAATCTCATCGCAGATGTGCAGAGTATGTTGGGAATATGGAGAGATCATTTCTCTGCGCTATTGGTACCTGAGATATCCAATGACGAGGCAATCGATATAAATTTGGACGACGATGTCGATTGCCCCCCTCCTAACCAATACGAGGTCAGAACAGCTATTGCCCGGCTTAAGAACAATAAAGCCGCAGGAGTCGATGGATTACCGGCGGAGCTGTTTAAGGCTGGCGACGATGAGTTGATAAGGTGCATGCATCAGCTCATTAGCAAAATTTGGTAGATGGATGATGAATGAAATGCCCGGCCATTGCAGTCTCAGTGTACTATGTCATATTTAAAATAGGTGACCCGAGTATCTGTGCCAACTACCGTGGAATAAGCCTGTTATCCATAGCATATAAGGTTCTATCAAGCATAATGTGCGAAAGACAAAGCGATTATCGCTGACCTGATTGGACCATACCAGTGTGGCTTTAGGCCTGGAAAATCGACAACCGACCAGATTTTCACGCTACGCCAAATCCTGGACAACACCCACGAAAAACAAATCGACACCTATCATCTATTTGTCGCTTATAAGGCGGCCTTCGATAGCCCGATACGGGGGAAATTCTACGAAGCAATGTCTGAGCTTGGTATTCCTGCAAAACTCATACGCCTTTGCAGGATGACCCTGACGAACACCAAATCCGCAGTGAAAATTGTTAAGGATCTTACCGAACCTTTCGAAACTAAGCGAGGCCTCAGACAAGGTGACACCCTAACGTGCGATCTCTTTAACATCTTAATAGAGATTATTCTGAGAAAAGCTGCAGTCAGCATGAATAAAACCATCAGCAGCAAAAGTCACATGCTGATCGCGTATGCTGATGATATAGATATCATTGAACGCACAGTTAGAGAAGTTTCTGCGGTGTTTTCGAGAAGGAGCCAGGATAAGTTGATCTGACAGTAAATGAGGACACGATATAATTAATGGTTTCAACGAGCAGAGCCTCCACGCGATTTGACTAAATCGTGAACGTTGATAACCTTTATAATTTCGAGGTGGTAGACGAATTTGTATACTTCGGATCTGCCGTAAACAAAAACAACAACGTCAGCCTTGAGATCAAGCGGAGAATTGTGCTTGCGAATAGATGTTATTTTGGGCTAAGCAAGCACTTTAGAGATAAAGCTCTCTCTCGAGTAACAAAAGTCCAACTATACCAGGCTCTCATATAACCTGTCTTGCTTTATGGCGCAGAATCCTGGGTCTTATCGCAAGCAGACGAAACATCTGTAGGAGTCTTCGAGAGAAAAATACTCCGGATTAATTATGGCCCTATAGTGCACAACGGCGAGTATCAGCGACGGATGAACCATGAGCTGTATGAGCTATATCCCGACATTGACATAGTTAAGCGGGTCAAAATAACGCGATTGCGCTGGCTAGGCCATGTCAGTAGAATGGATGAAGACGAACCAGCACGAAGGGTTTTCGAAACTGAACTCCCTGCGAACGAATCCCTGCGTACACTTGGTATTGCCAACTGGAGAGATAAAGCAAAAGATCGAACTGCTTGGCGAAATATGTTATCTTCGTTTTGTAAGGTCCCTGACCCCTCGGGGTTATTCGTGACCGGATAAGTAAGTATTATGGATAGACGTGTATATTTGTCAATCCTGAAACAAAATCTCCATGCTAGCGCTGATAAAATGATCCTTCCAAGAAATGGGTTTTATTTTCATCAGGACAACGATTTGCCAACACCACCTCAAAGTCCGGACTTGAACGCGATAGAAAAATCTATGGGCTTATCTGAAGGAAAAAGTAAGAGAACGCCATAATTCATCTAAGGCAACACTAAAACAAATTCTACAAGAAGAATGGGACAAAATAAAAAATAAATAAAATGGTTTACATCCCATGAAGGGACAGGGGAGAGCTTCTCACAATCACTGAGCTGTACGCTTGCCAGTTTTCACTCACAAAATACCGATAAGAAAGTGCCGAAACTTAGTAGAGTCGATGCCAAGACGATTAGAGGTTGTTTTAGTTACCAATGGATATCCTACAGGGTATTGAATATAATAATAGTCGTGATTTTCGAACATAGTGCTCAAAAGATCGATTATAAAGTTGGGTGTGTGACACGTAGCGCCTTTTGAAACCATACATCGTCCATGTCATCCTCATCAATTTGTCGGAACAAAAACCTGCTGAACATGGCACGGTAAAGCTCGCCATTGAGGGTAACAGCGGCGCCTTACTAATTTTCGAAGGAAAATGGACCTATGATCTGAATGCTCGTTGTGAATGCATCGTCTTTTCTTTGAGGACGTGTAGATTTACCGAGCACCAACAGCGACAATTTTGTTTCATAACGGAACCCCGAGGTGAAAATGAGTTTCATCGGAAAGATTTTTTTTCGGTAAAAAGTGAAAACTCATCGGATGCCCATGAAGCTTCGGTTCTTGGACTATTTGAACTTAAGTCTTCGTACCGAGGTCTTTAAGCAAAATTCTGCACAAAGAAGTACGAGAAAGGAATGGTTGCGAGTTCATGTTAATTTTTGTTACAGCACACTTTCAGCTACAGCGGTAATATTTTCCACTGGACGAGTTCTTTTGTTCAATACGGACCCGGATTGACAAACTCTCTTCACAAATTGATCCACAAACAATTTATTTCGTAGATTTCTTACAGTTTGAGTTGAATGCTCAGAAATTTTGATGAAAGTTTTTAATATTTACCAATTTTCTTCAAGCGTTAAGCGACTCATTTCGTAAATTTGTAACCTTTACTTAATAATCGATCACTTCATAAATGTCAAATTGGCAAACTGCTTTGATATAACGGGGGGTTCAAATTCCAAATTTTACATGGCCCACCCTTTAATTATTTTATTCAACCTATCTGTTCTAATATTGAAATTCCCCAGTTAGGCAAAAGCATCGTTGGGTAAATATGAGTTTTGTACTTCTTTCTGGATTGTCAAGATTGTTACAATTAAGTAAAAGCTTTTACTTCCTCTTAATGACTAGACAAACAGTATGTTAATAACAGGACGATTAATGCTGCGCCGGAAAGTATGCACTGTAACATACCAGCTCGCTAAGCCAGTAGCATGAATTCGCCTCAGTTAAGATAATTCTCTACTATTCGAGATGATTCTACAAAGATAACTGACAACAACAACTAGAAGGTTCTTGAATTCGTTAGAGATAACTACATTTGAGCATGGTGAGTTCGTACAAATACCGGAGGTCTTCGGAACGGAGAGTTGAGTTTGTGATTAAACTCCGTAGAGTAAGCAACGCGAATTGATAGTAAAATATAAGACTTACTAAAGTGGTGTAAATAAAGTAAACTGTAGTACTACGAGGGTCGAATTTTATGTTTCGGGATTAGGGAACAAAAACAAATATTAATCATCGAAAATCACTTTATTGTTTTTCAATGCGTTTGAACCAATTGTCGAAACACTTTTGCCACTCTGATTGAGGTATCTCCAAAACATGCATTCTGAATGCAGCAACCGCTTCTTCAGGTGTCGAAAAACGTTGACCTCTCAGTTAGTTTTTTACGTACGGGAATAAAAAGAAGTCATTCGGTGCCAAGTCAGGACTATACGGCTGATGACCCATCAAATCGATGTTTTGGGTGCTCAAAAATGCAGTTGTTTCAGCCGATGTGTGAGAGCTCGCATTGTCGTGGTGAAGAGTGATCCGTCTTCGGCGGTTGGTTTCCCTGATTTCTTGGAAGACAACTTTTCGACCAATCGCCACGAGCCTTTTTTTAAGCGATTCTTTCGACCAATCGCCACGAGCCTTTTTTTAAGCGATTGACAAATTGTGTGGTATCCAACGCGAACAAATTTTTTTGACAGTCAAATGTTTATGCAATATTTAATGTATGCTGGTCCCACTAATGCCTAAAGTTGTCTCAATCTCACGATAGGTCACATGACGATCTTGCAAAATCAGTTTGCGCACAGCATCAATGGTTTTCGGAACAACAGCTTATTTTGGACGACCTTCACGAAAATCGTCTTGGAGTGAACTACGACCACGATTAAATTCACCATACCATCGATAAACACTTGTCCTTGATGGAGCTTCATCGCCAAAAATTGACTTATGTTCATCCATGCACTGTTGCTGAGTTAATCCACGTCGAATGTTGTAAAAAATAATCGCACGAAAATGTTCACGATTTAATTCATTTTTGGGCCGAGATGAATCTTTTAAGTTACTGTAAACAACACAAATAGCGCTCGTATGTCAAAACGTTCTGAGTACACATAACCTCAAAAATGTCCAACTTTACGATAGAGCTGTCAGTTGCCAGATTGCAACACTAGGGTTGCCAAATCCCGAAACATAAAATTCAACCCTCGTATATAAGTAAAATAAAAGGAAGTTAAACCGTTGTAAATATCGTAATTTAAAACGAACCTTGTTTTATTATTGAGAATAAAAAAACGCAAAAAGGACGAATAAGGAAATTCGTAACAATATTGTTTATTGATTTATGCATTCCTGCTAACATACTACCTGTGTTGTCATTAGTTCCAGAACTTGCATCTAAATCAGAGTTGACAAATACGACTTCTATTGCATTGGACAATTTATTTTAGAAAACTATCGGCGAAATAATTTGTTGACAAAGGTTTTTGTGTCTGTCTGATGGGGTCAGTAACCATAGTGAGCAATGAAAAATGATTTCGAGTTGTAATTCTGCGTTGTTATATTAGTTGTGTAAAAACCGAAAAAAACCGGTTGATTGACTTGGAATTACCAGTGAAACCGGTTCTTCGAAATTAACACTTTTTGAAAAACCAACGTACCGGTTTCGGTTTTGAATACACTCTGAGGGACGCATTAATGTCGAGACAGGTGATAGAAGCTAAAACATTAACCCTAAATGTACCAATTCGGGTTAAAAGCACTCCATCTACTAGTAGAAGAAGAGTAATTACATTTGTTACCTATCATTCTTTACTATTATAAAAATGAGTCATTCCATGTTTGGTCTCCTCTGACCAATGGTATCAAAGATGTATTTTAAGATGTATTTTAAACTATAACAAATAATTTTAGTAACTATATTGTACGTACAGATTTAATTTATTAAAATGAAAGTTGGCTTCCGTTGAAGTCAGATAAGATTAGAGTGATGGGTTCCTGTTGGACAAGGAATTACTCATATATTTATTTACTTTCATAAGTTCATGTTGTTTTTTTTTGCATTCCGATAAACAGTTCGATATTTTATGAAAAACAAAACAAATTTTTAAAACGGAAAGATTCAACCACGAGGTTAATAAACAAATATATTTGCGAGTACATAGTTTAGTTTCAAGTGTTTAAAAAATATGTCTGAGTGTGTTGGAACAATTTCTGTTATGTTTGTGGCACTGAAAATATTAAAATAGAAGCAAGCACCTACTATCACTTACCGAGGATTTCAGGAAGGCATCTGAAATATATTTTCTACAACCTGTACACTCACAGAAAAATTCGGTTGAGACAGCCGAATTAGACGTAACCGAATTTAGAGGTTGTCACAACCGCATTGGAGGTAGACACAACCTCATTAGAGGTTGACACAACCGCATTAGAGGTTGACACAACCGCATTAGAGGTTGACACAACCTCATTAGAGGATGACACAACCGCATTAGAGGATGCCACAACCGCGTTAGAGGTTGACACAACCTCGAAGTAGTTCTTACAACCGAATGTAGATAGTGTGACAAATGAAGACAATGAAAAAGAAATCTTATTTATTATTAAGTAATGATTTATTTTCCTGTATTCTTATTAAAAAATAGGGTAATTTTTAGGGTAACACATTTGTCACTACCGACCTCTTTGGAAGTCCCGGTCATCGTGGGTAACCGCTCCAATTTTGGCGTATTGTATGTGTTAATTTTGGTCCTAAACCGTTTCACACACAGATGATTGCAGCATATTTCCAAAACTGTTGACACCTTCTTGGGCATTTTCTGCAAAATAAGACGATTTAATAAAGGGTCCGCCATCTAACGTTTTTTTTCCAACTAGTGCTTATTTCGTGAATGGTAACTCTTAGCTCATGTCTGATTTGACAGAAAATTAGTTTTATCCTTCCGCTGAACGAATATGGTTGTGTATACGCTTGAACAACGCTGGGAAATATTGAGACATTACTTTGAAAATCATGGTAATGTTGCAGAATGTGTGCGAAAATTGCATACGGATTTTGGAAGAAGAGAAGCACCGTCAGCTCCGTATGTTCGTTATCTTGTGACACCGTTGACTATTGACTATTTGACACCGTTGGACTATTATTTGTGCGGTGCCCTCAAAGATAAGTGTTACGCCGACAAGCCAGAGACAATTGACGCTTTAAAGGACAATATTCGTGAAGCCATTGGTGAAATACAGCTGCACACAATCGATAATGTGCTTAAAAATTGGGCCGATCGTGTAGGCTACTGCATGGCCAGCCGAGGCAGCCATTTGAATGAAATTATTTTCCATTATTAACCGGAAGGATTGTACTTTCAAATAAAAAAAGAAATTTGAGAAAATATTCAGTAGTTTTTTTTTATAGCATTTTCAAAAAAAAAAAAGTTATTCGGCGGACCCGTTGCAAAAACCATAATTACAATATGTTAACTTACCTTTGTTAATAACCACAAAACAATCTTGATATCGCGGCGACAGGAACAATTATACGTTGTTTAACTTCTTTTAATATAAAATTTGTTTTTATAATTTTAAACGTCAAGTCCAAAATTAAATTCGGTGGTACCTACAGAATTCATGAGAAATTCGGTTACAGAAACCGAATTGACGCCGAATTCGGTCGTTGCAACCGACTTAAGTGTGAAGTCGGTTATTGCGACCGAATTGAAACCAAATTCGGTAGTTACAACCGAATTGATACAAAAATCGTTTGTGACAACCGAATTGATACAAAAATCGGTTGTTGCACCTGAATCGATGCCACATTCGGTTACTCCAACCGAATTTGGTAGCAATTTCAGTTGTTGTATCCCAATTATTTCCAAATTCGATTGTACCAACCGAAATTTTGGAAAAATTGGTTGACAGAACTAATATAATTCGAGATTCAGTTGTCACAACCGAATCAATTAAGAAACGAGGTTGCTTCAACCGAATTTCGGTTGTGAGGACTAAATTCGGTCGTGACAACCTCAATTCGGTTGGGGGCAACCCCAATGCGGTGGTAGCAGCCGAATTTGCGGTTGCTATAACCTCTTTTCAACCAATTAGTTCTCTGGGTGTAATTATAAATAAAAACCGGTTGTCACACTCTGTAAATATTGCTATACATCGTCCTGAATTTGATGATATCACTTGTATGCAAATTTAGGATGATATCGTTGGTCAAAGAAGACCAAACATGAAATGACTCATTTTCATAATAATATTGTAGTAAAGAATGATAGACAAACAGTTGAATTCGTCTTCTACTACTAGATGGCGTGCTTTTAACCCGAATTGTTAACCGGATTTAACCCGAATTGTTACAATTTGGGTTAATGTTAGAGCTTCTATCAGCTGTCCGACCATATTTGAGCTCGGATTTTATACGATCTTCATAATAATATTTTCGTCCAGGGACCGTAAATATAGATTATTGTTTTTTTTTTTATCAAAAAATCAATCACTTGGAACAGATATAAAAGAAAAATAATTGTTCAATAAATTGAAAATTTGTGGGCAATCTTTGCGTTTCCGCCATGAATTTTAGATTTTTACAGTTTTCTTCAATGGTAATGATTAATTTTAAGTAATATTACAAGAATCAGCCCATAATAATTATTTTTGAGCAAAAAATAAAATTCAAAAATAATAATTAATTATACTTTTTAATTTTATTGTTCGAGCTCGAGGCCATTCTATATCTCTATTAATAGAGATATATTTTTTTTAAAAAGGAGTTTTGCAAATGTATTCCTATGATTCCTGGCAAACCGTATAGCTATTTCAGATCTAGCCACAGATTGTTTGGAATCAGCGGTTGTTTGGAATGATGCTATTGAAAAATTCATCAAACTAAATGCAAACGAAATCTCATTTGACTTGAGAATTCACTATAATGCAAGTGATCTAGATCTGAAATAGCCCCTAGCAATTGTAACACCACCCCATTCTAGTGCTGCGACATCGACCTCAAAACATCGATGTTTTACAACATCGATGTTTCAAATAAGAGACATCGATGTCGATAAAACATCAACCTCAAAACATCGATGTTTTCCAACGTCGATGTTTTTGGGGATGTTTCATTTTTGGTGGCTTTTTTAGAAATCGAGGTACCAAAATTAAAACAGAAGACGTAATTAACACAACTGGTCACAAACATCGATGTTTCTACGATCATCAATGATTTTGCCGATGTTTTGTTTTTGCTGCAATTCTCTTTTAGATATGTGTTATCAACATATAAATCACCCTTTTCCCCGATATAAAGGTGAAAAACTACAAAACTGGATTAAAATAAATAGTTTGCCATTACATCCCATGTTTAACCAGCTACGCATAATGGTGGTGGTTGGCGTCTGGCGGCGAATAAATGGGCAAATATTCCCAATTCGAGTTTATATTAATATTTTATGGTTTGTATTTCCTTATATTAAGGCAATTTGTTACAATCGTCACACAGAAAAACATCGATATAAACCAACGATGTTGGAAAAACATCGGCACTAAAACATCGATGTAAAAAGTACTCGATGTTTTTCAAAAACATCGTCGATGTCGCAGCCCTACCCCATTCATCTTTGACAGATCTATCCACCAGAAGCTTCCCAATTAGGCGTGTCACTAAGCTGTCGACTCCTAGATTCTGTAACGACCTAAGAATCGCCGAAGGTTGAATGTTATTGAAGGCTGCCTCGATGTCCAGGAAGGTCCCTAGAGTGAAGACTTTATTCTCAAGAGAGTTCTCTATTATGCTGACTATAGAGTGGAGAGCCGTCTCAGTTGACCTGCCCTTGATATAGGCATGCTGAGAACTCGGTAGTAGATTCTGTGGAAGATTACTTCGAACGTGAATGTCCAGTAACCTTTCAAATGTCTTAAGAACAAAGGATGATCAACTGGTCGAAAGTCCTTTGGTTTGACATGAGAGCATTTGCCCGCTTTCGGGACAAAAAACACTTTGGTTTGCTTCCAAATGCTAGGAATGACTCCCAGCATAAGGCAGCCCTTGAAGATTTCCTACAACCAACTACAAGATAGGTATAGTGCCTCCTGTAGTTGTGCGGGAATTATCCCGTCAGGTCCGGCTGATTTATAGCGTAGACAGACGACAGCGTTAATTTGCATTAGCAGTCTTAATTCAAATTAACTTGTGAATTAACCCCGCCGCAATGTGTATTAGCTTTGGCGTAAATGCATGAAATCAGAGTGCATTTATACTGCATTTAGGTATTTCAATATGGCAACACCGTCGAAAATCAATCAGCTCAAGATGTATGTATACATAGAGGTGATAGCCGGAACACAGTGGAAGTGGAACTTTCTTGTGTTTGTTGTTTGCTTTGTTGATTTTATGTACTGATGCTTGACACCGCTGAAGTGGATGTTATTGCAACAACACCACCTGCTATCACCATGTATTTGATACATCTTGAATCAGCTGTTGTCAAATTGTTTGCTATCGTCAATTGAAAATGGATTCAAAGTCAGCAAAGGTGAGTTATTTTAATTGTTTTTTGCAAAAAAAAATGAGAAATATTTAATATCGAAACGCATTTTTTCCATTTTAAGATTTCCAAGGGAAAGAAGCGAAGCGTGTGGTATCTTATTTTCCGCCTTCTATCCATTTGATTTCGATGTAAAAGTCCAAAAAATTAGTTGACAAACAAACAGTTGTTTACAAACAAACAGCTGTTTACTAAATGCAAAAACTGACCTCTTGTAAGGCAAAATGTTAATTCACATTAGTGAGCTTTTAATGCAAATTAACGCTGTCGTCTGTCTACGCTATTATAGGGCTTAAAGCATTTAATGGCCCATATCAGATTTTTTCTGCTCACTATTGAGCGAACTTTTTCTAATCTAGGCGAGTTTCCGCCTAGCTCTTCTGGCTGATGACCAGCATTCCGGTCAAGAGATCCCAAGAGACTCTTCAGATGAATACGTCCACGTTCCATCATATTTCATTAAGAACCCCGCACACAGTGCGTTTGTAGCGAGCACGCATCTTAAGCGTGCTGGTTGGTTGGTTCCCGCAATGGATTCACAGAAGTTTCGCCAGGATTTCCGTATGGCCTTCTTGATTTCACCTTTATATAGATTAAGACTAATCTTGTAAATTAAATTAAAATACATACTTATATTATATTTTTCTACATGCAATGTTTTTATTTTATAATTATAATAAAACACAAATAAAATATTAACTACATATTTTGTACTTGTGAAGGGTAGGCCAATGCTTGGCCAGTGTTACCATTTCGACGTTGTGCCAGTACTGTACTTTATAGGTGTATTTACAACAATGGGAAGGTACTAATGTTTTGTTTTTGCAGTACAGGGAAGGTACTACGTTTTTGTATTTACAGTACTTGTTGAGTTAGAGTTTTCTTTGTATTTACATTACTGGCACACTACTGTTGTTTTTTCTTTATCCAGGCCTGACAAGAACTGCTGGCAGGCAGTCATATGGTGTTATCAATGTTATATTTGGTTTGTTAATACTTGTGCTACCCTCGCTGACACTGGGCTGACAATATTTTCTACTGGGGTGGGTACACACAAACACGTTGTACATAAAAATGTATTGTTTTCATAAACGACGTTATTTTTAGCAAATCATTGGAATTAGCAATTATTGGTAAAATGCAATGCCTCTCCTGACAAATGCCATAACAGCAAATTTGGAGTACACTGTTTCCACTAGGCTCAATTTTGAGGCACATGCGCATTTCATTGTGCCTCTTAGGACAACTGTATAAAAGAGACTAATAAACATTTCCTAGGAAGAAAATATTCGTCTTGTTGAAGTTGTCAAAACGGTTATTGATTTTTTCATCGCTATCTCTCTATACGGATTGTTTGTTTGAGCTCTGTAAAAAATTTTAGTATATAGGAAAAAAGTGAAAAAAGTCTTGAATAAAAGCCTAAATATTCATAGATTAGAGAAAAACAAAACAAAATAAATAAATACTTAGTTAAATGTAAATAATATCTTTGTCATGCAGTAACGTATACGAAGGAAAAGTGTCTGTCGAAATAGGTTATTAGTTTTTGGAAGGTAAGCAGCAGCAATTACAATTGACCAAACCCCTATAAAGGCCGGCTGTCGTACACTTAAACATTAGTATTAATATTCCTTCCAAAAACATTTTAAAAATCGGATAATTGTCTAATTGGTGTGATACATATAGGATAAATGGGCTTAGAATTCGATTTATATTGGTTGATTGTCGTTAAAAAAGAAAACGTACAAAAATTTAGAAATTAATATAGTGACAAATTGTTATACATATGTGTGTAAGTGTATGCGTCGACTTTTTCCCCTATTTTAACCGACATCATAAGATTCACACCGTTCCTACCGATGGTTAGTTTTCCTATGAGTAACTTGAAATATATGTACATATATATGTATAAGTATACCACCTTCCCACATAATTAATTGCCGACAAAAAAAAAGTATTTATTGTGATTTTTCTCAAAAATTCACAAATTTGTCATTAATAGGAAAGCAAAATTTCATTTGACGTCCAATACACACACACTCATCATGTATGTAGTGTACTAAACAACTAGGAAAACAGTAACAAAATGGATATATAGGAAGTATCTATGACATTGTTATGTTATTCCGAAGGCTGTGTTATTTACGGTTCAACCCGGTGTTACCCTTATAACTTGGGTACTTGTTGTCGGCGTCTCGCGTTTTTTTTTAGACAAAAACACGCAGACGTTTAACATTTTGTCTGTGCTGACACTCAACCGGTGGTAGTGGAGGGTAAATTTAATTTTTATTTTCGAAAGAACTGATAAATATATAAAATCTCTTTCGAATGAGATAAAACGTTGCTTTACGTTTACATAATGCCCCTATTACCGTTCACCACACAACTTAGTTTGATCGACTTGGAGACGACTCAACTTCAACACGACCAAACTTATCTTTTGTATTGTGGTTCACAACTGTTTTTGATTGCAATTGTTATGGTGTTACCAGCTCGAAATATCAATTTTGACAAGCAAAAGCAGCTGATTTATGTGAAAATAAAAGAAGTTAACAATTGTGTTGTGCTTGCAAAATCGAATGGATATAAGTAGCATAGATTTCTTTTATGAAGATGGAGTCGAAAACACGAATATAGATGTGTTGCATTTAAGAAGAAATATTCGTGATGCATCCAACCTTCTTGAGTGCAAGGTATGTAACGGGTTTTTCAATAACAGCGCTACAAAAGTTTTTTGAAATAAAACAAAACCGGTTTTAGATACCAATGAAATTGTTTATTCCTGTGAAAGTACGTTCGATGCCATTATGTATGGAACTCGATTTCTTTTGCATGGCCACCACGTGCACGCTTGCAGAAGTCCAGACGCTGAACCCAATTTTCGACGGTTTTGAAGCATAAATCGGCCGATACTGCTGCAATTTCACGTTCGATATTCGTTCGTGGCTTGTTGGCATAGACCATAGACTTGACGTAGCCCCACAGGAAATAATCTAACGGCGTCAAATCGTACGACCGAGGCGGCCAATCGACTGGGCCATTTCGTGAGATAACACGTTCACCAAACTTGGTTTCCAATAAATTGATTGTGGCATTCGCTGTGTGGCTTGTGGCGCCGTCCTGTTGGAACCACATGTCCTCCAAGTCCATATTATCCAATTGGGGCCAAAAATATTCGGTTATCATTGAACGGTAGCGATTCGCATTCACAGTAATGTGCCGGTCTTGATCATCACGGAAGAAGTACGGCCCAATGACGCCACCGGCCCATAAACCGCACCAAACCGTAATTTTTTCGGGATACAATGATGACTCATGGATTACGTGTGGATTGCTGTCTGACCAATAACGCATATTTTGCTTATTGACGAAGCCATTCAGCCAGAAATGAGCCTCATCGCTGATTGTTGAGGCCTCTTAAAGTTGACGCCACTGACTCCAAATTTCGGTAGTAAATTTTAATAATTTCGACTCGTTGTTGGCTCGTATATCTTTCCATCATGAAATGGCAAACCTTACTGAAGAGAAATGTCAAAAGAGCGGGAAAAAATATGGCGTCGATTGCTGTCCCTATCGATTTACTTTTGTAGCGTCTCTGTTGAAAAACCCTTTATTTGCACATACACGTTGCCATTCATTCATGTTGTGGACGGTGGTCCTAAACTATTTAACTCCACAGCAAATCCTTCCCATAGTTCTCGCACTTGGTTCTGCGTGGTGCTAAATTGTGATTTTCCAAGGGCAACGGCTGCTTTGCTTTCCATTAGCTGGACAAGTTTCTCAAACTGAGCATTCTTTGTGATTTTGATACTTCTAAATATATAAAATATTATTGTTAAATTAAAATGTTCAAATGTTAAATGAAAATTATAATTTGAAGCCAAAATAATATCTTTTTACGATCTCTCCATTCTTATCAACTTAAAAACACGCACAACTATAAACTCAACTGCTCTCAAGCAGTGGTGTAAATTTAACGCATTTGTCGACCAAACTGGCACAGAGTTGTCAAAGGCAATACGACACAAGTAAGTGAACACAACCAAAAAATCAGCTGTTGTTCAGTTGAGTTGAGTCGGCCGTTGAGTTGAGAACGGCAATGCCAATTCATCGATTACGACCAAACTCTCACAAAAGTTGAGAACCGTAATAAAAAACTGTATTCCGTACATCTTTCTATTTTCCTCATGTTTGAATAAAACTAAATTAGGCTTTGATACTTGAAATATAGTATTTTCAAGAACCTCAGATTCAAAAATCGACTGATGCTTGATAAGGAACAACGCTTAATAGTGTTTGAAATTAAGCGCTATACGTTTTGTACTGCATTACACCAGCTTTCCAGATTATCAGTTAACAAGCATCAGAGGGAGCGAGCCACTTAGGCCCAATTTTTCAGTGGAAAATCATATTTGATCAACGATCAAACATAATTTAAACTCTGAATTTATTTTTTAGGTTAATAGTTGATTGCTGTTGAAACAGCCAAAGTTGGTTATTTAAACTATGATCAAGTGATGATATGATTTTGACAGAAAACAAAAAGAAGAACAAACACCAAGCTTCTTTAATTGTTAATGTGAACAATTATAATCACCTCCTACACTGAAAGAAAAAGCTTCATAAAATTTATGACTTCCATCATCAATTTGATGACATTTTTCCTCATTTTCCAACCTACGACACATTTCATTGAATTGACGTAGAAAATTTCATCAATCTTTCATCCATATTTCATCAATAGTTTACGTTGATTCAACGACAATGTTACTTCAATTTGATGTAAGTTTGCCATCGTGTTGAAGTAAAGTTGTCGCCATTTTTTAGTTAATTTGGGTTGAGTTTCAAAACGTCAAAACACATTGCAGTGATGCGGTTTAAATACTGTATCGATACAAAGCAAACAAATGTGTTGTTTACTTTGTAATAAAAACACTTTGCGTATTTTTTACGTTTAGAAAGGTTTTTTGCAATCAGTTGCTTTGAAAATGGCGCTGTCAATAGAAAAAAAAAATTACAGCAGACAGTTGTCCGAGGCCTTCGGCACGGACTGTCCCTGCAGGCTGTGTCAGAGACACGGCCATTAAGTTTAACGTAGAATACGCCATCCGATAAGACAGAAAACATATATAACAATAAATTCATTTGCTTATATTATTTATCATTTATTGTTATATATGATGTATGTTTTCTGTCTTATCGGATGGCGTATTCTACGTTAAACTTAATGGCCGTGTCTCTGACACAGCCTGCAGGGACAGTCCGTGGCCGAAGGCCTCGCAAAACTGTCTGCTGTAATTTTTATATTTACCAACGGCATTTGATTCAAGTCCGTTTAAAAAAAACTATTATGTTAAATTTTTTTAAACTTAATTTAATTTATGTATTTTAATTAATATTTTTATTGAAATAAGTTCTGCGAATGTTGAGAGGGCCGCCCTAATATTAAAAAAGGTTTACCTTATCGAGTCTTCGCATTAGCATTCGAGCGTTGTGTGAAAGCTTTACGCTTTACAATTCAAAATTAATGTTACAACAGCTTTATTGAAGCTTTCGCAAAAAAGCTTTATTACGT
The DNA here is from genome assembly GCA_963931995.1 of Phaonia tiefii. NCBI lineage: Eukaryota > Metazoa > Arthropoda > Insecta > Diptera > Muscidae > Phaonia > Phaonia tiefii. Next base: position 294,541,294 of record OZ008367.1, read on the forward strand.
TAGCTTACTGTTTGTTTCACTTTTTACTAGATACATGTTGCCAAGCAACATTAGCTTGCTGTTCGTTTCACTTTTTACTAGATACATGTTCCTAAGCAATGTTGAGCAACCAAAAACACTCAACCAAACACCACACATATGTTTGAGTGTATGTGTTTAAACAATTTTCATTTGAGAAATTAAAATACTAGAAATATATCAACCAATATGAAATGTATATCAAACGAAAGATAACATCTTCATTTACCTACAAAAAAAATTTTAAAAAAATTCATCTAGCCGTTTCCTCAAATTCAATGAAATAAAGATTACAACAATAAAAACCTGACATGACTCCTCATACCGTAAGGTAAGACGTATTCTACGTCAATATTATTTTGGAAAATTTGAAGGGATTACTGGAAGAAAACCCTCAAAATAATTTTAAAATTTTACAAAAATATATTGAAAGTCAAAGAACAAAACGCTCTATTGCTTTATATACAATAACAAACAAAAAAAGTGCGGAGACGTGTGTCAAAATGTAAAGAATTTACTTAAACTATTGATGAAATGCCTGATGAAATTGTTCACTGAAAAAATTAAAAAAGTTTCTTTAAATAATAATATAATACCATCAGCAACAAAATTTGTGATGCTCAGTTTGCCTCTTTATTATACATTCAGGGATGTATGACATTAAGCGTGTTTTGGTTACACCGCTTGCTTATATATTCGCTTGTTTTGTATGAAGCACTTAGCGGAGACTTAGCGAGAACTTAGCGATGAGAATTGTTTTCGCTAAGATTTTTTTGACATCTTTTACCGTTTTCAACCCTTATTCATATTTTTGAATAAAATAACTTATCGCTAAATTTCCGTATTCTTTGCAACTTATCAAGCGATAATCGCTTACTTGTAACCAAAACACGACTAATGTCAACGTTTACACGGTTGCGTTTAGGAATGCATGACATTGTTCAATTGCATTGCAAATTACGTTTTGGGACTCACCCTTGATCATAAATTTCCTGTACATGTTTCGCCAATTGGCTGTAAGGTTGTCATCAATTTGATGTAAGTTTGTCATCAATTTGATTTAAATTGGTGATCATTTTGATGTAAATTGGTTGGTAATGAGTAGCCAAACTTTTTGGTCTATTTTTCATTGTTTAAAATCCACAAGAGCAGGGTCAAGACCACATAAAAAATGCTCATAGCATGGATAATGTTTTCTGTCCATTGAACTATTTTCTATTATTTATTTATTTTGAATTTTCTACTACTTTTTTTCTATTTCTCCTTATTTTTTCAATACTACGTCCATATTTATTACAAATTCCAATGGCGAAGAATTATGTAAAAAGATCCTCAATTCAATGAAGCTGAAAAAGGCAAAGAAACGCACAATCTTAAAATTGAAGAACTTTTTCATTGAATTGATGAAATTTGCTATTAATTCAATTTAGTAAGATATTCTTTCGATTCGATTTCATGTACGATTTTCTTTCAGTGTAGTTTAAATAACATTAAAAACGTATCATTTAACTCGTAGTGCAGTTAGAACCTCATTTCTGCTCAAATACTTTCCAATTTCAATAAATATTTTATATTTTATCACTTCACTCTTTCGCTTTTGCAAATGGCGTCAGCTTGATGCATTGTAACGATTAGCCGATAATTGTATGAATACCGGTTATTTTTCGTGGCATTAGCCACTGTTGCAATATATACATATTAGACTGGTCCTTATTTTGAAAGTCGTCGGAACCTGCGGGCCATGGGCTCATTTTGTTTATATTTATGTCAAATATCACCGTGCAAATTTTGAGCGCGATCGATAAACCTTTACCACTCTCTCAAGAGCCTTAAAGTTACAAAAATAGTCTATTTTTGAAAAATTTTCCAATTTGGACCACCCAAACGGAAAAAGGATGCACCCTAATTTCCAGACTATATTTTTCCTGATGCAGGAATTCATTACGAACAAAATGACACCTCACAAGCTAAAATCGGAGTAAGACTCACGAAGTTATAAATGATTAAAAAAGGTCAATTTAATAAAATGGAGGAAATTTTCTCTTAACCCTTATTAAGGTCTGTTTGTTTGACTGAAAACCTTTAAATCGATTTTTACCCCATTTCCCGTCATCCAATCGAGTTGATACGATAGAATGAACATTGCCTGGCTGTATCCGGCAACGCATTTGTTGTGGCGACTCGATTGGATGACGGGAAATGGGGTTCAACTCGATTGGATGACGGGAAATGGGGTAAAAATCGATTTAAAGGTTTTCAGTCAAACAAACAGACCTTAATAAGGGTTAAGAGAAAATTTCCTCCATTTTATTAAATTGACCTTTTTTAATCATTTATAACTTCGTGAGTCTTACTCCGATTTTAGCTTGTGAGGTGTCATTTTGTTCGTAATGAATTCCTGCATCAGGAAAAATATAGTCTGGAAATTAGGGTGCATCCTTTTTCCGTTTGGGTGGTCCAAATTGGAAAATTTTTCAAAAATAGACTATTTTTGTAACTTTAAGGCTCTTGAGAGAGTGGTAAAGGTTTATCGATCGCGCTCAAAATTTGCACGGTGATATTTGATATAAATATAAACAAAATGAGCCCATGGCCCGCAGGTTTCGACAAACTTTAATTTTCTCCATACAACATAGGTCCAGTCTAATACATATATAGGTAGTATGAAAAACTCTTTTTGTATTTAAATTCAGAACAAACATAAATCACAAAATCAACTGATTGCCAATTTAAATAAATAACCAGTCAAAAATTGGGCCTTAGTGACATTTAAAATTTAGCGCTATACATTTGTATTGTTGTGTATAATACACCAGTTTTCCAGCAAATGTAAAATGTTAGTTTTTGAGAATTTAAATTTAAACTAATGTATTCCATAATTTTAATATACAGTCATATTATATTATTTGGCTTTCCAACTCAAGTTGTAATTTTTTCATTTAGTTTCAATATTGGTAACACACGACAAGGCATTTTGTAAAATTAAATCTTTTTAAAAATTACATTATATATTTATTGATTGATTTGTTTTACAGATGATAACAATGCTTGAATTTTGCTTCATTATTATACAAAAATATACAAAAATTGTCTAGATATATAAACACGATAGTGTCGAAGTAAGATACATATGAGCGAATGCAAAATTGACTGTGAATTGTCATGAAATGGTATTTAATGCTATGTTATTTGATACAAATAGTACAAATTTTAACATTAATGCCGAACAAATTGTTGAAATTAAACAAAGCGGTAATCAAAATCATCAACAACAACAGCATTCGAATACAAATTCTAGCACCAATATTCTGAATTTAAATGGAAAAGAAGATAATCAAAATCAAACTAAAATCATAAACTGCATAAGAAACAATTCGTTCAACGCAGCAACAACAAAATTGCCTAACCAACCACCATCCGTGGGGAGTGGTTATTTTGGCTTAGGTATACCCAAATCCCCATCATTTCACAGCGGGCTAGATCAATTGGCAGATGATGACGACGTGGATATAGATCAAATGCAAAAGACTTCGATGAATACGAGTGGTACTACTGCTGCTGTCGGTATAATCGGTTGTAAATTCAAATTTACCAATATTGAAGAAATAAAAGCAAAGTTATCGAATAGTTCCTCTTCTCCAAAAAGTGTTGTTACAAAATTCTACAATAAAATGCCTACATTACAAGTTCATGATAATAACAGTAGTAGTTGTTCAGCCTTGCCATCATCATCTTTATCATCATCGATTCCCTCATCAACAGTAACATCATCTGTATCACAAGTATCCGCATCTTCCGCAGCAAGTACATCTGTTTCACTTAACAACACCACAAATCTATCGATGGCGGCCGCTACATCATCATCATCATCATCATCTGCGAACAGTGGCAGTACTGCTGCAGCATCGTCGGTGAATACAAATTCCATATCTTCGACGACGTCATCAATTGTCTCCACATTGGCTCAACATTTCAATGCAGCCACTTCAGCTACACAACTATTAACAACAGCGTCATCTACGCTCGGTTCAAATAATAAGGTTTGATTCAAGTCGTAATGATGATTATATGATTGTGTATGGTGGAAAGTTTAAGTTGAAAATTAATTTTAAGATTTTAAAGACTGTATAATAAATAACACAGGCCGACAAAATTTGAGAAAAAATATCAAAACCCTGAGACTAGAGTCTATGTTTCTAATAGTCATGTGCGATTGCTTGATTAATCAGGCAACCTGATTAATCAGTTTATTAATTAAACATACATTTTGATTAATCATATTTACGTATAATCAATTAATAATGAATATTTATTAATCAAAATGCAGATTAATCGATTGATCGTAAATATGATTAATCAAAATGTATGTTTAATCAATTATGCGATTAATCAGGTTGCCTGATTATTCAATATGATTAAATCTGATGAATATTGATTAATCAAAATGCAGATTAATCAAAAAATGTATTAAGCACTATTTTTAATAATAGAGCAATTCATGTTTGTAGCTTTTGTCAGTTTGAATCTTTTTCAACAACCTTTTTTACTCAAATTGTTCATGTTTCCGTTTGTTTGTACAGGGTGGAGCGCGGTAATTTGCTTATTTGGGAATGAAATAAAAAAAATTATGAACCTTAGAAAAATTTATTTTATATTTTAATTATATTGAACCGTATGGAAATTTTTAAATTACACGGTTTTAAATAGTGTATTTGGCAAATGTCAACCTTCGTTATCCACACACTGCTGCATACGTTTTCTGAAGTTTTCATGAACTCTAACAAACATGTCGACTGGTATTCTGCCAATTTCAGCCTCAATATTGTTAATTAGGTCTTAATTAGGTTCTTCAACTTCAGGTAAACCCAAAGGAAAAAATCGCATGGGGCTAAGTCTGGAAAGAACACAATTGCGTCACGGGCTACAGTTGCAAGAATGTCTTCACAAGCGGTCCGCCGTGTCAAATAGTCCCGTGCTGACAATTATTGGACCACGCACATTTTATACGGTTGAAAATTCAGTTCTTTATGAAGAATCCGGTGGAGAGAACGTCTGGAAATGAGCGTTTCGGAGATTGCAGTACTGCTGCTCTAACTCTCTCGATGTTTTGTGGTGTTGTAATGCCGTCGGTGGTGCAATGGGTAGTGTGCGCGCCTCTTGTACATGAGATCCTGGATTCGATCCCTGCTCTGACCACCTTAAAAAAAATTGTTTCGGCGGCGGTCACCTCGCATAGTGACGGCGAAACTATCGAGTATTTAGCCATGAAAAAGCTTCTCAAAATACCGTTCGGAATCGGTGTAAAACTGTAGGTCCCAATCAGTGAGTGAAAACTGGAAAACGCACAGCTCAGTGATTGTGAGAAGCTCTCCCCTGTCCCTTCATGGGATGTAATGGGAAATCATTTATTTATTTATTTTAATCGTTCTCTCAGGTCCCCTTCGTACACATGGCACATTCCCTGCTGTTCTCAATGAAGTTACCCAATTTACTATTGATAGCCGTCCAGGAACACTTCCGCGTGGGGAACAGCGAATCGTAAAGGAAAAGCACACTGCACCGCAATGATCGAGTGCGCTTTTGAAAAATACGCTTCATCACAAAATGACCTCCTCACGTGTCCAATGCATGATGGCAACTGAAAGGCAGCCGAATACAAATCTCCCGTCAGCTACTATAAGCTACGCACACTCTCCACTCTCTTCGACCAACAGTGCCGCCACAGCCTGCAGTGCAAAAAAGCAAATTTCCGCGCTCCACCCTGTATATCACATATTTGTATATTTTTCAAAAAATATTTGATAGTGTATTCAAATGAGAGTAATCAATATTCAAATTAATTGAGTACTCATAGTTTTGAATAATCATTATTTCTGATCATACGATTAATTGATTAATCACAATACCGATTAATCAAGTATATTCAAATGTGATTAATAAATATTCAAATTAATTCATTAATGACAGTTTTGATTAATCTGAATTTTTGATTATTCGATTAACTGGATTAATCACGATATGGATTAATTAAAATTTTAATCTTTCGATTACTCGCACATCTCTAATTTCTAAAGGTTTGAGGTGCGGTGAATACGAATCTGATTTTAGAGTTTCTGAAGACAACAGCTAGGACTTTCAGATGACAAAACAAAATAATATTTAATGCGCGATGTTATAATGTCCCGAATATAGCGAAACCCGGGTATTTGTTAACTTTAAATCAAGATATATCGTAAATCCTTTGTGATGGGGAAATTTTGAAACCAGTTGCGGAATCAACGCACCTCAAAACTTTAGAAAAGTATACTCGGGTCTCAGGGTTGTTGGCCAATATAATTGACAGAATACATTAATATATTTATGTATGTACATTAGGGTTACTCACTTTTTTTGCGGCAAATGCTCCCGATGCTGTAGGCATGGAAAAATATAAAGAACTGTGTCTAAAATTTTTGATATTGCTAAAAAACCTTCCGCAACAAATGCAATTACTTTCACTCAAACCAGATATTATCAGTTTTATTTTTTTTTGTGATTTTTAAAATATGAAAAAAAAAAATATTCTTTTTAAATATTTCTTGTGTCGGTTCTTAGTTAAGATTAATACTATGATTACGAATCTGTTGTTCGATCTATAATTTGTCATTTATTTTTCTAGACATGGCGATTGTAAAATTGTTTTGAGCAAAAGTTAATTTTTTTTTCTGATTTTTAATATTAAAGGATTTTTTTTTCGTTTTAAATTTTTCAGGTGGGGTTCTTAGTTAGGTTTGGTACGCTGCCATTTAGTTTTCCAGACATAGCGATTTTAATGTAGAGTTTGAGCGAAACTGGAACGACCAATTCCACTGTGACACAAATAAAAGGAATTTGTTTCGGGCCTCAACCAAACCAAAAAATTGTGAAAGTACATACTTGGACGTGGTATCACAAAACTCCGCTCGGTTTTGCCCCTATACGTAACAATTTTTTTTACAGGCCAAAGAAAATTTTGGAGGTGGGTCAGGGTCAATTTCAGATTTTACTTCAATAAATCCTAAACAGCTTGAAATATTGTATTGCAATCTTTGACCATATTGTAGCTATTTTCCCAATTCACAATTCCCTTTAATGTACTTCTAAGGGAAAGTACACTGTTTATCGATTATTTCACGAAACGTCACGAAAAATTTCACATATCGCACCTGTTCCACAAAAGTGTAACAACTCAAAATTTCAAAAATTTCAGTAGAGACGAAAAACTGTTTCCGTTAATATTGATGATATATTTCAAGAAAAAAATATGTTATTGTAAGAAATTATCATTAAAAAGAATAAAAGCGTTGTTTGCGTTAAAAATATTACTCTTTATATGATAAAAAACAAACCGATTTGCTTAAACATTTAGAGACAACTAAAAATGTTACTCTTTAGTTGAGTCTAAAAAAGTTATTCTGAAAACAAAGAGAGAGTCATAACGGTTTTTTTGACGAAAGAGGAGACAAAATAATAGATGATTTTTACAGTGGGTAGAGATGACCACAGTGGGTTGTTTTCTTGCAAAAAACGAAAATGTAGAAATTTTGAGTTGTTACACTTTTGTGGAACAGGTGCGATATTTTATATGTTTTGACATTTCTTGCCTAACGGTAAATAAATTGCGGTAGCTACCTTCAAAAGAATTGCAGCTTATAAATACCTTGATAACTTTTCTAAATACACTAATCAACAAAAAATATATTTAGAGCTCCATAATTGGTGTAGAAATGCTACTTTTAAATATATTCTTTTAATATTAACCTACATATGTATGTATATGTATTCAATATTAAACAAATTACAAATTGACATCTACAAAGTTGTAGTCCTTAATATACTTAACAATACTGTCAAATATACTAATGAACAAAAATGCAATTTTGGGTTCCATACTGATTGTAGCAATTCAGAAATTTAAATTTTTTTTAAAATTTTCGTTTATAATTTCTGTACTATGAACACAGGAGTAATAACTTCACTCAATCCATTATTTTATATAATGTTAAAAGTCCATATTGTCATATTTGTCATTTATATTTTTCAACCTAACCCAAAAGTGAGAGTTAGAAATTATATTTTTTCTAACGTTACGTTCGCGTTGGCGTTTGACTCTCGTTCACTCACCAGCCGCATTTTTCGTTTTGTAAAATGATACGGCTTAAGATGCGATGTAAATAAGTATATTTCTATATGTCAATTCTCACTTTATTTAAAGTACATTGTCTATAGGACTGTTATTGGGCATCGTATAGGGTGACTCGATTGTTGTTTTGGTTACTTGATAAAGCTTTTAAAGATTAGACAATTATGAACAATAACGCTAATATCAACCACATGTTTGTATTACGCGACCATTTGAGATTACATACATATATGTATGTATAATTTTAGGACGTTGATGTATTTGGCAATTTTGTCGAAAGCCGTAAGCTGTACAACTTTGGACAACATTATTACATTCCTGTGTTCATAATATAGAAATTATAAGCGAAAATTTAAAAAAAAATTAAAATTTCTGAATTGTTACAATCAGTTTGGAACCCAAAATGGCATTTTTGTTCATTAGTGTATTTGAAAATATTGGTAAGTATATTATAAGCACTACAACTTTGTAGAAGATATCAATTTGTAATTTGTTTAATATTGAATACATATAGATGAATATTTAAAGAATATGGTTAAACGCAGCATTTCTACACCAATTATGGAGCTCTAAATATAACTTTTGTTGATTAGTGTGTTTAGAGAAGTTATCAAGAAATTTATAAGCTGCAATTCTCTTGAAGACAGCTACCACAATTTATGTACCGTTAGTCAAGAAATGTCAAAACATGAAATATGTGCAATTTTTCGTGACGTTTCGTGAAATAAACGATTATCAGTGTACTTTTCCTTAGAACTATATTAGAGGGAATTGTGGAATGGGAAAAGAGATACAATATTGTCAAAGGTAGCAATGCAATATTTCAAGCTGTTTTGGATTTATTGAAGTAAAATCTGAAACAGGGCCCTGACCCACTCCAAAATTTTCTTTGGCCTGTAAAAACAATTGTTACGTATAGGGGCAAAACCGAGCTGGGGTTTATGATACCACGTCCAGGTACATTCACAATTTTTTGGTTTGGTTGAGGACCGAAACCCACTGTTGCACAGTGTAGTTAATCGAACAACAGATTCACAATGAGCGTACCATACCTAACTAAGAACCGCCAATTGAAAAATATAAAACGAAAAAAAAAATTTTAATTTTAAAAGCCACAAAAAAATAAAACTTGCTCAAACCAATTTTAAATTCTGCATATCTCGCAAACTAAACGACCAATTTGTGATCGAACAACAGATTTGTAATCAACATACCAAACTTAACTAAGAACAGCAACATGAAAGATTGAACACGAAAAAAAAAAATTTGGAAATTTTGAAAATCACAAAAACAATAATTGCATTTGGTGCGGAAGGATTTTTGCAATATCAAAAAAGTAAAGACGCAGTTATTCATATTTTTTATGCCTTATATCATATTCCGAGAGCATTGTGATATTCAAAAAATGACTAACCCTAATGTACATATATACAATATCTAAAATAATTTTCTTACGAAAATGTTTGTTGGCTCGTTTATTCTATGCACTTCTATGTTTATTTATATACAACATTACGTTTTCTAATAGAAATAATTTAGTATAATTTTGTACATATGCATTAGGGTGTCCCAAAAAATTTTTCTTTTTCGATTTTCATGGTTGCTCAAGCTTGATTGGAAAGCTTATAGGGTAAAGTATTTTTGAGATTTTTTTTAGATTTTTCGGAAGAGATTAAGAGGTCGCACAAGTCTAATTTCCCCCAAAATTTGGGTATTCCGGACGTTTTTTGAATTTTTGCCGGATTTGCTTTAAATTTCTATGAAAATTTAAAAACACTAATGATGCACTTTAAAAGACGGATAAATGCCAAGCAATTTTTGAATTTGCAGTGGCTGTTCCAGATTTATGCCATTTTAAAACTCTTTACCCATTGTATGAAACTAATAATACTATAAACTCTTTGCCAATTTTTCATCGGATATACCTTAAACACTATTCATGAAAAAATATACATGCGCTAAGTAACGACAAAGAGTTACACGCAGAAAAAAATGGCCCCCGCAACATATTGCAGGAAACATATATATCAATCATATATCGCTGGCTTAACATGTAAAGGCTTTAAGTCCACTTTTTTTCGAAATTGAGATTTTGATGCAGTTACATATGTTCATTAAGTAAAAATACATCGATTAAAAAAAAAATACAGTTATCCATTTGTAGTTGTTGTTTTGTAGTGATGAGTAAAGGCGCTAAGTCCAATTTATCACATCTTTGTGTAATATAGCACTTCTTCCAATGTTGCTATATCAACTTTATCGCGAGGAATGGTCTGAGAATGGTCCAACCAATTGATATAATATTATTTCTCACTGGCTACACTCAGTCATGACATTAATCGTCGACTGCTTATCTCTCTTTCTTTTTCTCAGCTTTTCTCCACACGTATGGAAATCGAGCAGTCTAGTGAACACGTTAATAGTTCAATCACATGTGTTAAAAAAATTGACTAAATGTTTAATAATAATAAATGTACACTATTTCTTTTAAACATCAACAATCTAATACCAGATTCATAATGAGCGACCCCGAAAACCCCTGAGTGGCGACTTTCAAGCAATTCTAATAATATTACAAAAAATAGTTCCCCATATTGGATCCGCCATTTTGAATTTTCAAAATCTAATACCAGATTCGTAATCGGCGACCCCAAAAAACCCCTGAGTGACGACTTTCAAGCAACTCCAATAATATTACAAAAAATAGTTCGCCATATTGGATCCGCTATTTTGAATTTTCAAAATCTAATACCAGATTCGTAATCGGCGACCCCAAAAAACCCCTGAGTGACGACTTTCAAGCAACTCCAATAATATTACAAAAAATAGTTCGCCATATTGGATCCGCCATTTTGAATTTTCAAAATCTAATACCAGATTCGAAATCAGCGACCCCGAAAACCCCTGGGTGATGAGTTTCAAGCTATAAAAGCGTTCAGGCGCATTAAAATCAACTTGAAACAGTTTGAAGAAAAAGATTTAAGTCCATGAAAAAAATACAAACTAAATAACAGAAAAAGCTCTAAGTCCAAATAAGCTTTTATCTCGGCAAATAATTATTTTTTCATTTTGCTTTTACGCAAATAAAAACCAAAGAAAAATACAAAAACAAATTGCATTTACAGATTTCAAAAAAGTTTATTCCAAAAAAATTTGATTGTTTTTTGTCTCTCCTGTAAAATTGTAAAATATGGACTTAGAGCCTTTACATGTTAAGCCAGCGATATGTGACTTGCTCCACGAAAAGGGACCTCTGCGCCGAAAAAAGGTTATTGAGAAAAACGCGTTTAAAGAAAGCGCTTCGTTTTTGCGTGTTTTGCGCATGGTTATGCAACTCTTCCTTCAACCTGATCATCTGGCGATGTATTTCGACTCTCTGGTACTTTGTACGATGTTCACTATGCAGTGTTGCCTCTATGAAACTCTATGAACTTTTTTTAAATTTCAAATATTATATACATATATTATCTGTTTATATCACATTTTTCAATTTTTTCATTAATTATGTTCATCTTTACAGGTGATTTGTAAAAAAAACTGAAAGATATAGAAACTTGCGGTTTGCGGCATTTGAAAGAGCGTTTTTTCCTATAAGAATCACTCAAAAAGTAAAAAAAAAATGTTCGGCGCAGAGGTCCCTTTTCGTGGAGCAGGTCACATATATGGTTCCTACAATATGTTACTACGTGTAATTCTTTGTCGTTACATAGCGCATGCAGATTTTGTCAATAATACTATGTTCAAACAAAATCCGTTGGAAAGAGACAAACAGTTTATAATATTATTATGTTCATACATTGGATAAAGAGTTTTAAAGTGGCATAACTCTGAAACAGTAACTGCAAATTAAAAATTTTTTTTTTGGAAAATTGCTTGGAATTTATCCGTCTTTTAAAGTGCATCATTAGTATTTTAAATTTTCATAGAAATTTAAAGCAAATCCGATGCAAAAATAGCAAACAGATTATAATATAATTAGTTTCATACAATGGGGGAAACGCTTTAAAATGCTATAACTCTGGAACAATAACGGCAAATTCAAATTTTACTTGGAATTACTTGGAATTTATACGATTTTTAATGCGCATCATTATTGTTTTACATTTTCATAGGAATTTTAAAAGATTTAAAGCGTTATTTTCAAAATTTACGAAAAAAATTATACGTGGTACCTTATTGAGCAAAATCATTGCCGAAACTGGTGATTTGTGCATATACAATAAAAGTTTGGACTGTTTGCTGTAAAAATGTTGACTTATAAACTAAGAAAATCGTGGTTATTTACCGAGTTTGAAGTAAAATTCCAAAAAAAAAAAACGTCCGGTATACCCGATTTTTGGGAGAAAGTCGATTTGTGCGACCTTTAAACCTCTTCCGAAAAATCTGAAAAAAATCTCAAAAATACTTTACCCTATAAGCTTTCAAATAAAGCTTGAGCAAAAAAAAATTTTATTGATGGGACACCCTAATGTACATATAGTTTCGGATCCGTATTTATTAAAATTGTGAAACGTTCAATAAACCCTTGATATCTTTTATAAATATCTGTTTAATTATAGATGCCTGGACGCCTTTGAATACACTGTATATAGTATAGCATCTGTAAACCTTTCGCTGAAATGCAAAACATCTTAACTAAAATTTTCAGTTTTGTACAGGAACATTGAAGACAACATAAAATCGTAAAGAATATGATTTTCGAAGTCATATTTTCGACTTTTACCTAAGTCAGATGTTCTCTTGAGGAAGAGTCGAAAATATGGCTGCCGAAAACTACTCTGCCATCCATTTTATAAGGATTTTTTTTCTACTTCCGAAAAAATTTAGTAGTTGTTATTTGTCGAGTATATTCAAAAAGGTTTTGAATTACAAAAGATGTTGAAATAAAATAAAAATTAACTGTCAGTTACGTTGTTTTGCATTTCTGCTGACGAACGGTATACCGATGAATTTCTTACAGAATAATTTTGAAGCTGAAATTTCGGAATAACATGCATAACATGCATTTTAAGAATATCAATTAATTTTCAACTTAAACACTCTATTAAGCTTCTTCTTCTTTTTTGTTCAATCTTGATCATTTTAAGTTGTGAATTAAGAGTTTGAAATAGTTCTTTTGAGCAAACATATACTCATATATAACATTTCTCTACTTTTTGCTTTATTCCCTTTTCAAAAATGTTGTAAATATACATAATTCACAATCATTCGCATGGCCATACAACAAATATTAAATGCGATCGCAAATAGTCTCCTGTAAGTGCAGCTACAGCCATCAAAAATATACTAAATGCGACGAAAAATGTTGGCAATACAGGTGCCAGTAGTAGTAATGCATTACACAATAGTAGTGTTAATACTATTGCCGCGGCGACTGGCTCACAGGCATCATCATCAGCATCATCACCACCAACATTGGCACCATCATTACCAACTCCGTCAAATCCGTTGAATACAAGCTCTGTAACTCAATCAATAGTCAGTGGTATAAGTATATCATTGGGCATTGGCAATGCTTCTGCATCATCGTCGACGTCTAACAATGGTAGTAATAAACCGCAAGTAAGGAACAATGGATCCTCCTCGCCTGCAACATCTATAGCTGGCAAATCACAACATAATGCACTACAAGGACAACAACAGCAGCAAAATGGGAATGATAATGGAAATAGCGATAACGACCATACTTCATCAACCACCAGCTCGAATAGTAACGGCAATGGATCATCGGCAGCATCTTCATTATCAACCCAAACTTTACAACAAATTACTGGTAGCCCGGGTAGAGCTAGAGATCGTAATGTGTTTCATTCACCAGCCACATCATCAACAGCAGTACAATTGCCATTATTACGAGGTTTATTGAAAAAAAACACATACAACATATAGTATATCACTACGGTTTATTTCATTTGTAATTTCATTCGGTTTTTTTTTATACATTTCCGTTAAGTTTAATTACGTTTGTTTTGCTGGTTTTTGTTGGAATCATTCGGAAGATAAATTTCAAGGATTTTTAAAATTATTTAAATTTTGTTCGGTAACCAATGTATTTTTTGTCACAAAAACATACTTTTCTTAGGTTTTTACACAAAAAAACAGCTTTAAAAGTTTTACTTTAAATCGAGTATTTTTCCCAAGAGCAAGGGCACGACACCAATGTATTCGGAGTTATTACATTTTATATATATTTTTCCGACTCCAGGGACATGTAACTGGGTAATAGGATAGGATCTGTGCAGACCTTATTTACCCAAAAATAGTTTTATCTAATAAACCATTGCATGGGAACCGTTTTTTTGGTATACGAGAAAATCGACACACATTCAGTAACTTCACTGCACTTACTCAACGTGTTTTAAATAGAAAACTGAAGTTCCGCTACTTGCTTGAGTGAGAGCAAATCAGAGTAAAAACAAACACATGCTCACTGAAATGTTTGGTTTAAGGGGAACGGTCGAAATAAAACAAATGACTTGTAAGACAGAAGTAATCGAGAACAAAAGACTCGAAAACAGTGTACCCGTTAAAGCAGACAGCGAGTGAAGTAATTGAGCAATTTATGGTTGAACAAAGAGAACAGAAAAAATAAATGTATGTATGTAAATTTATCAAGATCAGTAAGTTTGACAGTAAATGCAAAGAAAACAAACGAGTTAATATTAATTTCAAAAACTATTTATCTTTGAAAAGAATATTAAAACCTATGATTTCTAACTTTAGCCATAGCTTTTCATGTCTTGAAAAAAGTGCAGTTGTTATTTTTCAAATTCATTTATATTTACCATTATACATTGATAATTTAATTTAAATAAAAAAAATGCAATTAAGAGTAATATTTTTAAAATGTTTTTATGATTAAGCACTTAAGTATTCTATTATATTGCAAAGCACTTAATATACATATTCTATTATATACGATGTGTGTATGTATACACCGAACAAATCATAACTTCTCGAAAACCTGTTCACTTTTCGAATACTTGCTCGCTTCTCGAAAACCTGCTCACTTTTCGAGACAATCTCTCAGCTGTCTGAGTTCTCTCTTGCTGTGTTTAATATATTCGATCGAATCAAGAACTTTAGTGTAGAGTTAGTTGTTGGCGAAAATTTGTGTGTGTCATTAAACGAATCGTTTTGGGTCATATCACTGACGTTATCGTTTTGTTCTTAACAAATTCTCGCTTCAGTGAACCCGTTTAAGGAGTGCAGTAGTATAGACAGTGTTACAAATGTAATATCTAATAGAGTAAAATTAGATTAGATCTGATGTATAGGTCTAATTAGATATAATGTGATCTCAAATTTGTCCCGGCTAGATATAATTGGATCTAACGTGAGATATAATTAGGTATAAAGTGTGATATATTTTGGTCTGGACGATATAGGATTATATCTAGCCAAATTTCTGATTATATCTAACGATATATGCTATATCTGTTCCTATATATTACCTTGGAACCAACCAGACCTTTATATTTCACGTAAGATCCAATTATATCTTGCCTGGATAAATTTCAGATCAAATTATATATAATTAGAACTAATTGTATAGTTATACAACCAGTGTTACCATGTTGGCATAATTTTTTGGGTGTTGTTTTTTGTGTAGCAAATTTTCCCCGGAATTTTTTAATTTTCTTTCAATTTGAGTTAACTTTTTTAGCACCATTTTTTTTTTGGAAACGCCATAATTTTTCATGTTTATCGGTATCTTGTAGAATAATGTCACATCGTAACTGGCATAGATTCTTAATTGTTTTGCATATATTTTGCTTCTGCGGAATTTCTATGCCTCAACGAAATGCCAGACGTGCTCCCGTATGGTTACTTTTTGTACCTGGAATCAAAATATGGACGATTACACTGTGACACAAATGAAAGGAATTTGTTTTGGGCCTCAACCAAACCAAAAAAAATTGTGAAAGTACTTGGACTTGGTATCACAAAAAATTTTAGAGTTGGGTCGGGGCCCTATTCAGTAAATCCTAAACAGCTTGAAATATTGCATTACAACCTTTGACAATATTGTAGATATTTTCCCATTTCGTCATTCGTCATGTATTGTTAATCGGTTATTTCACGAAACTTCACGAAAAATTGCACATATTTTATATGTTTATATACTTATATAGTGTAATTTTATGAAACGCAAATAATAACTTCACTCATTTCTTTATTTTATAGAATGTAGAAAGTTTCTCAATGAATATCTGTGTTGTTGGTCAGTGTTTTATACTGTACTACAGTACTATAATGACTATATTTGTCATTTATATTTTTCAACCTAACCCAAAAGTGAGAGTTAGAAATTATATTTTTCCAACGTTACGTTCGTGTTTAACGCTTGTTCACGCATTTTCCTTTTGTAAAATGATACGGCTTAAGATGCGATGTAAATAAGTATATTTATATATGTATGTTACTATGTTACTTGAGCATCGTATAGGGTGACTCGATTGTTTTTTGTTTTTTTTGGGTACTTGGAAAGCTTTTAAAGATTAGACAATTATGAATAAAAACGCTAAAAACAAAATTTTTTTGTATTATGGGACCATTTTAGATCATATATGACATTTTAGGACGTTGATGTATTTGGAAATTTTGTCGAAAGCCTTAAATTGTACAACTTTGGAGAACGTTATTACATTCCTGTGTTCATAGTATAAATAAAAAAATAAATGGTTTGCCATTACATCCCATGAAGGGACTGGGGAGAACTTCTCACAATCACTGACCTGTGCGCTTTCCAGTTTTCACTCACTGATTGGGACCTACAGTTTTACACCGATTCCGAACTGTAATTTGAGAAGCTTCATAGTATAGAAATTATAAATTATATAAATTTCTGAATTGGTACAATAAGTGTGGAACCCAAAAGTAAATTTTTATTCATTAGTGTATTTTACAATATTGTTAAGTATATTAAGCACTACAACTTGTGATACCACGTCCAAGTACTTTCACAATTTTTTGATTTGGTTGAGGCCCGAAAACCACTGTTGCACAGTGTTATTAACAAATTAAATGAGTCGGTTCGGACAGTACAGTGCCTTCAATATCAAGATGTGACTTTTTTAAAATAGACTAAATCCGATGGAAGCTCTTCCCGCAGCTCCAGATATAAATCCCAGAAAATATCTTCGGTTTCATTAGGAGAGAAAAGTGCGACAAATAGATTTTCAAAGTAGAGACGATTTGTGATCACTCTTCTCTAGGACAAGGGGAGCGGATTACAAGCGAAATTATTCTAAACTTTGGAAATTATATTTAAAAGGGATTTAAAGAATTTGCTAAAAACAATGAATCTCAAACTAAATAATAAATAAATTTTTTCAAATTTTGAAAAAGTGTGATTTTATATTCAAAATTTAAATGTTCGAGCGTTAATAATTGTGTTTATCTTGTTGACGCTGTTACCCAAAAGGCAGCGAAATATTGGAGAATAAACTTATTTGTAAAAAAGCCAAATATGCTCGACCATTTTAAGTTTGAATTTTTCAAATTTTGTTTTAAAAAAAATACGACTTTTATTGAAGCTGAAAGCCACCCCTAGTTTGGAGTTTGTTGTAGAAATTCTAAAAATATTTCAAGTTATTTTTTTTTTGTATGAAATTAAGATACAGACTATAACAAATAAAAATAATAATATTATTTTTTGGTTAATGTATGAGAAATTCATACTACAAGCTTACAAGTCATATACATTTTTCGAATTGAAAAATGGTTGGTTTTTTGTTGGAAAGAAATAGTAGACAATTCAGTTCAACACACACTCACTGGCATGACTAGTTTCGAACTCCGTGACAAGTTCATCATCAGATGCATAACTACTATGCCTGAATTGATACCATCGGTTGATCATCAATCGTATACATACAAACTCAATTCTGCAATTCACATGTGCGAATTAGTATCGATCGAAGATCCCTAAGTATCAACATCACTGAAAGGCCTATAATTCCAACAACAAGAACAGACAGAATTTTTCCACCATGTTCTTCTTTTCCTCATGCATTCTCGCATTGTTGCAGTGCCTTGAGGTGAGTTTTTTAATCAATATCACAGAGTTGTATTTTTCCGTGTATAGCAATTTTGAAGACCGTGCTAGCTAGTGTCAGTTACATTTATTTGAATTTGATTTTTGTTGATATTAGTACTTATTTTTAAGTTGAAAGGTTACCGTATAACAACCCAGTTCTTGTATTGACTATATGTGTTTTGTACTCAGAACTTCAAACAAGCCAATTGTAGCATAATGGTTTTGCAAACGTCACAATTTTTGAGGACATTTGGCATAATTTTTTAGTCGGTGTCTGGCAACACTGTATACAACATATCTGATCTAATTTGTTCCTATCAGATATAAGCACTTTTCGGATCTAATTATATCTGATAATGACAGTTTTTCCGATATAATGAGATGTAATTAGATCTATAAAATCCAGTCATATCTACACTTTTTTACACGGGTAACTCGATATGGAAAGTATGGTTTTTTTGTGTGATTAGTGATTATGATGCCTTACACAAAAATGCATGTCTTCGCAAAATTTGAAATTCTTCCGATTTGAAATACGAAATTTAGTAGGTTTACAAGCTACAAAAAATCATATTCCCATCAAGGAATTGGTAGAAGCATCTCACGATCAGTGACCTATGCCCTTTCTATTTTTAGACTCACTGATGACCACCGTCTGTGGTGCAATGGCTGGTGTGCGCATGAGAACGTGGGTTCGATCCCTGCTCAGACCACCTTACATTTCTTTCGACGACGGTCATCTCGCTTAGTGATGGCGAAACTATCGAGTACTTAGCCATGGAAATGCTTCTCAAAATACCGTTCGGAACCGGTGTAAAAATTGTAGGTCCCAATTAGTGAGTGCAAAACTGGAAAGCGCACAACTCACTGATTGTGAGAAGCTCTCCCCAATTCCTTCATGGGATGTTATGGGACATCATTTTTTTTATGAAGACATTCACTTTTACTCCGATTTCCAACGGGATTTCTGAAGCTTTTTCATGGCTAATTACTTGATAGTGTTACCGTCACTAATCGAAATGGCCATCGTAAAAAGAAATTAATAATGGTCAGAGCGGGGGGTCTGAAGTAAAAAACACGCGCACGCTAACCATTGCATCATGGATGGTCATAATAATAGTGCTTAACTGAAATATTCGACTCGTTTTGTTATCTAGGGCACTTTAAAGAATTTTGTGTAATCTAGCTAATATTAAGTCGATCTAAAATTTTTCGAAATAAATTTATATTTATTTACCACAAACGTAGTACATACACCCTAATGTTGTATTGAATAAGAACCATTTCACTTCAAGCGAACTTAAGAAAACGTAGTTGCACGTGAAGTCAAATACGCACATATCCCATTTGCATGCAGAAGTTGCTACAATATTTTTAATACATAATATTTTACTACTAGAGAATAATTACAACATCAATTTTTAAAGGAACAACAGAACACCTAAAATGCAAAAAGACGTAACAACATTTTCATCACTTTACAGGGGAGGCAAAAAATAGTTAGATATAGAATCGGAATTTTGTGAATAAAATTACCATTTTGGGTCGTAGATGTCGAAAAATTTGTGGGGATATGTAGTTTAGTCAATTGTAAGTATAGGGGCATCGAAATTTTATATAAAATTACAGGTCAAAGAAAACACGTGTATTTATGAAAAACTTCATCTTTTTAATCCTTTTAATAAAATCGTTGATTTTGAACTTATGTGTTTAAAACTTCGTCAAATCGTGTATTTTAGTCAAACATATCGTAATCAATCAGAAAGAAAAATTTGCAATTTTGTTGTTACGTCATTTTGCATTTTAAGTGACGAACTGTGCTTTAAGGACAACATGTGTGCATACGTTCCGTTTGGAATATAAATTGAATTTGTGTTGTCTTATGTGTAGTAAATACTTACATGTATACATTCATAGAGTAATACTTAAGAGTTTCCATTACTCTCTTCGATGGCTCTTCATGACGACGAGCTAGTAGGCCATTTCATAGAGTTTTATTTGCTGCTGTATTTTACCAATTTTACACTTTCGTTGGACATAAAACGGATAGAAATCAAAGGGAATGCGTATTTTCGTTCAATGCAAACAACATAAAACATAATTTAGGTGTCATTAGTATCAATAAACACTATTTAAAATTAGTTTCCGTCTTCTTTGCTCTCTCATTCTCCATCATCGGCCTAGTACCTTTTCGATCAGCTGTGCCATAGAATCCTCCTGATACATTCCAACTAAAATTAATCCAAAGTTATTAGGAAATATAACTTCTGCAATAAGTTGATAGTGTCTCCTATCTGAATTAGAAGCGGTAATTGCCGTTTGGGGGGGGAAATCGTCATGTTCTTCATACATGCACTTATTTACTAAAAGGTACAATAATACATTTTCGATACTCTCTTTTCTCACTTTTCTCTTTTGTACCGATGATGATAATGACCCTGTTATTGTTTACAAACTAATATTGTAGTGACATTTGTTTATGTTGATTTTACTATATCAGCCGCAAATTGATAACTTGCCAAGAGTACCAAGTAGGTGTAACAAATATATACAGAAAAAATAAAATAAACAAAAATGCAATATAACGCTGGCTGGCTGTAACTATTTGTTGTTTTTAATACGGACGATAATGACGAAAGTAGGAATTGCAAATATAAAAAAAATGTCACAATTTCGGTGATTAATGCCACCACCATCGTCAGATATATATGTATATATTTTTTTCGTTGATCGTCAAACGTGTACGTTAGGTAAATGAAGACACTGAGGTTCTAAAATTGAATTGTAATGATTTATTGGCATAATATGAATAATATAGAGAAATCATTTGGTTGCGAAAAGCTTGTATATTGTTATTAGAAACATACTTAATAAGGGCCCACAAATGTTGGGCTTTATAACATTATAGTAACAGATTACGTATCCATTTTCTACTACTACTGGTTCATTTTCTACCTACTGGTTGTGGCCAAAAAGCGGGACACACTGCACACAGGGACAAGATTAGTTGGAAATCAATTCAGGCATTGG
This sequence comes from Phaonia tiefii, assembly GCA_963931995.1. NCBI lineage: Eukaryota > Metazoa > Arthropoda > Insecta > Diptera > Muscidae > Phaonia > Phaonia tiefii. Next base: position 294,562,545 of record OZ008367.1, read on the forward strand.
AAATTCCATGATAAAGTCTATATTTTGATCAGAATTCGTAATTGCCAAACATCAGAATTATATGTCGATGTTATTGATTGATTAAAAATCGGTCTTACTAAATACAACTTGCTATAAACCGAATTTTAGTTGTATTAACCAATTTGAGTATTTCAAAAACATCATTCATCTGAAATGGAAGATGCAACTAATAAAAATTACAATATTAGAATTTGTGTTCAAATATTAGTTACTGTAATCATAATTTAATTTCTATTACAAAAACACTTGTTTCAAAGATATGTATTCGATTTTTCACAAGAGGCTTTGTTGTTAAAGAGAAACTACGTATGTATATTGGAATGTTACACGAGGACTTTACACAAAATCTAATATTTTAAACAGAATGTGATAAACAAAGTTGTGAACAAACAATAAAGTGTTTAGATATCAGCCAGCGAAGAATACATATTATCATAAACTGAGGTGAAGTGAGGCATTAAAATATAATCGTTGAATATGACGCCACTATTGACGCCTTCACAAACACATGCAAACACTTGGCTGGAGGTACTATTATTCTGGATGACACAAATTAACTTAAACATACATATGCTACCCCGGGTAACCCATCCCCATTTATGAAAAATGTAGAAAACTGTCTGTGGGTGGTATTCTATAAGTCGTGAATCAGTCACTTCGCGTTACTTTTGTCGTTTTGGTAGTTTATAAAACGTTACAGCTGTTCGGTGACTACCTGCGTTTATAAAATAAAGTTTATAAAATGCAGCGCAACGTTTTTGATCACTTCAGCTGTCAAATTGAACACGCCACAGTTCTTCGCGTTAGTTGAAGAAATTACAAATTTAAAGAAAAATGTCGATCGAGGATAGGCAGATGGAAGTATTTTGCATTTCATTGCTTATTGCCAATTTTGGATGAAATGCATTCGACGGATAGAGCTGAATTTTTTTTTTAAATAATTCAAAATTTTACTATTTTCGCACTGAAATTCTTATTTACAATAATAAAATTAGAAATGGAATAATGCATTGCAAAACTATTATCATTATATTTAAAAATTATAGACATCAATTGATGTTGACAATAATAAACAAAAGAACCAATACATTACAATCAATACATACCGCTAAATGGCACGTGTTTTTGAAAAGACAACTAATTTAATATAGATGGGGAAATTTATTGGACATTGAACCCCAAAATAACATAGTTTTTTCACACATTTTATGTGAATAAAGTTGGTATTTGCAGTATTATAAATAATAAAGCAATCTTAAAATCTTTTGATCTACTGAAATAGAGCTAAATTTTTTAATCTTTTTCATTCTGAGCATTTCACTCAAAATAACTTTTTCTGATCTATAATTGTTTATTTTAGTTTGGCAACTCTATAAACCGCATATGTCAGTGGCAGCTTTCGTAAACAAACGCAAGCGCGAAGTGATATATAAACTACCATTTTTTGACTTTGGCGTTCGCGTTAGCTTTTGCGTTTACGTTCACTTTCGGAACTTTTAGAATACTACCCTTAATTTGTTAACATTTCTCGCGTGCAATTTACAAATATTTATGCGATATAAACATGTAGAATTATTTTCTGTATATTTGCAGCGTTTATAAGGTTACATCATTTAGTCCAGCCACCAAATAGTTTCGTTCCAATTTTACAAATTGTTAACCAAAATTAACTCTTCTTTACATAGTGATGTATATAAAATCAAAACAGTGAAGCTACAACCCATTATCCGGTTTTATATTCGACTAGCCTAAAACAAAATTCAATTCGATATGAATTTTTGAAACCTCTTCCAAATTTAAGAAGGTAACAACTATTAATTGTTCTTATTGTTGAATATTTGCATTAATGAAATTAAAATTTTTCCAAAAATGCATTAAGACATTAAAATAAAAATGTTTTATTTCTGTCTATCGGTTATTATTCATCTTGTTTTTACATCACAAGCACTGTGAGCATACATAAAGCAGGGTTGTCAGTCAATTATACATATGTTCCCTAGATAAAACACTCATTATGAATACGGTACTATTGAAACCTTCATAAAATCTTAAAGCTTTCAATAACTGATGAATATTTTAGAGCTAATTTATTGTTTTATTTTTATGAATAAAATGAATAAAAGTAAAAAGTTTATATATTTTTATTCTGTTGTTCGACCTTTTCTTTATCAATAAATAATCAATATTCTTCGAGCTTGAGGTCTGATTTGCTGTTGTTGTATTTATTTTCCTCGATATTTCGCTACTCCTTTGTGTAGCATCATCAGGATATTTATTTATATATGTATATGAAAAAAAGTTAAAAAATAAGTTTTGCAAAATTCATCCTCATGATTCGTGGCAGACCTAAAAGCTATTTTAGATCTAGCCACAGATATTCATCAGCGGTTGTTTGGAATGATGCTATGGAAAAATTTATTGCATTTTCTCAATTTAAAATGTCCCACTATGCAAGTGTTCGAAATATATATACAGGGTGTCCCCTAAACTTTTGTCTAAACATAAACACGTGATAGCTGAGAACAAAAGCTACAATGTTTGTTCTTACGCCAATTGCCTAGGTGGCTTCGTTTTCGAGATATTCGTGTTTAAAATAATTGCATTTTTGAATGCATTTTCAATAAATGCATAATCTACTTTTTAAATGAAAAAGAAATATCATTGAAAATTGCTTCAAAATTGATTTTAAATAATTTATTTTTTCGTTTGAAATGAAAACGAATTTTTTTTTAAAATGTTTTCAATTAACGAAATTTTTTTTCGTAAGTGTTTCCATCAGCTTTTCCATAATGGTACACGATATCACCGTATTCTTGGAAGGAGAATTTCATGACGACAAAAATTTTGAAACGAGAAAAATGACAGAAAGGGAAAAACTCTAAGCAATCAACTTTTTCAAAAATTTTTTTTAATTTCTTGCAAATTAAAGAAGTAGTTTTTCTAGTTTAAAAAGTGCATTTAAAAATGCAATTATTTTAAACACGAATATCTCGAAAACGAAGCCACCTAGGCAATTGGCGTAAGAACAAACAATGTGTAGCTCTTGTTCTCAGCTATCACGTGTTTAAGTTTAGACAAAAGTTTAGGGGACACCCTGTATATATTTTCAAAAACTTCTTTCCATCTCCAGAGAACCATCGGTTCCCATTAGACATGATTTTTGTTGTTGCCTAAAAGGCTACATCTGAATATATATACGGTTTGCCAGGAATCATAAGGATGCATTTTGCAAAACTTTTTTTTTTTTGTTGAAAACTATAAATCTACTAATAGAGATATTGAATGGCATTGAGCTTGAATAATAAAATAAAATAAAAAAATTATAATGCTATTCATGGAAGTTTATAGTCATTTATTTTTAACAAGTCAATATATAAAATATTTATATTTACATTTTTGGTCTTTTTTGTGTCGGTAGGTTTTTCCTTTTTTGTTTGTTTACATTTTAACAAAACGCTACCTTAATTTAGAAAGCACGTAACTAACCATTTTTTTAAATCATATTCATACTGAAAAACATAAACTGCATCCTTACAGAAAAAATGTGTGCTCTGTGCACGCTAAATTTGTCTCCACTTTTTAATTTAAACTGCATTAAAACATTTTTAAAATTTCTGAAATTATGACATTTATTAACTATCTTCCTCCTCCTGTCAAGATTTTAAAATGTTAGTTACGTCCTTTCTAAATTAAGGTAGCGATATATAAGTACATATGTATATGTTTTCTACATGTGATATATTTCTACAAATCGTCACCTGAAATGCCCAAAGGCGTAACCCTCAAAAAATAAAAACTGTTTTTTTGATTGAATATAATACTCCACGCTAAAATATATATGTGCAAAATAGTAGACTTCCAAGTTCCCAAGGTAAGCTGTGGAATGAACGCGTTTAAAACTGAAATACTTTGGATTTTATAAGGTTTTTTGCTTCTCCTGAAAAATTTTGAAAATGAGGGTTACGTCTTTGGGCATTTTAGGTGACGAAATACAATAACTCCAAAAATGTAATAAATATTGTTAAATATAAAGGGTTTTCCAATAAAGACTTGACAACTTTGTTTTAAATAAAACGCAAACCATTTGAGATATTTCTAAAACTTTATGATCGACTTGAAATACAATCAAAACATTTATGAATGGAACTCGACATCGTTCATATGGCCACCGTGGGCACGTCGGCAGCGGTCGATTCGTTGGACCCAATTTTCGATGACTCGGTCACATGTTTCGGCCGTAACGGCCGCTATTTCGCTCGCGTTCAATGTTGGCTCTGAGTTCTTCCAACGTCATCGGCTTGTCGGCATAGGCCAATGATTTGACGTAGCCCCAAATAAAAAAATCTAGACGGGTTAAATCGCACGAACGGGCGGCCAATTGACTGGTCCATTTCTTGAGCTAACACGCTCACCAAACTTACTCTTCAATAAATCGATTGTAACGTGTGCTGTGTGGCTTGTGGCACCGTCCTGTTGAAACTACATGTCATCCAAGTCCATTGTTTTCCAATTGGGGCCCAAAAAAGATCGGTAATCATGGGGCGATTACGATCGCCATTCACAGTAACGTGACGATCGTTATTGTCGACGAAAAATATGGCCCAATGACGCCGCCGTCGTGCAAACCGCATCTAACAATCATTTTTTGTGGATGAAGTGTTGATTCATGAAGCACATGTGGATTTTCACCAAACCAATAATGCATATTTTGCTTATTGACGAACCCATTGACCCAAAAATGAGTTTCGTCACTGAAGATGATTTTGCGATGAAATTCATTATCTTGGGCGCATCTTCTCCAGGGCCCAATCGGAGAACGTACGTCGCGTCAAATGGTCCATCGGCTTCAATTCTTGAGTCAGCTTGATCTTGTATGGGTGTAAACCAAGATCTTTACGCAAAATTCACCATAAAGTGGTCTTGGCGATGCCCAGTTCTTGAGAACGCCACCAAATCGACTGTTTTGGATCGTTTGCTACGGACGCCTAAACGGCAGCGATATTTTCGTCACTTCGACCAACCCGTTGTGTCACTGGCACGGCAGCATCACACAATGAATATGTAGACTCAAGTTTTTGCTCTAAACTTGTTATTGCTTGTCTACTAGGGCGAGAATAACGACCAAAAATTGTTTGTTTGTTGTATTCAGTAGCATTTTCAAAAAAAAAAGTTATTTGGCGGACCCGTTATAAAAAAAACTACTGAATATTTTCTCAAATTTCTTTTTTTATTTGAAAGTACAATCCTTCCGGTTAATAATGGAAAATAATTTCATTCAAATGGCTGCCTCGGCTGGCCATGCAGTAGCCTACACGATCGGTCCAATTTTTAAGCACATTATCGATTGTGTGCAGCTGTATTCCACCAATGGCTTCACGAATATTATCCTTTAAAGCGTCAATTGTCTCCGGCTTGTCGGCGTAACACTTATCTTTGAGGGCACCCCACAAATAATAGTCCAACGGTGTCAAATCGCAGCTCCGAGGTGGCCAAACGACATCAGCTATGCGGCTGATAATGCGATCTTCAAAAACGGGGCGCAAAACATCGAGTGTAGCACACATTCAGCAACATTTCCACGATTTTCAAAGTAAAGTCGCAATATTTCCCAGCGTTGTTCAAGCGTATACACAACCATATTCGTTCAGCGGAAGGATACAAATAATTATCTGTCAAATCAGACATGAGCTAAGTGTTACCATTCACGAAATAAGCACTAGTTGAAAAAAAAAAACGTTAGATGGCGGACCCGTTAGCATTTTCAAAAAAAAAAGTTATTTGTCGGACCCTTAAATATCCCTAATCCCTTCATGGGATGTAACGGGAAACCATTTATTTTTTATATACATATCGCACCTGTTCCACAAAAGTGTAACAACTCAAAATTTCAAAATTTTCAGTAGAGACGAAAAACTGTTTCCGTTAATATTTATGATATATTTCAAGAAAAAAATATGTTATTGTAAGAAATTATCATTAAAAAGAATAAAAGCGTTGTTTGCGTTAAAAATATTACTCTTTATATGATAAAAAACAAACCGATTTGCTTAAACATTTAGAGACAACTAAAAATGTTACTCTTTAGTTGAGTCTAAAAAAGTTATTCTGAAAACAAAGTGAGAGTCATAACGGTTTTTTTTGCCGAAAGAGGAGACAAAATAATAGATGATTTTTACAGTGGGTAGAGATGACCACAGTGTGTTGTTTTCTTGCAAAAAACGAAAATTTAGAAATTTTGAGTTGTTACACTTTTGTGGAACAGGTGCGATATATTATTAATAATGACCGTCCCGCTTTTTTCGGAGTTGCCAAGTATTTTGGTGTCTCAGCCCGACTTGAATCTAACATTCACAGTTCAAAATTATCCATTTAAATGTAGTTTAAATGCCCATGTTCGTCATTTAAATGTCAATTAAAATGAAAATTTTCTATAAGCTTTTAAATTGAGCTTTTAAATGACAAGTGTGAAATTCGCCCTTAGTCTTTTTTTTTTAATAAAATACATGTATTTTTATTTAATTTGTATCTTAAAACCAAACAATTCGCTTTTCCCCCATTATGCCCCGCTTTTTGGTCACAACCAGTTGTGGTCAGGTTATCTATACTATAAACCCTATCTCCATCAGCGGTACGATGATAGAAATTAGCTTGCGGGATCTAGACCCCACTGACCACTTTGTGAATTTGTGCCGATCCCTATTTGTTTTTGAGAAGATTCAGCCGAATTTTCGTTGTAATAACTTACCAGTCCATGTGGTCATGTGCCCGCTTTCAGTTTCATTTCGTTTCACTTTCCTCTTTCATTACACAAAAGTGAATATTACCTGTGATAGCTTGCAATAACGTTTTCGAAATTTTGCTAGAATTAACTTATTTTCTGAATTTCACTAATATTTTGATTTGTTACTGGTAATACTCCGCAACGCCAGTTTTTTCAACATTTCCAAAATCATCTAGCGCAAGTTACACACAAAAAACACAATAACACTTTTTAAAGAAAAAAAAATAATTAACAGAATACAACAAAGAGGGATTGAAATGGTAAATTTTCCTAAAACACTTTATTTTTATAGTAAGTTGTTCCAAAAAAGGTGTTGATGTAACAAAATCAATAAAAAAAAACTCTTTAAACTTTGTTCCTTAATTTAATTTTTACTCAGTGCACATTTCTTTCATACATAAAAAGTGCCATCACTTTATTTCCATCCAGCATTTGCAAGCGAAATATTTTCGCCAAATTTATGAAGAAAGTGGAAGTTGGCACACTTATTGCGTGAAAGCGTTTCACTTCCAATTATATGCGAAAGCCAGCATATCTGCATAGAACATTAATTGATATAATCTAAAATATTTATAAAAATCAAAATATAAAGAACAAATGAATCAATCTTGTTCCTGAGATAATATTTTCTCATAAAGGAAACAAATCGATTTTAATAGTTTAAAAATATATTTTATTAATTCTCTCTTTAGTCTTTCAAATAGTTAACGTCCGGTACTTATAATAAGCCTAGACAGAGTAACTATTCGGAGGACTTCAGAAAGCTGACTGACGAATATTCGGCAATGGTGCTCCTTTTATACCATTTTGCAAATGATTATTGATGATTAAATACATAGTTGTTAAAAATAGTTGATAGTTCATTTTTGTCATCGCCATTAGTTTGCCTGCGAAGCTTCAGCTCGATTGGATCACGCGAAAAGGGTTAAAAATCAATCCAAAGTTTGCATACAGACAGGTGAAGTTAATATAAAGAATTTAAAAAAGTATATCTATACAACAATCATTTCATTGTCCATAGGAAAGGATTTGATACCCATGTTGTCCTGTTTTGGACGTAATGTTCGCAACTTGTTGCATTTGTGGTAAAACGAGACTAGTGCGAATTTCAAAAAAAAAAAAAGTTGAAACACGTATTTACTTAGATCGACTATAGATTAAAATATGTCAATCTGACTTGAAATCAGAAAAATACCCGTTCTAAAATCATAAAAATGTTTTTTTAGAATATTCCTGAAAAAGAGATTGTCAGGACATGCTTTGACATCTTTTATATACCGTTGGACGAGTCTTTAAAAAAAACCTTTGATATGATACTAATATTGTATACATTTTGTCTTTAGCTAAAGTACAAAATTCTTTGAAAAAATAAATACCCGTTTTAAAAATAGTCCAGCTCACGGGATCTTAATGGTAGGCACGAAATATTTTGGATATCATCATAAAACAAACTAAGGCACATTTTGAAGGGTGGACAAAATTAACGTTTTTTTCTGTGAGTCGGTCTATTGTTCATGAAATAAAATACACTCAGTACATTTTTACTTCGTTGTCGTAAAAGACAATTCATTTATAGAATTTCCGTTAAAAGGCAGATGCATTTTTGTAAAGTTAGGTATATGTGGTTGTATGCACCTTCACCATCATGAATTTCGTAAAAAAAAGATATAATTTTTGTTTGATTATGTCAAAGCAGAAGAAATGAGGCTAAAAAGTGTATATAAGTATATGATTGGATTTACCTAACCTATTTAAATATCATTAGATCCGAAAAAATAATCTTAGCAGACCTAGCTAGTACTCATTAGGTCCGAAAAGTGGTTATACTATATCATATATCGTTAGATATAATCAGACATTTGGCTAGATATAACCTGAACTCGCCCCATACTTAATTCTATCTCATGGCAGACTTAATTATTATATCTCACGTTAATGATATCTGTCGCTAAATCCAATAATATTTGGGCGTAACAAATTTGAGATACACTTCGATCTAAATATACCTAATTAGATACCTATAGAATAGCCATGATCTAATTTGATTCTATTCGATTTAACCATTTTCTGGGGATAATTAGATCATCTTAAATCGTATCATATGTACAATTTTAAACATGCGGTTCCTAAATTTGGCAGACTAAGGGCAAATTGTTCACTTTGGAATTATTCCCTATTTATATTTAAATACATAATTTAGTTTTTCAGCGAAAAATTAAATTCAATTCAAATGTTCAGCCTTGTGCAATTTAATTCTATTTAAGTTAAAGCAGAACAACCTTATGATTTTGTCATTTTGTTTCCTCTGACAACTTCCATTTTAATGTCCAACTTACACAGGTTTTGAAATGTCATGCTAAAACAAATGAATAAAAGAATTATATACAATTTTGTATAATAATTGAATGACGAGGACGATACGAGTATATTAGATGCAGAAATGTGTAAACTATTGAGTATAAACAAATCACTGTGAGACACCGCTCAAAACAAACACAGTCAAACCATATTCACATTTGTGGTAATGCAGACTTTTTCCAGATGTTTTTCTGGCAAATATCAATATTTGCCTTTGACATTTCACGATGTTGCCATATCTATAATAAGCTAAAAAAAAATAGTTGAATTAATTTAACACTGAAAAACGCAATTCATTTATTTATTTTTGAAGAAAAATATCAACACTTGAATGAAGAATATGTTTTGTTCGTCAGTAAAAATAAAGTGAACAAGTAGTCAAAATAGCTTTATCACTTTTTGTTGTTTATTTTTCAGTTTTTATTTTAATGTAAAGGGTTATCCATTTTGCGGTTTCAAAAGTAAACGTAAATAAAAGACATAAAATATTTTTTTTCATGATATTTCTTTTTTATTAAAAAGTTTGAACGTTGACATTATGTGTGGAACCCTACATCATTTAAATGACCACCACGCGAAGTGTTGCAAGCATTGATTCTTTTGAGGTAATTTTCGACCACTTTTTGACACATATTGGCCGGTATCTCAGCCATAACTTGACGAATGTTGGTTCTTAAGTGCTCAAGAGTTAAAGGTTTATCTGCATAAACACGGTCTTTCGCATAGCCTCACAAAAAAAGTCTAATGGTGTCAAATCGCATGATCTTGGTGGCCAGTTGATATCGCCACGACGAGAAATTACGCGGCCAAGAAATGTCTCTTGCAATAAAGCCATATTCGCTCGAGTTGTGTGGCATGTGGCACCGTCTTGTTGAAACCACATATTCTCCAAGTCGTATTCTTCAATAGCAGACAAAAAAAAGTAGGTTATCATATGACCATAACGCTCCGAATTGACGGTGACAGTCGTTCCATCGTCGTTTTCGAAGAAGTAAGGTCCAATCACACCTTCGGACCAAAGAGCGCACCAAACAGTGACTTTTTCTGGATGTAATGGCCTCTCGTCTATTACTTGAGAATTCTCAGAACCCCAAATACGACAATTTTGTTTATTAACATACCCATCGAGTGAGAAATGTGCTTCATCGCTGAAGAAAATTTTGTTCGAAAAATCGCCGTCCACCGCCTGTTATTTAAGCACCCATTCCACGTATCTACGATGTTGTGAATGGTCAGCTGGCTTCAGTTGTTGTGTGAGCTGGACTTTATATGGATGTAGGTGTAGATCCAAATGCAAACTACGCCATAATGTGCCGTAAGACAGTCCTAATTCCTGAGAACGACGAGGAATCGACACATTCGGGTCTTCGGCAACACTTTCACTTATAGCAGCGATATTTTCAGCGGAACGAGCGAAACGATGATGCACAGGCCTTACAATATCTGTAACCGCTCCAGTCTCTTCACAATTTTGGCAATTGCTTGCGCAGTTGGACGATAATGTGGCCATAATCTCCTCTTAAAGCACGATATGTGGCTGTGCCAGAATCACCATTTTTGTAGTAGGTTTTAATAATTTGTATGCGTTGTGTGATAGTTAAGCGATCCATTTTCGTCAATGTCAGACTTTCAACTGAAAAGAAAAAAATTGGTTTAACAACTTAGTTTGACAGATGTCGAATTCCAGCCCTATACTTTTGAAACCACGAAATGGATAACCCTTTACTTATGTATATTGACGTGGGAACCCGATGTCGACTATTTTATAGTAAAATTTATTTGTTAGCATTTTTTTTACTCTTTTGTTTTCCAGAAAACACAAAATACTTTTGTATTATTGTTAATTTACATTGTAATTAATACGTTATCTTAAGTTGTATTTTACACTTTATTTTGCAATCTGATAGTAATGACAAAATATTACGCTAAATTATCAAATGATTTATTTTTATAATTTCTATTTCTTTTTTTTTTATATCATTTTCCCACAGAAACACCTGGTAATGAACGTGAGGAGTTATTCGTACAAAAGTTAAGACAATGCTGTACACTCTTCGATTTTTCCGAGCCATTAAGCGACCTAAAATGGAAGGAGGTTAAACGTGCGGCTCTTCATGAAATGGTGGAATATTTATCCAATCAAAATAATGTTATTACGGAAGCCATTTATCCCGAAGCAATTAATATGGTATAAATATCTATATTATTATCTTAATCTGGACTTTGTAGTTAATAATAGATAACACATCTTTCTTATATATATTTATAGTTTGCTGTGAATCTATTTCGCACATTACCACCTTCTTCCAATCCAAATGGTGCTGAATTCGATCCAGAAGAAGATGAACCTACATTGGAGTCTTCGTGGCCTCATCTACAATTTGTCTATGAATTGTTTTTACGATTTTTAGAATCGCCAGATTTTCAGCCCAATATCGCCAGACGATTTATAGACCATCAGTTTGTATTGCAATTGTTGGATTTATTTGACTCTGAGGATCCACGAGAACGTGATTTCTTAAAGACTGTTTTACATCGTATATATGGGAAATTTTTGGGTTTGAGAGCTTTTATACGGAAACAAATTAATAATGTTTTCTACAGGTACAAACAAATATCATATATGAACATATAAGATGTTAAATTTAAAACAACATTCAAAAGTGGAGACTTTAATTTCCGTTTATTTGCTTTCTTTAAGGTTCATATATGAAACTGAACATCATAATGGCATAGCTGAACTTTTGGAAATTTTGGGTAGTATAATTAATGGGTTCGCTTTACCTCTCAAAGAGGAGCATAAACAATTCTTACTCAAAGTGTTACTACCATTGCACAAAGCAAAAAGTCTATCGGTTTATCATCCACAATTAACATATTGTGTGGTACAGTTTTTGGAAAAGGATCCCAGTCTCGCTGAACCTGTCATCAAGTATGTTTTATTAGAATATCTTATTTTTAATTAAATTTATTTCTTATACTAACATTATGTTTTCTTGCAGAAGCCTGTTGAAATTTTGGCCTAAGACTCATAGTCCCAAAGAAGTTATGTTTTTAAATGAACTCGAAGAGTTACTTGATGTCATTGAGCCAGAAGAATTCAAAAAAGTTATGGTTCCATTATTCCGTCAAATTGCCAAATGTGTGTCTTCGCCCCACTTTCAGGTGGCCGAGCGTGCTTTGTACTATTGGAACAATGAGTACATTATGTCTTTAATATCCGACAATTCTCAAGTGATTTTACCAATAATGTTTCCTGCCTTGAATCGTAATTCGAAAACCCATTGGAACAAAACAATACATGGACTAATCTATAATGCTTTGAAGTTGTTTATGGAAATGAATCAACGCTTATTTGACGAATGCAGTAAAAACTATCGGCAAGAAAAGCAAATGTATGTAAAAGTAACAGTTTAGTTATTTGAAGAGCTCACATGGAAAACATTTTTGCATAAAAACCATCCAGTTTTGTCGTTTTTTACATTTCTTTGATTTGGAAAATATATAAGGGAAATATACTATTATCCTGCGGAAATTTGTAGTGTTTGCGGAACAATATAACATTGGCTTAATGGAATTTTGATAAATTTATTCATATAGATGAAAATGTGAAATAGGCAGCTTCACGGACCTACACGAAACACATTACTCTATTTGAGCCACAGTAGAAAAATTATATATTTTTAAGAAACTTCTTATCAAACAGTGCCAATTTCTTTACATACATACACTACTGGCAATACTTTTTCATACTACCCTCATAATTTATCGTAGTAACGTAAAATTTTTGACTTATTTGCATTATTGTGGACGGTACGGATTGCTCTAAATGGCTGCAAAATATACCCTACTGTATTTCCTAAACCATTGATCGACTCAAAATCTCTTCTGAATCATTAAATTGAGCGATGTAGTCCACAGTATGACGAAATCAATTTTTTATTGCACACATTAATAAATCAAATCAAACTCAGAGAGAAGACCAGAAAATAATATTCCTGTTTTCCCAGATTTTCTAGAGCAACACCTGTACGTTTTTGAAGTGCAAAACAAAATTAAATATGTCCGTCCGTCCGACTATAACACTGTGCGACACCAAAAAAAATTATGGGGTTCTGTCAACGGATTCTGGTAGAAAGGTCTAAAAAATATATACGTGTATCGGCGTTTTGCCAGTTTTGGTCAGAATTTTTTTTAGGGGGGGTCAAAGTTTCCGCCCCACGGAACTTTCCTGCAACATATCGGCATGCAAAATTGAGTGTTCCTTACTTCTGAGGTACAAAATATGTTCAGAAGTTTTATAGAAAAGATTCAGATAAACATTTTTGTGGAACAAGTTAACCCTCTGTCACGAATAACCATAATTTTTACTTTTTTTTTTGAAAACTCGTCAAAAACTGCCCCAAAATTTAGGGGGGCGTGGTCAAAATTTTCTACAAAAATTATCGCCATAAAATTTCACTATACGTGTCCGAACACTCCAAAGCACAAATTTTAGTCCAAGTGCAAAATAAAAGATGAAATATGACAAAATTCATTATATTATGTGGACTATTTTTAATGGAAACAGCAAAATGATAAAATTCATTAATAATCCTTAGAAGGTAGTTAGTTTTTGCTTATTATCAAGCACTTGCGCTAAGATTTGTGTTTTGGAGCTTTTTCATGGCTAAGTACTCGATAGTGGGTTTTTCATGGCTAAGTACTCGATAGTGTCGCCGTCAGTAAGCGAGGTGAGCGCCGTCGAAAGAAATGTAAGATGGTCAGTGCAAGGATCGAACCACACCACGCCCAAACTAACCATTGCAACGCCGACGGCCTCCAAATCTTATTGCTATAATATTTGCTAATATCATGGGATGTATGTATGGTCTGACAAATGTCAAAATCTGCCCAAGGTTTCAAAAGTTATTAAATAAAAATAAATGGTTTCCCATTACATCCCATAAAGGGACTGGGGAGAACTTCTCACAATCAATGAGATGTGCGCTTTCCAGTTTTCACTTACTGATTGGGACCTACAGTTTTACACCGATTCCGAACGGTATTTTGAGAAGCTTTTTCATGGCTTTATACTCGAGGTGACCGTCGTCGAAAGATATTTAAGGTGGCCTGAGCAGGGATCGAACCCACGATCTCATGTACAAGAGGCGCGCACACTAACCATTGCACCACCGACGGCCAAAAAGTTATAAGTTAATATTTATTGCATATGTCACCGTATACAGGTTGTGGCAAAGGTAACTATATAATTAGTTTTTTAATGAATATTGAATGAAATGAAAAATCAACAGTTTATATTTTAAAATAAAGTTTTTTTTTTATTCTATTTTTTACATTAACCATGTTCCCTCCCGTACGTTCTAATTTTATTGTTTTACTATTTTATCAATTTTGAAATAAATTTTTGTTTATTTTTTCTTTGGCAAAAGGACACAAATGTCTTTCAAAAGTGGAAAACTATTAAACTAGAACGTACGGGAACAAAGTAATACCGGTTAATTGATGACTATTATCACGCATGACATGTTTATGAAAATTTCCATTACATTATGGAGTGTTTCTTACAGTATAAGACCAATTTCTTCATGAGTGTTGCTGCAAGGTTTGGGGCTATTAACATGCAATTTTTCCTTGAGATTAACCCCGCAATAAAATGGCTGGAGCAGCCAAAATCTAAAATCCTCGTTTTTGAAAATTATGCGATTTGGAAATTTTGAACTGTTATACCGTATTTCAGGGACAATGCGAGACCCCCTGGATTTAGTTTTTGAGTGCGGTTAGAACGCAAAATGATCCACCAGCGAACCAATGGTTATTCCTGTAGGGGACTTCTTTCGCCATAAACTCTCCTGTATTATTTATTGAACGATTATTTTCAAAGAATAGAGAAACAGTCTTAGTTCTTTGCGCAATTAATAGATATCTCTCAGATTTTATGTGTGGAATATGTAGAACACGAAGAATATTAAATATTCGCAAACAAAGAAGTAGAAAATTGTTTACATCATATACATAATTACTTTTCCCGCTCCTTTTATTTTTAATTATCTTGCCGCTACTTCAGGCATATTACATTGGAGAATTTCAATTTGCTCAACTTCGAATCGAAAACAATAATATTAGAAACCTCTGCGGATATGCCCGTATTTATATCAGTACAAGACATATTTCCAGAAAACAATAAAAAAAAAACGAACGTGTCTACTAACATACGGGGGCGGATCTATAAGTCCGCGACTTTTTGAATGAAACGGTTTTTTTTTCAAAAAAAAATTATTTTTACTTACACTTAGTCCAACGTTACTCCAATTTTTGTTTCCTTTCCAAAAAATAGCATTTTTCGAGGTCCATTTTTTGTTTGATCAATAATTTCATCGTTGGAGCTAAATCCCTTTCCACCGAGCCATTTCTTTAGATTTGGAAATATGAAATAGTCACTGGGGTCTAAATCCGGAGATTATGGCGGATGAGGTACCAATTCGTAGCCCAATTAAACAACTCCAAGTTGTCACACGATTACGTTTACGGTCAATTGAGAGCAAACGCGGCACCCATCTTGCAGACAGCTTTCTTAAACCCAACTGATAATTTAAAAACGAAACCACACTGCCATATGAAGTGCCTATGGCATCAACAATCTCACGCACTTTTACTCTTCGATCGGTCAACTCCATATCGTGGATTTTGTCGACATTTTCGGTTGTATTGACCTCAATTGGCCGTCCAGAACGTTCAGCGTCATTTGTACTTGTGCGACCACAACGAAAGTCAGTAAACCACTTTTTTTACAGAGTCCCCATCGTATTTATCAAGCTTTTCCTTTGTTTGATTGGCGGTTTTTTTTTTTCGCAAAAAATAATGTTTAATGAGCACTCGAAATTCACTTTTTTCCATTTTTAAAAAAAATTCACGAGGTTGTAGGTTTTGAACAGCTGTTAAACGCAAAGTATATGACGGAACTTGCTCAAAATTTGACAGTAGTCTATTAACAGGCGGTACTTGATGGGAGCAGTGTCGCATTTCATATAACTAGGAGGGAAGTTCGAAAAGTCACAGACTTATTGATTCGCCCTCGTATTAGAGTCTCAGACAATTAGTGAGTAGTTACAGTTTCTTTTTGAAACTAGTCATTGTCGATGTGTCAACTATGGGTGTTGCTTCGTGTTTACATATCGACTTTTATAATGCTTGTATTTTGTTGATACCATACGAAACATGTAAATAACCATGGTGCAAATCATGGTAGAAATATAATGGTAGATGCAGTACGACAACAAATACAACAAGCCAAAAACAACGGGCATTTTGTTTTTGCTCAGTGTGTCTGTATTGTGTCAAGTAGCTGAAAGAAAAATACTGAAATTGTTGACAAAAATGGAAAAAGTGCCATTTAGAAAATGATTGAGTGTTAAAGTGCTTAAGTGTGAAAATTAAAACGTTTTTATGTGATTTTTACAGAGAAAACTTTTCAAAAACAGCAGTTGCAGGCGAACGGGGGTTGCAGACAACCAAATGTAAACAAACTTTGACATAAGAGGAAAACTTACTCATACTCACTCCAGGAAAAAGCTCAAATCAGCTGGGCTTGTGCTTCTACCATTTATTTGTACCATGTAACTCTGCCATAAACTGTAAAATCCAAAAAATGGTTTATCTCTCTCAGAAAAATGATGGTAAACAAAATAAACGTTTTTATTCCTTCGAGCTCAGGAAAATATCTAACTAATACTTTTGTACATATTAAGTCATGCAAACAAATGTCGGAAAACATTTGGTTATTTTAATAATTTTTTTTTTAGGGAACGCGAAAAAATGTGTCAACGCGAAGGGTTATGGCAACAAGTAGAATCTATGGCCAAAAATAATCCCGATTGGACAAAGATGAGCGGTCAATTGGACTGTTTAAGTATTTCAAGTAGTCAGAATGAATTCGATCAGGATAATGATAATCTAGATCTTACATATAAATTGGATTTTGAAGACAGACAACAACCACAGCAGCAACCACCACAACCAACGCAAAACCATAGTATAGTACAGGAAAATCGCGAGGTATGTAATGATCTTCCCACTTAATATCATGTAAATAATTTACAGATGTACTTTGTTGTATTGTACGTGTTGGTAGAAACATAACGAAAATAATAATTTTAATAATTGCTTTTTATGAAATTCAAAATCCGCATATTCATACTGCATATATGTTTTAAATTCATATTTCCTTATTTACCCAAATCTAATTGTTAACTGTTGCTAATATTTTTCAGTTTCTTTCTTTGTTTTTTAGCGTTTTGTAGTTTTATTAGAGTAAAACTTTGTAAATTATGTCGTGCATTCCAAGAAAATTTTTGTAGTTCTCCGTAAACAGAAACATAACAAATACTAACAAAAGGCTTTGTATATTCATGTGTAATACGTATATAATAATACACTTTATATTTGATATGTTTGTATGTGTGTTAAATTTATTACTAATTTTATTATATATTGCTACTTGGTTCAAATTTCAATTCTCAGAAATCGCCACGTAATAAGGATAAACCATTGCTTAGACGAAAATCTGATTTGCCTGCTGACAGTGGCACCGTGCGTGCGCTAATTGAGCACAAAAGGCCAGATGAATATTTGAAAACACCTCCAGATGCAAACGCGTGTTAAACTCTGCTCTACTTCTTAAATAAAAACAGGGGGCTGCATTCAAGAAACGAACTTTAATATATAAAAGAACACAACACAACAACACACATTTAGCAGCACAACGCAGGCGTTAGGAGACATTTATAAAAATGTTGTTAAATTAAACAAAATCAAAGTCAATCCTGCAATATTCAGCAAACAACAATACTATAAATGATTTTTTTTATAAGCCGTGCACTTATAACACATACACAAATACATACATATTTTGAATTATAACTATTATATTATATATCTACATACATGAGAAACAAAAATTTAATATTTTTAAACAGCAAATATATTATTATTATTCTATATATATATACACAAATAACACATGTTTATATACGTACATTTCTGAAGAAAACTGTATTGAATTCTTAAAAAAAAACCGAATATATTTTTACTTTCTATCTGTGTCTATGAAAATTTATTTGTAATGCATGTCGAGTTGTTTCTTTGT
The DNA here is from genome assembly GCA_963931995.1 of Phaonia tiefii. NCBI lineage: Eukaryota > Metazoa > Arthropoda > Insecta > Diptera > Muscidae > Phaonia > Phaonia tiefii. The sequence goes on from OZ008367.1 coordinate 294,580,850, forward strand.
CTCTCATCTTACTTTTGGTTTTATTTTTAAATAATCTTCTACACATATTTACGTAAATATTATCTAGGGTATTCTAAACCAAGAGCAAAATTAATCACTAAAAATTAGCGAAAAGAAAGTTGGTTTTCTTTTCTCAGCTTTTATGTGCGCTAATAAGTTTTTTTTTTATCATTATTACTATTGAGTTCCAAAATTGCTTACGAAAAACATTGTTTTTTCTAATCAAAAGATGTTTATTGATAATTCTTTTAAACGAAAGACAAACAAAAAACATCTTGTTTCAGGTGTAGAAGATACTTTTAGTATTCATTTAAAAGCATATAGCTATAATTTTCTAGGGGATGTTTTTGAAAGCGAACCTATTTCTGAAATAAAAACTTTTGTTATAAAATTAAGATTCACATTACTGGTGCACATTCATTTATAGATGGCTCAAAAAAATTGAATTCTGTAAGAAGACCGTAGTTAGTTTATCTACATTGCTGTCATTTTCGGCATATAGAAACTAAAATGACGAGATCGAACGAAAAAACCATATATGTTTAATCTTCTATGGACTGCGTTTGTAAAGTTAAGTTGCAAAAAAAAATTGAGCTTAATTTGAGTCATATACCAATATTTAATTAAATAATATGAAATCCAATATACAGAAACTTTTAAACTATTGACAATCTAGACAAGGTCAAACGTGGGAATCTATAAGCAATAATATGTTTGTCAAACATCATTTTGAAATTGGCTTGCTTTTTTCCACCACGTAACTTCGGCTTAAAATCTACCACTACTTACAAGCAAAACTGTGTTTTATTTTAATTTGAATATAAAGTTTACTACAGCATGGCTCTCGTCGTATACCATTTTGCTTATTATCGTATCTTTGTATTCTTGAATAATGCATGAAAACCAAATACTATGTAGCTCGTATAATCGATGTTCTGACAGGATGTGCGACCCTTTCTAAGCCTTTGAGTAATGCCACAGCAAACAACAGCAACAGCAGAACGAACCAACAATGCCCCCTCCCCCACACAAATAATGCAAAAGCTATTTTTATTATTTTTTGAAATGCTTCAATTAATATTTGAATTTTTCTTCTTCTTTCTATTGCAGTGAAACAATATACTATAGTAGGAGTACGTACATACAAATTTTTATTAATATGTAATTATAAGGAGTTACATTATTATTATTAGCTATGAAAATGGTTAATTTATTTTTAACATGCAAAAAGCGTATATGATAGAAATACATATATTAATATAAATGTCTGTATGCATTTATAAATATATGTGCATGCATATGTTTATAGCTAAACATACATCTGCATTCATATATAAAATATATTTATATCTTCATTATGATATGCATACATATAAAATGCAAGCAAACAAATAAAAATGTATATGTAAAGCAGATTAAATATAAACATAAATAATAATTAAGTTAAAAGCAAATGATCATAAACAAATGCTACAAAAATATATAACATACAAACATACATATAATAATTTACCAATTAAGAAAGTTTAATAAAACAAAAAAAGTACATTAAAATAAAAAGTATAAAAACTTATATATGTCAACAATGTTGTAAATGCTTTTTTATAAAACAAAAAATATAAAAATAATAACAAAATGTATTGATATATAAAATAATCCATTAATTGCTACATGAACAGACAAATATGTATAATTGATGATATAAAATAAAAGATAATTGTATATTTATAAACAATTCATTCACTCCTTCCTATCTACAATAAAGGTAGGTTTTACTTATTTTTCTACAATATATGACATTTACATTGTTGGTAAACTTTAAAGCGGAAATAAACAAAAACAAATACATACATAGGTTTGGCGATAGCAAGATCTTTACTCTGGAAATATTAATGTGCCCATTTTGCTACTAAATGTGACATTAGGCGACGCACATAGGAGTATTTCACATGTAAAACCGGACAAAATTATTTTATATTTTATTTTGCTATTTTATGAAATAAAAGTCAATCAGGGTTGTCATAGAAACCATGTCGGTTCTACTAATTGTCGTTTTTGCAAACCAATATTGGTTTCATTTGGTGTCATGAAACCAAGTTGGTTTTGACAATTTCGAATATACATAAGTAAAACCAATGTTCGAATCAGCTGTTGCTTACATGTGTTTATGTGTTTGAATAGTTTTCATGGAAATATCAATAAAAGTAATTGTATTACACTAGAAAATTATAAAAAAAGGAATAAGCCGTTATAAATAAAATACTATTGCATCAGCAGATGTAACATTTTTGTTATTATATGAAGCACGCTCACCACCAAGTTGACGAGATCAGTAGGTAACGATTCAAGTATAAGTATCGGAAGAAGCACAGTATCAACAATTTTTGGGAACAGGACTATTTTACGGTCTACTCTCCAAAAAACAACCATATTTTGAGGGATATTTTGAGGAGGACAGAACACGTTATTTTAAGCAAAAAAAATAAAATAACAAAATCCGGGCAAATGCATTGTTTCGGAGTTATGGTCCCCGAAATTTCGGTTGTGAGAGGGTAATGGGGTATAAAAGAAGTCAAAATAAGCTCAAAAAATTAGGCAGCATTTCTCGATAACAAAATCGGGTCAAATGCATAGTTTTGGAGTTATGGACCCGTCGAATGTTGAAATTTTGAAAAATAATCGATTTTTATGTGTTTACATCTATAGCGGCGTATAGGGACTAAATCTATCAGTCAGATTTTATCCTGCTGCTAAAACCAGATTTTATGCTGCTGCTAAAACCAGATTTTCTGCGACTGCGAAAGAGAATAATGACGTGTTAAACAAAAATTAGCGAGCAAGAGAGCAATGAATACGTCAGCTAATTCGTACAAAGTATGTGTGATGTGTGTTTCGTTGTTGTTGCTATGGCCAAACAAAGCGAGTCATTTGATGTTCAGCATTGCCCGGTGTATACAAAAAAAACTATAATTTTTTATTTTCCAATGTAACATTTACTAATGTGTTCATAGAAATCAAACAGGTACCGTGTAGCAAAAAGTTGTTAACACATCATCCGTGAGTTCGAACATTCATTGATTTTTTGACGTAGAATACGTCTTACCTTACGGAATGAGGAGTCATGTCAGGTTTTTATTGTTGTAATCTTTATTTCATTGAATTTGAGGAAACGGCTAGATGAATTTTTTAAAATTTTTTTTGTAGGTAAATGAAGATGTTATCTTTCGTTTGATATACATTTCATATTGGTTGATATATTTCTAGTATTTTAATTTCTCAAATGAAAATTGTTTAAACACATACACTCAAACATATGTGTGGTGTTTGGTTGAGTGTTTTTGGTTGCTCAACATTGCTTAGGAACATGTATCTAGTAAAAAGTGAAACGAACAGCAAGCTAATGTTGCTTGGCAACATGTATCTAGTAAAAAGTGAAACAAACAGTAAGCTAACGTAATAAAGCAGTTTTTTGCGAGAGCTTCAATAAAGCGTTGTGACATTAATTTTGAATTGTAAAGCGTAAAGCTTTCACACAACGCTCGAATGCTAATGCGAAGACTCGAAAAGGTAAACCTTTTTTAATATTAGGGCGGCCCTCTCAACATTCGCAGAACTTATTTCAATAAAAATATTAATTAAAATACATAAATTAAATTCAGTTTAAAAAAATTGAACATAATATTTTTTTTTTAAACGGACTTGAATCAAATGCCGTTGGTAAATATAAAAATTACAGCAGACAGTTGTCCGAGGCCTTCGGCCACGGACTGTCCCTGCAGGCTGTGTCAGAGACACGGCCATTAAGTTTAACGTAGAATACGCCATCCGATAAGACAGAAAACATATATAACAATAAATGATAAATAATAAGTATAAGCAAATGAATTTATTGTTATATGTATATGTTTTCTGTCTTATCGGATGGCGTATTCTACGTTAAACTTAATGGCCGTGTCTCTGACACAGCCTGCAGGGACAGTCCGTGGCCGAAGGCCTCGGACAACTGTCTGCTGTAATTTTTTTTAAATTAAGGGACTTTCTCCTCTGGCGTAGGGCCAACACCGGCTTCGGCATAGTATTTTTGTGGTATAAAGCTTTCTGCGTGGACGGCCTTCGGTCGGGCTAAGGGATATTTTCCTCTGGGGTAGGTCCAACACCGGCTTCGGCATATTATTTTTGTTGTATAAAGCTTTCAGCGTGGCCGGGCTAAGGGATTTTCCCCTCTGGGGTAGGTCCAACACCGTCTTCGGCATAGAATATTTGTAATATAAAGCTTTATATTTTGAGAAAAGTAAAAGAAACTAATCGATAATTTGTCAAAATTTCAACAAACGGGGGTCCATAACTCCGAAACTATGAATTTGGCCCGATTTTGTTATTTGATGTTTTTTTCTTAAAATAACATGTTCTATCCGACGCAGAATTTTTTTTTTTTATTTTTGGAGAGTAAGCCGTATAATAGACAAAGCCCTATTTTTAGGCTTTCTCCTAAAAAATAAAAACAAAAATGCAAAAATATATCTTTTTATTAAGCAATTATTAAAATAAATCAATTCACTTACATTTTTATAAAACATCCGCAAACAAATAACAAACCTGAAGCGCGCAAATGAAAACTGACAGATGTTAGCTGCTTGGTTTATTTCCAATATCAAAACCGATAACATTGGTTTCTGTGACGCCTAAAACCGACATAAATTCTAGTTCGAATACAAAACCGATAACATTGGTTTTCATGACACTAAAGCATTTGTTCTTGTCGTTTTCAAAACCAATAGTGACAACACTGGTTTCTATGACACCCCTGAATAATTCATCATAATAAGGCATTTATTTAAAAAGAAAAACAAATAAAAAAAATCAATCTGAATCACTGTCTGCAGTTCACAGGTGATTTGGTCCTCATCATCTTCGTCGTGGAAACTGTCAGAATTCAGTGTTTTCCTAAGAAGCATACTAATAGCTTCCTGGGAAAAATACTTGCTTTTTGTCTTCCTTTTGTTTTATTCTGTTGCAGCTGATGAAGGGATCAGATTTCAGCAACAACATATTTAAAATATCTCTGTTGCAGTCCACTCTTGAAAATGTTCTTGCAAAGTCTACGCGATATTTACGGAAATGTTTGTTCCGGGCTTCAGCAGCCTCCTCTGATAGCTGTCCGATAGGTACAATGTGACTTGATATTACTTGAGCGCCATGCATAAGAATTTTGTGAAAGTCATCGAATTTTGCAGGATCAATATCATATCCGATTGATATCACTTCGAGAATGATTTGGAACCTTTTTATCAAATCTATATTTATTCCAGTAATCCGAGATGAGCATTCAGGATTGTCAAAAAATCTTCTCGACGTATTTCCGTCGTTACTATTGCCGTAACCGACTTTGGGTATGTCAACAAGAAGGCCCATCTCTTCTTTGAAGCTTATTTGTATTTTCTGTTTTGTTTCTTTCAAAACATTTTTGTCTTCTGCCGTTCGGGCTTGCCACTTCTGTAAGGGCGCTTTATACGCCAGGTGCAACAATAGCTCGAAGAAACGAATTCTCGCGTGCAGAATGGAGAGTCCGAATTTCAGAGTCTCTTCACAAACATTACTTCTGTCAAGTTTGTTGAAGTCCTTAGATGTCTGTCCACATATCGTCACCTAAAATGCCCAAAGACGTAACCCTCATTTTCAAAATTTTACAGGAGAAGCAAAAAACCTTATAAAATCCAAAGTATTCCAGTTTTAAACGCGTTGATTCCACAGCTTACCTTAGAAACTTGGAAGTGTACTATTTTGCACATATATATTTTAGCGTGGAGTATTATATTCAATCAAAAAACACAATTTGTATATTTTGAGGGTTACGCTTTTGGGCATTTCAGGTGACGATATATAGCATCTCATTGTTGAAGCCGTATCAGTCGCGGCATTGCACACCTTTCCATCGATCATTGTGAGCAAAATGGTATGATTTTTTTTAACGGAATCTTCCATAGCAGTTGTTTCTTTGAGATTCCTTGCTTGTTGTTCAATATAGGTGATTTCTTCCTTTGTGATATCCTTTGTTTCTTTAATGAACCGATCCCGGATAGGACGACAGAATCTCACTGAAGAAGGCACTGGATTTTGCCATACAATTTTTCTTGTCTCTCCATTAATAGAAACAACCATTCTCACTGGTACAAGAGAACCTAAAAATATATTGGCATCATCGTCGCCAGTGTTGGCAAATGTCTGCTTAAACTGTGTCTGATTAGATCCATCACAGCCCCATTTTGATATTAAGGTAAGATGTTGTTTCTTCAACTCTGATAATGTTTCAATCACATCTTTTAAAGACTGAAGTAGCCGCAAAGCCGTATGGTCCAGCAAAGCTTGAAGTTTCACTTCAAAGCTAGTTTCTGTAACTTTTATGCTATCTTCTTCGGCGGGATAACTCTCCTTTTTCGCTTTTTGTAAAAGCGAATAGCAAGCATACATTTCTTTTCGGCCACCTTGTATTAATTCCCACTGCCCTCTTGTAAAATTACCTTCTACAATTAATGCTTCTTGTGGTGAGTATTTTCTCGCCATTGGAACTTTTTTAGCTGACGATATTGCTTTTCGGAACTTTTTAGCTCTGGTAGGCGTTGACGTAATTTCTTTTATAATCTTAGACGCATCAACATTTCTCGAAGTATATTGACTCACGCTTGCAGCGTACGTCAATTCCGCAACAGGTACCCGGTCTCGTAATTCTTTTGTTCTTCGACGCTTGCTTCGATCACACAATTCTCCGAATTCTTTTATTGGTCGGCCTGCTTTGTGGGTCCAAGCAGTTAGTTCCAGTGATACATGAAGCCATTCCATATTCGTTTCTACGAATCTCTTAACAGTACTACGGGATGCCGACCACCTTTCTTTGAAACTGGTCTTGAAATATTTCAAAGAACGGGTAAGAACACTTGTTTCTTCGGGCGGACATGAAGTTAGTTGCGCAAGTCTTTCTTCCAACAACGAACATTTTTCTTCAATCATCTTTCCTTTGAACTCTTTAATAATATTATAAAGCTCCATTCTGGTGATTTTTTTCAATCTTTCCGAAGGATCTATGACAAAAGAAAACAAAAAAATTAGCTTTGTCAATATAATTATAATCTTCCCCATACAGTTTGAAGTACTATAAAAAAATATGAGGTACGTTGGGGGGACTTTTTATTCATGTTTCTACTTCCTTAGAGTCTACATTTTATGCTCACTTAAAAAGTTCGAGGCGACAAGGCGCGACACATAAATAAAAACACTAATGTATTTCAAATTTCTTTAAAAAACGCGTCAAAAAGTGCCGCTGTTTATTTATGGCTATACAAGTAGAGAATTTGGAAGATGGTGCAATGGTTAGTGTGCGCGGCTCTTGTACATGAGATCCTGGGTTCGAACCCTGCTCTGACCACCTTCAAAAAAATTTTTTTCTTTCGGCGACGGTCACCTCGCATAGTGACGGCGACACTATCGAGTATATAGCCATGATAAAGCTTCTCAAAATACCGTTCGGAATCGGTGTAAAACTGTAGGTCCCAATCAGTGAGTGAAAACTGGAAAGCGCACAGCTCAGTGATTGTGAGAAGTTCTCCCCGGTCCCTTCATGGGATGTAATGGGAAACCATTTATTTATTTTATATAGTATTTACCTTCTATGTATATCCATGTCCGAATAATTATCTCCTGTTGTTTGCTACACGAAGCCATTCTAGCATAGAAAACTGATAAACATAAACGAGAGCGCCGAGAATAAAGACACGCGTACAGTACGATGACTGGGATCCGACTGATGTGCGGGAGTTGAGGGTTGGGGGTCTGCCTTTTGATAAAACGGTTATCGTAGGTAAAAAAAATTTGTTTTGGGTGCAATATGATTAACATCACTATTTTCAATATTGTCCGGTTTTACATGTGATATACTCCTATGTGAGACGTGTATTTAACACGTGACATGTCACTTTAAGGACCCACGTGTAATTCTGTGTGGATGTCAAAATGAGGATTGTACATTCGGTTTATCAAACTTACATGCCGAGATTTATTCTTAAATCTTGGTACATGCGTAATTACTCTTGCCAACCTCTATTGGTCATTAACAGGTGATTCGTTATGTGCGCTTTGTTGTTTTGGTTAAGATGCCATTAGACGACGTGTATTTGTCGCATGGCATGCCACTTAACGACCCATGAATAATTCTGTGTGTATGTCAAAATGAGGACTACATTCGGTTTATCATGTTCGTGTTCAAACGTACATGTGTAAGTCAGAGAAATGACATATAGAGAAGCGATTTGACTCAGTTAATTTACGAAGTTTGATGTGTTACATAAGGACGTTTCATGTTGGAAAATATTGCTTTAATAATACCACATAGAGGCAATGGCTCAAACCAACCTACAAGAAAACAGCAAGGGCATTTCGTTATGCGCGTAAATACACCGCAAATATATACATAAAAAAAAGGTCCAAAACACGTTTAATATTCATTAATCCCACCAGGTGCAAGTCAAGTATAATATAATAAACTTTTTACAAAAAATGAAGAGCAAAAACAATTTGTACTGCAGATTGTTAGCGACTATCGTCGCCGGTTTTCGAACTGTAACAAATATACTGTAAGTCAAGAGTTATAAATTTTTTAATACAACTTAATAATTTTGTTTTTGTTTAGTTTTATTGTGACTATACGTAGTATGTGTATAAAATAATTTAATTTAGCTTTTACCGCACATGCTTAGAAAAAAATATAAATAAAATTTTGGTATATATAATTTTTGGTGTTTTGTTGGTTATTTTCTTCATTATTTTCTAAAATATTAATTTTAGCAAAAAACTTTCTTTGAGGCTAATGTTGTTGACTAAAAGAGCTAAAACATTGCCATACATCATATTCTTGTAAAATGTTTTTTTTAAAAAGATACTCATATACAAACAAATTACATTTGAATAAATGGGCTTGAAGGCAAACTTTAAGGGGCGGGCGCCCCCCCCTAAAACACAACTTATTGCTTTGAAACTTTTTTGTATTTTTTACATAAAACTGAACCGAATTGGGGGGAGAGAATATAAGAAATCAAAAAAAAAATAACGGCCACGCTAATATACATACTTCCAGCATAAAGCAACTATCATAGAATAATACATACCATAGAAGCTTTTATTCGCTCAATAAATTAAACGTCATAGGTACGATGGAAAGTAAACATTGGATGGTGGAAAATATGGGTTCAATAATACCAGATAGTGGCAATAGTATACAACGATCAACAATGGAACAACAACCGAATTTCGTGTTTTTGTGGCAACTAGTTGTGTTAAATACAATACAAATGTATACCTACGATAAAAGTCAACAAAAAAGTGCAAAATATATTTAAATTTTTGAGTTCTACACCAAAACAACATGAAAAAGTTAAGTGAACATATTTTGTAACTCCATCATTTCCACAAACCTACAATGAAGAGTGTGAAATGAAACGTCAGATGAGACAATAAGTTTATAAGTATATGTATGTATTATTCTATGGCAACTATGGTATAGAGAAGAAAATTTACTCATGGAGTGGCATTTGTGTGAAAAACTAGTGAATATTCTATACACGAGCAATTTTCTGATGACGTTATTGTATCTAACTATAGAAATTCCAACCATATTTAAATAAAATTAAAGTATGTAAAAAAAATTAAATAATCAAGATATGACGCGGGAAAGAAATGCGTTTGAGTGAACCGCGTCGACTTTTTTGGTTCTCTTCTACTAGGGTTGCCAAGTAGAAGATTACATTACAGTCTGTGTTTTGGCTTGCAACCACCGCTGAAGTTTTTAACGTTTAATCGTGTGATCTCCCTCATTCTTATATTCGTAAAAATTTGTAAATGTGGTCTATTCTCATTAAATTTATCAAAAAGGGAATTCTCTGTGTTGAATTCGTTTTCTTACATTCGTAAAAGTTAATTTATTATTTATTATTATTAAATCAGTTAATTTATTAAAAATTAACCGCCTTATTCATAAAAATTTGTGAGGGGTTTGGGAAACGTGTTTTGTATGATAAACTCTCTCTCAAACTTCTCGTAACTTTTTATGAATAAGGTCGTAAATGTCCGTACCTATCGATTACACCTTTTCACGCCGACATGAGAATTAATATTGTTACGAATTTTCTTATTCGTCCTTTTTGCGTTGTTTTATTCCCAATAATAAAACAAGGTTCGTTTTAAATTACGATAATTACAACGGTTTAACTTTCTTTTATTTTACTTATATAGTACAACAGTTTACTTTATTTACACCACTTTAATAAGTCTTATATTTTACTATCAATTCGCGTTGCTCACTTTACGGGGTTTAATCACAAACTGAACTCTCCATTCCAAAGACCTCCGCTATTTATACTAACTCACCATACTCAAATCAAGTTATATCTAGCGAATTCAAGAACCTTCTAGCCGTTACGTATCTTTGTAGAATCATCTCGAATGGTGGAGAATTATCTCTGAGGCGAATTCGTGTTACTGGTTTAGCGCGCTGGTACGTTGTTACAATGCATACCTTCAGGCGCAGCACTAACCGCCTGTTATTTACATAATGTTAGTAGAGTCATCAAGAGCAAGCAAAAGCTTTTACTTATTCGTAACACTGCCCCCACTTAAGCCTGTTCGTCCCGAGCAGGCTCAACCCTCCGTTTTCCATACAGGGCTAGTCTTTCCAAATGCACGACTTTCATTTTAGCTCTTGGACTTTGGTTTTTCTGGATTCTATAAACCACGTCATTTATTCGTTTGACAACCAAAGATAAACCTTTCTGGTGCTGTGGGTTGAACAGTAAAACCCGAATAAGAAAGTTGGTCGTTCTCCTCACACGTTTCAACTTTTGAATCAACTTTTCATTCAACTTCATTTAAAAATTATTTTCGAAGTGTCAACATGAATGCGGATGTCCTTGAGCTACTAACAATTAATGTAAGAAGATAATTACAGAAAAATAAAAAGCTAAAGAAAAAAATTTGGTCAAAGTACTGGTTAATAAATTGAAATACATTTTCAAACGTACAAATTTTAAAAACATTGAAAAACAATTGGGCAAACTATTATACAAATTATAAACGAATTTCAGACGAAACATTCAACGATTATTTACTTATTATCATTATTTATTTATTTATTTCTTATTATTTATTTATTTCTTATTATTTATTTATATATATATTTCTTATTATTTATTTATTATTATTTATTTATATATTTCTTATTATTTATTTATTTATTTCTTATTTATTTTATTATTTCTTATTTATTTTATATTATTATTTATTTATATATTTCTTATTATTATTTATATATTTCTTATTATTTATTTATTTCTTAGTAACGGGTCCGCCAAATAACTTTTTTTTTGAAAATGCTATAAAAAAAAGCTACTGAATATTTCTCAAATTTCTTTTTTTATTTGAAAGTACAATCCTTCCGGTTAATAATGGAAAATAATTTCATTCAAAGGCTGCCTCGGCTGGCCATGCAGTAGCCTACACGATCGGTCCAATTTTTAAGCACATTATCGATTGTGTGTATTTCACCAATGGCTTCTCGAATATTGTAACGGCGTAACACTTATCTTTGAGGGCACCCCACAAATAATAGTCCAACGGTGTCAAATCGCAGGATGCCAGTTTCTTTCACTTTTTCACAAGATAACGAACATACGGAGCTAACAGTGCTTCTCTTCTTCCAAAATCCGTACGCAATTTTCGCACACATTCTGCAACATTACCATGATTTTCAAAGTAATGTCGCAATATTTGCCAGCGTTGTTCAAGCGTATACACAACCATATTCGTTCAGCGGAAGGATAAAACCATAGTAAAAATGCCAAGTAGTCGCAGTAGATACAACAACAATTGTGGCAACAACAACAGACATTTTGTTTCTGTTTAGGCTCTCCTCATGTCAAAGTCAACACATACGTATACCAACAAATAAATGTAAACAGAAAAGTACAAATACAAAACCTTTGAATCTGACAGAAGCGGCCAACTAAACAACAAGAAAAAATTGAAATCAGCTGTCTACTGAGTTTACCTTCTCATTCTACCATGGATAAAACTAATTTTCTGTCAAATCAGACATGAGCTAAGTGTTACCATTCACGAAATAAGCACTAGTTGAAAAAAAAAACGTTAGATGGCGGACCCTTTATTTATTTTTTTTCTTGCGGTCAACGTTTTTGCGCTCACAGCGTATGTGTTGCCTGATCAACGGCAAGAAAAAATGAAGAAAAACACTGATGTTGAACAGCTTGCCCTCACACGTACCAACAGTTGGTTCAACTTCACCAAATTATCAAAAAAATTTAAATTTTTCATTCAACTGACGACCAACTAACTTCAACTAGCCCTCAAACGTACCAACAGTTGATTCAACTTATGACAGGTTGAATCAACTGTTGGTACGACTGAGGGCAGCATAATGCGACTACCTAATAGACCTAATTGTACCAAAATAGTCATTGGTGTGCCATTGTACTTTCAGAGTCTTAATTGTACAGAAAATGGTACGATTGTACCATATTTTTCTTCCCTGCTTGTTTATCAACATGCGTGAAGAATTCTGTAGTATGTTTCAATACGGATATAAAATAAATAGTAAAATATAAAATAATGTTCAATATTACCGAGCTAACATGTAGAGTTTGCTTACAAGAGCAACAGGTGCTAATTAATGTGTTCGAGGAATTGGAAGACTTGCAAACTACACTTTGTAGTCTGTTGGAAACATGTGGTGACCTCCAGGTAAATTCTTGCGTCAAGCCAATATATCTAACACTAGAACTAATGAGGTTCTTACTCGTAAGGTGGATAACGATGATGCATTTCCAAAATATTTGTGTGAGGAATGTACAGGAGAATTGTTGATAGCTGCAAAATTTAGGGACAAATGCACCAAGTCTAAGAAAAGGCTGAGGGATGCCCAAAAAATAAGTGAAATCGGGGACGGCAGTGACGTTTTCAGTGATATAATTGAATACTCCTCGGATGTTGGTGCAGTAACAGAATGCGATGAAAATGAAACTAAAACGTCAGATTCGGTGCAACCGGAAGATAGGGTGCTGCAATCACAACCGATTTGTATTCAAGAAATTGCCGAGCACTACGACAATGAGTGTGAACCAAAAACATCTACATTTCAAGTTGATTATGTCGAAGACACCGCCGAAACATTTCTCGAGTCAACTGCCGATGATGTAGAAGAAAATCCGTCATCTATAATAGACTACTTACCAGTTCCCGAAGAAATCTATGACTACGAAATACACAATGACGTCCGGGAAACTGAACTAAAACTAATATCTTCGAAAGGAAAAAAGAAGAAAACCTACAAATGCGACATATGTGGAGCGGCATTTGTACAACCCATAAACTTACAAAAACATTTGCAAAAAAATCACGCACCTGTTAAATGTTATACATGCAGGGTATGTGATCATTGGTTCACTTTGGAAATGGAGTTGATAAAACATGAAAATGTCTGTAAAGAAGCAACACTGGATGAAGATGATAAAAAGAAGAGAAAATCAGTAACAAACGTGCCGGTTGAAAGTCATAGGAAATGTGTTTACTGTGACAGGGATTTTCAGACACCATTTGCACTGAGAATGCATTTAAGAACGCATACAGGTGAACGGCCCTATCCTTGTCAGCATTGTGATAAAGCTTTTAAGACACAGTCATCTTTAAGTGTCCACATTAAAAGGTGCAGAAAAAACACTACAGTGTTAAAGATTTCCTCTTGTTTATAATGAGTGCTTTCCTTCCTTTTTTAAGGATATGTACTCAGATAAGATATTATAAATGTACACTACTCACATTGATATTTATTTCAGACATACCGGGCAAGCAGACTTCCTTTGTGGCGTATGTGGTAAATCGTTTTACGAACAAGGCAATCTTGATGTCCACATGCGCTCACATACGGGCGAACGACCACACGTTTGTACTGTGTGCCAAAAAACGTTCTCACGTGTATTTCTGTTGGAGCTGCATATGAGGATTCATACAGGCGAAAAGCCTTTTACGTGTTCATATTGTGATCGCAGTTTTCGCCAAAGAACAGACTGGAAGAGTCATTTAAGCACTCACACTGGAATAAAACAATACAGTTGCCGTTTTTGTACGAAAGGATATGTAAAGCGAGCGTCACTTATCCAACATATGCAAAGTAGTCATGCATTGCACATGGATGTTGATGGGCAGGACAGTGACTTAATTAAAATCGATATGGCGAATGCATTTGATTGTATAATAGAAATCGAAGATAACAGTTAAAAAGTGTTTTTTATTGAAAATTTTAACAATTTGCTTTAAAGTACACATCCAATATCAGGCGTAATTCATTCTTTTCATTTGTATCCGCAAAACATGCATCTACAGCATTTATGCACAGATCATAAACCTTAGACTTGTTCAACCCATACATATTGCAAGCTATAGCAAATTCTTTGCTTAATGTAGTACTGAATACACCACTATCATCGGTACATAAGACGGTCCTAACATTCTTCTCTAATGCTGTCACAAAATGGTGAGAATCATAGGACTTTACAGTACCACACTTGACATTGCTAGTCAAACAGCATTCAAGAGTAATGTTCTGATTACGGCATTGTACCAATTGGAGCTCTGTCAAAAATGTTCCATGTCCACATCTATCAAAGTCGAAGTCGAGCATTTCTTGGACCTCAGATTGATTAACAACTTCGGCGCAATGCAAGGCTAACTTTAGATTTTTATTTTTAGCTTTTGCCAAAATAGGCATGAAGTCTTTAAAAACACCCATTTTTGGATTCCCGCTTAAATCTATACCTTTTACTACATGTGGATGTTGTTCCTTAATTTTTATGGCCAACTCCAAAATTTCTTCTGCCACTTGAACGCTCTGCGAACGATCTATGGATACTAAGAGCTTTACAACAACGCTGTATTTCTTCGACATTCTTTCTATAACCGTTATTATTATATCCAAATATTCTCTTCGATTCATATTATCAGTTATCTTTGGTGTTGTTCTGAGTTCTAAATAGATACCACTGTCTAAAGCAAAATCCCGTATAATCATTTCTGTAGCCAATTGAAGACCTTTTTTGGTGGAAGTCAATTCATGCATAAAAGTAAATTTCCGGAAACAATCATCGAGCTTATCTCCTGACAACTGGGTAAACTTCCGAGTCAAATCCAAGAACTGTTCATTGGTTTCGCCATATACTTGTAGTCCAAGTTCTTGAATAGATTTAGTGCACAGGGATCCATTTAGGTGGGCATGTAATTCAATTTTCGGCAAGTTTTTAATGAAAACATCCATTTTAAAAGAGAACTTAACAATTTCCACAGAATGATGACTGATCAAAGATAAATCTACGGACTTGCAGGCAAATAAATTAGCATAGAATTTCATGAGAAATGTTCCATGGTACAAATACAAGGTCATGGTAAAATAAGTTAGGTAAACGCAGTAGGAATTGTTACAACAAACACATGGTAAAATAAGTAGGGTAAACTCGTTAGAACAGCTGATTTGAACATTTTTCTTGCTTAGGTGTTTCTCTTATGCCAAATTCACATGTACATATTAGGTTTGTTTCTTTACTTTTTGTGTAAATGAGAGTAAAAGCAAAATTCACTGTCAAATACTCAAAATTACACAAAAGTAAAGAAACGCAAAAAACCACTTATCTTACACGCAAACAAATGTCAAAACACAAAACATATGTTTGACAACAAATCTTGCATATCATGTTAATTTTCACTGTTCATTTGCACAGTTCCCATCTTATTTAAATAAGCACTCTCAAAGCAATCACTTTTCAAGTTAATAAAATTGTAAATTCAATAATTTTTTTCACTTGCGTTATTTTTTTCACAAATAATACATATGTTTTTATGTTGACGTTTCGAACAGCTGATTGTTTGACACTACACAAACTTACCCGAAGAAAAAGTCTGTGTAAATTTGGGTAAAAGAGAAACGCATTTTGACGTTAAAAGAAAAAAATATCTCTCATTTACACAATTTTGGAGTAAAGAAACGCTTTTGAGCTATTTTGTTTTTGTACCTTTTTGTTTACTTTTGCAGTAGATACACACATGTAGAAAATTTGACAGATTATGGACACCAAACAAAAACAAAATGTCTGTTTTTGTTGTAACAATTCCTACTGCGTTTACCATACTTATTTTACCATGAACAAACACAGGCATTTTGTATAGTGTCCATAATCTGTCAAACTTTCTTCACTGCAAAAGTAAACAGAAAAGTACACCAACAAAATGCATGCGAATTTGACATAAGAGAAACACCTAAGGAAGAAAAATGTTCAAATCAGCTGTTCTAACGAGTTTACCTTACTTATTTTACCATGGTAGTAGCGTTAGCATTGTTGTAATTTTCGTGCCAAGTTAAACCCGGTATTCAGTTTGTATAAAATTATGAAGAAGTACGTATAAAAAATAACGAAAATTTCATGAGCCGCAAAACTCGTTCACTTTTCATTTGCTTGGTACTCAGCTCTTAGCGAAAATTTACAGGGTTATTATGCCAAAGACATTTCGTACGAAAACAATTGTTTGATAATTGCTTGGGACATGAATTTTGGCCATTTTAACAACTAAAAGCAACACGACATGCGTTAAAAATAACATGGAGAGTGTAGAGGAATTATAAATGAAATATTTGCAAGGTAAATCAAAGACATGTGGTAACTCTCCGCAAGAAAATTTTCCGTTTAGAGATAAATAACATTTCTTACGAAAATTTCACAAGAACTGAATACAGGGCTTTATTGTCAAAATCAGCTGATAAAAATGTTACACTTACCCATGGTAGAAATATTTATTAGCTAGTTGCATTCGAAATTCCGCATTCACTTTTTATGAAATTTTCGTTGCCATAAGAAGTACATACGTCTATAAAAATAACGAAAATTTCATGAACCGAAAATTTCTCCCACTTTTCATTTGCTTGGTACTCAGCTCTTAGTCCCCTTTTCCACTAGCAAATATTTCTTTGCAAATTCTTGAGTTTGATGGGCGAGAGGGGTGGGAGGAAGAGAAATAAATCTTTGTCAGTTCAGTATTTGCTTTTCTCGCAAAGTCTGCTTTGTTCTTTTCGCTGAAACAAATTTATTTGACATATCATTTTTAACCCACTCGTTTTTACTGACACAGTTGGTTTTTGTTTACAAACCTGTTGGTTGTAGTAATTGTTTGAAGTAAACAACTGAAATTTAATTTATAAATTACCATTTTTACACCGATTTTAAATTATTTATACACTTCTTAGGAAAATTCTTCAAAATGTAAACAGTTTTCACGTTACTTTCGTTCTTTTGTATTTTGATTCGCAAAATTTGGCAAAGAAAAATTTGTGAGTGGAAAAGCATTCGAAAATACCAAAAGAGAAAAGAAAAAATTTGGCAAAGAAATATTTGCCAGTGGAAAAGGGGACTTAGCGAATATTTCTTAGTCAAAATCAAGTACAGAGTTGTTACGCAAAACTTATTTCGTACAAAAAAAAATATTGGTTGACAATTGTTTGGCACCGGAATTTTGACATTTCGATTATTTTAGTGAACAAAAGTAATACCACATGCGTTAAAAATAAAATGGAGTACAAAGATAAATTATTAATGAAATATTTGCAAGGTTAATCAGAGATATGTGGTAACTCTCTGTAACAAAATTTTCCGTTTAGAGATAAATGACAAAATTTCTTACGAAAATTTCGCAAGACCTGAATACGGGACTTAAGCTGTCAAAATGAGCTGAATAATGAAAATCACTAAGTGCAAAATTTAATAAGCTTGTCTGTCTCGATAAAAAGTTATGCTATAAATTCCATCTTGAATTAGCATTGTAATTTTCGTACCAAGTTATTGCCATACTCAACTGATATAAACGTCAAGTACATGGAGAACAAATAGAGAATGTGCTATCAAAGAAGAAACGGTGATAGGTGTGATTTTCAAACTTCTGCTGCCGAGTGTCAAGCCAAATGTACAAAACACATCAACTGGGAGTGAATATTGCCAACTAAATTGATTAAAAAAAGGGATATTCAGTAAAAAAAAAAATCAAAATGTAGTGAAGTGTTAGAGTAAAGTTATTTATGTAGATCCCAATTAACAAGCAAATTGTTAAAATTAAATATAGCTCTCATTCTCTATATGTTTTCCTCGTAGGTCTCGGAACCCGTTAGTACAAAAAGCAACTAGTACACAGTCTTAATAATATTAGCACATTCGTTACATCCCTAATATTAACTTATACCAGGTGGTATTACAAAAATTGTTGCCTTAAGGTTTTCATGTCGTTTTGATGAGAAACTGAAATTTAAACGTATTTTATACTTTTTTCTTATATTAGAATTTTAGAACATATTTGTGGTGTATTTACACAAAAATGTCAATGCACAAAAGGAAATGCAGTTCTTGATTTATTGTTGGTTGGTTTTAGCCATTGCCTCTATCTGGTATTATTAAAGCAATACTTTCCAACATCCAACCGCTCATCTGCAACACCACAAATGTCATCAATATACTGAGAGAGTTGGCTAGTCTATACGTCTTTGCTCTATGACACAAACATGTACAATTCATAGAGGAATTAAGATTAGAGCAATTTATTCTCTGAATATTTTTAACGTCATAGGTGTAGTTGCAAGTGATCATTGGATAGTGGAAAGCATGGGTTCAATTATACAAGATAGAGACAATAGTATACAACGTCCAACAACAGCATTTCGTGTTTTTGTTGCAAAATAGTTGTGTTGAATACAATACAAAAGTATACCAGCCATAAAAGTGAACAAGAAAGTTCAAAATACATTTAAATTTCACAGTTCTATACGAAAAGTAATGAAAAAGTTAAGTCAATAGTTCTTGTAACTCCACCTGGTGTAAGTTAATTTTCGTCGAATTTCTCTGATTTGCACAAACCTACGACGACGAGTGTGGAATTAAACTTCAGATGAGAAAATAAAATACTCTATCCAAAATTCCTCTATGGTACAGTTTCGAACATACCCTACCAGAACAGTTACAGTCATTTGACCGGTCATTAGACTATCATTGTTGATGGATATATCCATTTAAGTTTCTATCACGTTCTTAAAGCCAACATTAAAAAGTTGATGGAAATTTTGTGTACGTGAGATTTTGCATCTCCCTCGAACTTATGAATTCGATCTCCTATAAAACATATATCTGAGCTGCTCACTCTATTGCTGTTCACTAATCAAAGATTATATGAGTATTAGTCACAGTTGACTAATCATACTTGATGGATATGTCCATTACAGTTGATTAATCAAATTTAATGGATATATCAGTCAAAGGTGATGGGTATACCTTATATAAAAAAAGACGATGTTAATGATTTTATGGTATATTTTTATTATTTGTATATATTTTTAATATATTATTGTATAATAAATGAATGAAGTACAAACAATGAATGAATGAATGACTAAGAATGAAAGAATGAGAATGAATGAATAAGAATAAACGATTCAAAATGAATAAAGTAATATATTAAAAATTAAATATTTTCTGTTAATAAACAAAAAAAAAACATTAAATTGGGAAAATAAAATACTAATTTACAATTTTTTTTTTCTAAATCTTCTGCTTCATCATATGGTGGCTTCTTTCAACTGTCTTTTCGCACTTTTTTAAACTCCACAACTCCTTGAGGTTAAAAAACATCTAAAATGTGAACAGGAGATATATAAATATGTTAATAATAATAAGTACACACGAATGTATGTAAATTAATAATTATTTAATCAGTTATAGGCAAAAATATGCACATACCTCGCAGTCTTGTTGAACCACATAAGTTTCCCTATCGCATGCTTTCCCTCCTCCCATCCCAATTGTATTTATCAAGCAGGTTAGCCGTGAACATTTGGGGACTGACACTGCTGACGCCTCTTTCAGTATATTTTCTGTGAAGAAGTGTGTATAAATAACAAAATATCGAACCATAAATTTTAGTTTGTTGCTATTGCTTGGGCTAAATCTGGTGTGCCCAACTTCTGCTTTACCTATTGCACCGCTGTAATGACCAGGAAAGGGACCATGCTGCCGACTTCATCAATGATTTTGTGCTGAGTCTGGCCTGTCATGCCACAGACAGAATCTTCCACTACTTTTTGATTGCTTTGAAATGCCTTATTTTTCATAATCATTTAGGTTGTTCACGCAGGGCTGCTTATCAGCTTATGTGCTGAAAAGATGAAAAATAAGCTCTGGGCTACGTGAACACCCTTCCATGTTGGTTATCTGCTTATCTGCTTATTTTTTTCAATCAGCTGTTCGATAAATGAAATCAAAACCATCAATGTACAATTGAAATTGTTTGTAAAATGCCTAAGCAGAGCATTAAACAACAAATTATGGACTTCAGAGTCAATATGAGTACTTTGGAAATTGAATTCATTAAAGGTAAGTAGTCAGAAATGTATACGATGCAAATATTTATGGTTTTGCGTTTGTACACATAGGTTTCCCCGCCCCCCGACTTGCGCTCATTTTGATTGTTTTTTTTAATAAACAAAAAACAGATGTAAATACCAGTGCTACCAATACTTAAATATAAAATTTGAGATGCCATTTGCTAAAACTGCGAGTTTTTAGTGTTGTCAGCAAGTTAAATTTTTGGTATTTTCCAACACTAAAAATAAGCTGATAAGCTGATAAGCTTTTGCCAAAGGCACAGGTTGCTCAAAGTTGCTTATTTTATTTCAATGTATTTTGTTGTTGGCGAGATAAGCACATGAGCTGATAAGCAGTCCTTCGTGAACCCCCTAATTATATTTGTTTTTTTGGATCACATAAATTTATTATTTTCCACTGTTTATTTTTATTCCACGATATTTAACGATAATGCACTTGTAAGGAAACTAAATATTTTGCACTTTTGTCGAGGACTCACAAATTTTACTTTTTAAACGTCAACAAATTCAAGTTTCCATCAACCCTGGCAATGATAAAAATATCCATCTTGACACTGACGGTCAAATGACCGAAACTATTCTTGTAGGGTTGTTTCACTCTTGCACATGCAACTCAATATAAGTAAGTAAGTAAGTATACTTTATTGAGACTTTTCGATTAATACAGAGTTGTTTGGGGCTAACAATAATAAACAGAGTGTTCTTAGAACTATATTGATTACATTCTAATTCACATGATACTGTGTATAAGCAAGCGCTTAAGTGAGACAGCGAATGTACAAGAGTACAAATTAATATGTGAGAGCAAGGTTTGCTCATACCTTTTACTTTAGCGTACAGAGCGTATGTCTGTTAACGACCTTATAAATAAACAACAATAAATACTAAATAACAAGTTCTGTTAAAATTGTAGCTAACATAGATATAAGTCAATGTGAATGAAAGACTAACATGATGTGATGTAAACAAAACGAACACGCTGGTATGTATATACATACATACGTACATATTGATTTTCAATATAAACAACGAACTGAATGTCAATAAACAAGACTCTGGTTACATATGGAAGTATGAATAAATATCACAGAATAAGTGAGTTAAACTCGACAGTCAATATCCTAAGCTGTAAGGACGGTAAGTATATAATAAAATAATCAATTGTAGATTAATGTGTATATAGATATGTAAATATAAGGTATGTATTTATAAATATATAAAATAGATTAGAAAAATATGTACAGAGTTTATATGTAGACATAAATGTGTACAAGTCAATAGCATTTAAAGATTTTTCTATCAATTTAGCCTCTGTGGGCCCCCTGAGTGACCAATACGTGGAAGCTGGGTACTGCATGTGGGTCTTCAACGCTGCCAGGTTCAATATATGTGAGTATTCCTATTGGAGACAGGTAGGGAGAGCTTGACCAACTAATATTTTCTTCTCTTCGCAGAACTTCAATCATGAGACTGTTTTCATGGTCGCCAAGATTTCGCACAAATTTGTCCTGGAGTGACATAGCATATTTGCAGAATGGAACTACACTGGATTCTTCATAAATGTATTTATTCGAAAAACGTTTTGTCGGGTTTATGTAATGTTTGTTTATACATTTACGAAGTATCTTCCTTTCATGGATCTCAAACTCCTTAGCCACTGTCGGAGATATAGCGAACCAGATAGGGAAGCCATATGTCAGGATAGGACGAATTGCAACTTTGTATAGAAGCAATTTGGTGTTCCGGGGAAGATATTTGTTGTTCATTAGATTGGAAAACATTCCACAAATACGCTTGGATTTTGTGAGGACTATCCTGGCGTGATCATTAAAGCGGAACAGCTTGTTGAAGTTTATCCCAAGATATTTTATGGAGGACTTAAAGGGAATTTCTGTGCCGTCAAGAGTAAGTTGTAGAGATTTTCTTTGTGGAACCACAAATCCCGGGCATTTGCCACTTGCGTTTCTGATGCAAATGGCTTCGGATTTAGAGGCATTAATTTTTATACCCCATATTTTGTAGTAAGTACTAATTTTGCCGAGATGAAAGGCAGCTTTGTCCAACGCGCGGAATGGAGAGGAGTCATGTGCATATATGAGACAATCATCAGCATATAGGATTGCCGTTGAATTTCGTGTCAGGTGCGGAAAATCATTCAGGAATATGTTGAACAATAAAGGTGCCAGAACACTGCCCTGCAATGAAATCAAACATTTCCCGGCAATGAAATCGATTCGTTGATTTGAATGCAGAATTTTCTGCCTTTGAAGTAACTTTGCAGTGTTTTGACTAAAAATGGATCGGTACCAATTTCAGCAAGTTTAAAGAGTATCCCCTTATGAAAGGCGGAGTCAAATGCCTTTTCGATGTCTAATGATATCGCCACAGAACAAACCTTTTCTCTCAGATTGCTGCAGACATCACTGTGGAATTTTAACAGGGCATGCTGAGTAGAATGTCGCTTTTGAAAACCGAACTGGTAAGATGGAATTGGATCTATGATAAAGCCGCTCTCGAGTTTCTCTTTCAGGATACATTCGAAGACTTTACCAACATTGGAAAGGAGTGAAATTGGACGGAAGTCTTCAACTCTGCTACTGCCCTCTTTCTTCTTTATGGGAACAATTTTCGCGAATTTCCATGCTGTAGGAAAGTAACAGTTATTTAGACAGTTGTTGTACAATACAGTTAGGAGTTTAACTGTTGTGTCAGGTAATCTGCGAATAATAAAATTTGAAATTTCATCACGTCCACTAGACTTCTTATTTTTCAGAGTGCCAATAATGGATTTCACCCTATCAACTTCAGTGAAGTGGCAGGCATCTGGATTTTCGAGTGAATTGAATACATCATCAAAAGTGTATATATGACTTGGCACATTTAAAGTGTAGAGTGTAACTCGGGAATCTAAGTTAGCCACCGCATTCTCTGGTATGTTTTCTGCAAATACACTGGAGTAGAAGTTACGGAAATGTTCTGCAATTTCTACACTATTAGTCGTTGTTACATCGTTATGACGGATTTGTTGACAAAATGGCGATTTTCTTTTTAGCATCATATTTATGTCCTTAAACGCCTTTGGACCGGGTACAATCTTTTTCAATCTATTCTTAAATTGATCCGACTGGGAAATGGCTACAAGTTCTTTCAAGATTGTTTTCAGAAGCTGTATTTGCTTTGAAAGAATGGAGTATTCAGCACTCAATCTGTTTGCATTACGATGGTATACTTTCTTCAGCTGTTTTTGCCAATAATGTGATATGCTAAAAAGATGTTCAATGTTCGCCGATAATGGGATTCTCTTGTCATATAATTTGATTAAATCTGAGTGAGAATTATGGACTTCGTCAAATGCAATTTTAAACTTATTTATTAACATATCTATCTCTTCATTTTCCAGATTTCTGTTTATTGGCGGCATAATGCGGTGCGAAGCTACGTCCATATCTTGCCGGAAATTGTTCCAGCTGGTATTTTTATAGGTTCTGAATAACCTTGGATTTCTTAACACAAAGTCGACTTCTCCCAAATGGACGGAAAACACTATCGGAAAGTGATCTGAGAAGGAGGGCAGACTTCGAATGTTGAAGTTAGGTGCATTTTGATCTATTAAATGTGGACTTAATAGAAAATGGTCAAGGAAAGATGACCCATTTGGATATGATGGACTTGAATCACACAAACGTACAACATCAAGGGAATTGTCTTGGAGCCACGTGTGAAGAACTTTTCCATTACAGTTCTCAGCTGAGTCACCCCAGACAGGATTTTTTGCATTTAAATCACCACCCAAAATAAATGCGTCATAGGTGTTTGTCACATTTAAAAGTTTGTTCAGCCCATCACAAAGTGCCACCGAGGGGCATATTGTTGGGACATATAATGATCCTATCAGGAAACTTTTCGTGGAATATTGCGTTTTAATTTCAATTTGTATGAATACTCCAGTAAAACCAATATCGCTTGGAAATACCCGTTTGTATTGAATTGTATTCTTAATAACAATAGCCACGCCAACACTAGCATTATCATTTATAATATTGTACCCATTAAGAAATATTTTTCTATTTCCACACAGATGAGTTTCCTGAATTAGGGCGATGTCAATGTCATTGCGTGAGAGCGTCTTCAAAAGATCAATTTGTCGACTTTTATCTATTAAAGATCGAACGTTGAAAGTCATTAATTTAATAGACCTAAGGCCTGTGAGTGGTTTTTACTTTTTGATAAAGGCGCAAAAACTCTCTTTTTGCGTCTTGCCGTGACATTGATTTGAAATCTACCATGAAATTGTTTATTTCCTGCTCAAGGGTAAGTTCCTCAGGTTGCAAGAAAAGGTTTGCCAATTTTAAAAATTCATTAATTATGCCCGAATTTTCATTTTGAGGCGAATTGTTCTGGCCCTTAAAGAGTTGGGCAAATGTGCAGGAAGGAGAATATAATGGAGAATGTGCCATTTTACTCACATTTTTAGCAGCTAATTCCTTCCTTTGTTGGGCTTCCAATATTCTGCTTCTTCTATTTTTCGCATACTCCTTAAATCTGGGGCATCCCCTCCAGCTTGCAGGATGACCTGGCTCACCACAGTTTACACAGTAAGGTGGAATTTCCTCCGAATATGTACGCTTACATTCTCCTGGGCCATGTTGTTGGTCACATTTGACACATTTAGACTTTGCGCTACAATTACGTGATACATGCCCCCACTTCTGGCACCGATGACACTGAACCTCTTGGGCTTTCCTCTTCGGCCTTTCCCAAGAAACTACCTGGCTTAACAGGCGATTAAGTCCCGATACATCTGGTAGACTTTTCCCGGGATTGAGAGTCACAATGAAGAGGCCTGTATCAGCGTTATTTTTTTCAGAGTGTTTAGTCGTAAATTTTGACACTTTGGAGATGACATCCGGAAATTGTATGTCCAGAGCCTGCTTGATGTCATTGGGGTCGCATCCATGGTACAATCCCCTAATTATAAGCGACACCTGCTTAAGCTCTTTTGGTGTGAACGAATACGAAGGAATTTCCTTCTCTCTTAGCAGCCTCATCATGTCCGAATGCACAAGAGGGTCTGCTAGAAACAACTTACTCTTAAACTTACTCACATTCTTTATTTTAAAGAAAACTTTCGGAGTCTTCGCATTGAGTTGGTCAACCAGAGTCTTAATGTTGACGTTAAATAAAAAAATTGGCGGGCAAAATGTTCTCCCAATTTGGGGCTGTTCCGCAGGTTTGGAGGTATTTGCCTTCTCCGAATTGATATGAGGAACCTTTGGATTAATTTCAAAGTCAAGATCACCCAAGATTCCATAGTAATTTTGGCCATATATAGACGACACATCTATATTCCTCGGTGGCAACGGGGTCTCGACTCGTTTCCTTTTCGTCGTGTTGAAAACACCCTCAATATCCACGGTGGCCGCATCAATATTCTGTGCACTACTGCACACTTCCTCGGCGACATCAAATCCCATGTCATGGGAAAGAGCTGACATCCCATCATGCATTTAGAAATGCAATTGCCCACAGTAAGGCTCTACAACCGATTTTCAAATCAATTTTCATTCTCAAAAAAATTGCGCAAAAAAATATCTTCCAAACAAATTGACGTTCTTCTTCTTTCACGTGATCCAAGTAAGTAGGGAAAGAATCGATGAATTGATGTAAAAAATCATGCAACTCAATATAAAATAGTTGCAAGTGTGTCACTGCAAAAATGTTGTGTGTGTTAGTTTCCATCATTCATTTCTTGTAGGGTAGATAGATAAAATCATAGAGTAATGTCATATAGAGCTGCCCGTCTTCTCATCCGATATTTCATTTCAAATTATTCGTGATGCGGTCGGTACGATAGAGAGTTGTTTTCACAGAGTAATATTAGCAAGAGTTTGCAACAGCTGTTTTATGTTCTAAAAAAGTCTGTGGGAGATTTGGAAACTTAATTGCATAGATACACTGAGCAACTTTATTTGGTGCCTCATGAAACGCTTCGGGGCAAACTTACGCTGAGCAGAAGTTCTAGGATTTTTTGTTTGCATGAATACCACTAGTATTTTTATCACTTGTTTTCTTGTCTTCATACAATAAACGACCACCAGACCCAAACTTGGCAATATTACCGATGCTTATTTTTCCTGTGTATGTGATAAGGCCCAAGTTAAAACAAACAAATTTTGTTTTTGCGCAAGTGGAGACATACCATTACTTGTAATCCCCAATTGCAGGGTTTCAGCTGTTGTCATACTGGCAACTCTCAATTAGTAAGACTTAAAAATCCCAGCATGGCAACATCGAAAACGACTACAGGAAAAAGCCGCATTAGAATTTTGTTTACATTTTGGAACCGTTTGTTGGGCAGTGGAAATAATAAATAAGTGAATTTTTCTGCTCAAATATGACATCAATCATTAAACTACACACGCTTTCGGGAGCAATGGATGAAACGCCTCCTTGTTACATCCTTCAAATAGATGAAGTAAAGATTATGTTGGACTGTGGATGGGACGAGAAATTTGATGCAAATTTCATCAAGGAGGTAAAACGGTAAGTAAAAACACAAATTGAAAAGGAAGGTAAATATAAAAGAATTTACTTTCATAGACATGTACACACCATAGATGCTGTTTTACTATCCCATCCCGACGTTTATCACTTGGGCGCTCTTCCATACTTGGTTGGGAAGTTAGGTTTGAATTGTCCCATCTATGCTACCATACCCGTGCATAAGATGGGTCAAATGTTTATGTATGATCTGTATATGTCCCATTTCAACATGTATGATTTTGATTTATTCTCTCTGGATGATGTGGATGCAGCTTTTGATAAGATTATACAATTGAAGTACAATCAAACGGTGTCTTTGAAAGGTAAAGGTTATGGTATAGCAATAACCCCCTTGCCGGCTGGTCATATGATAGGCGGTACTATATGGAAAATTCTTAAGATTGGTGAAGAAGATATTGTTTATGCCACGGACTTTAATCATAAGAAGGAGCGTCATCTAAATGGCTGCGAATTGGAACGACTGCAAAGGCCCTCGCTGTTGATAACAGACGCCTTTAATGCACTGTATCAGCAGGCCCGTAGACGAGCACGTGATGAAAAGCTAATGACCAATATATTGCAAACATTGCGTGGTAATGGTAACGTTTTGATAGCAGTCGATACGGCCGGAAGAGTTTTGGAACTTGCTCACATGTTGGACCAATTGTGGAAGAACAAAGAATCTGGCCTAATGGCATATTCTCTAGCTTTACTTAATAATTTTTCATATAATGTGATAGAATTTGCGAAATCACAAATTGAGTGGATGAGTGATAAATTGATGAAGTCATTTGAGGGTGCCCGCAACAATCCCTTCCAGTTTAAGCATATGCAGTTGTGTCACACCTTAGCCGAATTGGCTCTATTACCAGGACCAAAGGTGGTGCTGGCAAGTGAACCAGATATGGAGAGTGGATATACGAGAGAATTATTTGCACAATGGGCAAGCAATCCTAACAATAGCATAATATTTACATCTAGGTAAGTGGGAGAAGAGGCATATATTTAAACTGTTCGTTTTAGCTATAAAATACATCATTAGTGGAGATGTTTTTTAAGTCTCAGACCCTGAAATATAACGAAATGAAAATATTATTTGCACAGAAGCCATGCTCTACGAATCACTTTCACTACAAAATTAAATAAAAAAAATAAATGGTTGCCCATTACATCCCATAAAGGGACTGGGGAGAACTTCTCACAATCACTGAGCTGTGCGCTTTCCAGTTTTCACTCACTGATTGGGACCTACAGTTTTACACCGATTCCGAACGGTAATTTGAGAAGCTTTTTCATGGCTAGATACTCGATAGTGTCGCCGTCACTATGCGAGGTGACCGCCGTCGAAAGAAATTTTTTTTGAAGGTGGTCAGAGCCGGGTTCGAACCCAGGATCTCATGTACAAGAGCCGCGCACACTACCCATTGCACCACCGACGGCTCACTACAAAATTATTGATTCTAAATCATCGTTAAATTCTTTGATAGAAAAAACATAAGGAAATTAACAATAATTGAAAGAAGAATGGTACACAAATATAATTTGATATACCGTTAGTCACCGTGCGGATCGAAACGATAAAATGTTCATTTTCTCAATATACACTCAAATTTATCTGGCCGATAACGTCTAACACCACACAGTGGTTCCAAATCTATTTTCTTTGCAATTAATTCTGTAAGTTTTGAATGGAATAAAATATCGCGATGAAATATCACATGCTTAGTCCAGAGGTATTTTCCAGATGATATAGAAAATTTTGGATACCTTTTAGTTATGGGGGCTACTGGCCAACTCTCTAAAGTTGGTCACGTCGGCCATGCCAAATTTTTAAAGTACAATTATAAGCTGATTGCAAAGATATTTTGCATGGTGATAGTGCTTGTAAATAACTACAATAAAATATACTTACATTTGTATGTTATCTCAAATAGTTTAAGAGATATTTAAGTTGTAAGAAAAAATGCATTTTTTTGTGGCGATGTTGGTTTCGTGTTTTTAACGGCGCGATACCACTGTTAGCCCGATTTACAAATGATATATATTGTGGCCGTCGGTGGTGCAAGGGTAGTGTGCGCGGCTCTTGTGCATGAGGACGTGGATTCGATCCCTACTCTGACGACCTAAAATTTCTTTCGACGGCGGTCACCTCGCTTAGTGACGGCGACACTATCGAGTACTTAGCCATGAAAAAGCTTCTCAAAATACAGTTCGGAACCGGTGTAAAACTGTAGGTCCCAATCAGTGAGTATACAACTGGAACGCACACAGCTCACTGGTTGTGAGAAGCTCTCCCTAATCCCATCATGGGACGTAATGGGAAACCATTTTTTTATATATTGTTGAATTGCTTATATAATTCTAAATAAACTAGTGGAATGATTGATGCAAACATATTAGTCGTGTTTTGGTTACAAGCAAGCGATTGTCGCTTGCTAAGTTTCAAAGAAAACGGTAATTTAGCGATAAGTCATTTTATTCAAAAATATGAATAAGGGTTGAAAACGCTAAAAGATGTCAAAAAAAATTTTGTTTAAACTTAGCGAAAATTATACTTATTTAGTTGTCTTAGATCCTCGTTATGTTTAAAGTTGTAATTTCCTTTAAGGCTATAAGAGATCCGGTTAGTGAAAAAATGTAAATGCCGCGGGTGGGATTCGAACTCACATTCGCTGGACGATCGTTTCGATGTTTGTGAGCATCATCTTCAGCAGCGTCTAGCCCGTTAAGCCACTGCGGATTGTATTTACACAAATCACTAACCGAAGACGCTAAGTCTTCGCTAAGTGCTTCATACAAAACAAGCGAATATTTAAGCAAGCGGTGTAACCAAAACACGCTTATTACTTCAAACAAAAGTTAGACTGGTTGGGTACAAAATTCTGTTCGACGAAAATTCTGCTTTACAAAATTCTGTTTTTCAAAATTCTGGTTTCCAAAATTCTGTTTTTTAAAATTCTGTTTCACAAAATTCTGTTTGTAATTGCATTTTCAGTTAAATAAAAAATTTGTTTCAAATAATTTTTTATTTAACTGAAAATGCAATTACAAACACATACATAAAAATAAAACAATTAAGAAATCACTTTGCCCTAACTTTCCCTTCCATTTAAAAAAAAATACTGTTTAAAAAAACACTTTGCAAATTTAAATAAAATGCATCACATACATTGTGTGTTTGGTCAAAAATTATGTTCCAACATTTAATTTAAAATTAGTCGCAATTGTGTTGTTTAATGTGTCGTGTTTAAAAAAATAAAAATGAATAAAGTGCAATTAATAAAAACCAATAAAAATAAAGAAATGTTGTGTCTCAACGGATATTTTTATTATTTGGAAATGAAAACACAAAAAGGAACCTTTAATTGGACGTGCTCGAGAAGAATTCTAGATAAGTGTTCCTCTCGAATAATAACAGCAATGGAAAATAACGAGCATGTTTTAATAAGATATCCAAAAAAGCATACCCACGAACCTATTGTTAGTGCAGTGGAAATATGCAGAACAAATACTTTTGTAAAATATCCCGCTATAAACAAACCCCTTAATCCAAGTCAAATAGTGCAACAATCGGTGGTAATTACAAACCAAAAATGTCACGATTACCTTCCCTCGAAGTACGCGCAAAAGCGAAAAATAGGATACACTCGGAATGAAATGGGACTTTTCAGAGAGCCGCAAGCAATAGATGAAATAGATTACCCTCTAAATTTATACGTTATGGATAACGAATTATTTATATTGGCAGAAGAGAAAGTGGGAGATGCATATATGGTTATATTCGGCACAAAATCATCAATTCAACTTCTACAAAAAAGCGATTGTTGGCTCGTTGACGGCACTTTTGATGTTGTGCCCACAATAATGCGCCAACTCTTTTCCGTTCATGGAAGGATTGAACGAGAGGTCGTCCCACTCCTATTCTGCCTAATGCCCAAAAAATCTGCAGTACTCTATGAAGCATTTTTTAAACGCGTAATTCAAATTGCTTTGAAATATGGAGTTTTTTTTAAGCGTAATCGTATTATATCTGACTTCGAAGTTGGTCTCGTGTCAGCAGCTAGAAAATGCTTTCCAGATTCGCAGATACGAGGGTGCTTTTTCCATTTTTTCCAGATGTTGTGGCGACGTATTCAAAAAGAACGGTAAGAATTTTCAATAACTTTTATAATTTATAGTAATGAACTTGTAATATGTACAACATTATCATTTCAGATTGGTTACTAAGTACGGAAATGACGAAAATTTCTCACTGCAAGTAAGATGTTTAAAAGCGCTTGCGTATGTTCGTCCAGAAAAGGTAGCCAAATATTATTCGAAGCTCCGAAGAACATTTGAAGACGAAGATATTATTAAATTGGCCACCTGGTTCGAGGCCAATTATGTCTATAACGCTCGTAAATACCCACCTGAATTTTGGACGATATTTGATTGCGAATATTCTGAAAAATACCCGAAAACTACAAACAATGTCGAGTCATGGCACCGACGTTTGAGTGTTGTAGTTGGACAAAAAAAAGCGGACTCTACAAAATTGTAGAACATTTAAAAGGAGAATTAATCTATTCTCAAAATATTGTCTCAAAGATTGAGAATGGAGAAAAATTAAAAAAAATAAAAGAATTAAATATTGTTATCAGTTAAATTGAATTGCTATGATTTTTTATTATTTTTAACTTTGTCTTAATTTAATTGATTTTTAACTAATTTGTGTTTATATTTAATGTTTGTTATTTTTTTTTCTTTTAAATTAATATGTTCGATTGATTTTGAAAATCCATTAATCTGTTTAATTATTATACATATTTCATAATTTGTTTCCAACGAATAAATATCTAACCATACACATACGTTATTATATGTATGTAACATTTCTTATTCATAATAAACTGGCTTTAATTCTTAATAAATAATTTAACGGCATTTTATTTTTTTTTCTCATAATGAAAGGGGAATAACATATTTCAAAACCAGAATTTTAATAGACAGAATTTTATTAAAAACAGAATTTTGTAAAACAGAATTTTAGTCAGACAGAATTTTTTTTTGGAAAAAAACAGCATTTTTGTAAGACAGAATTTTGGAAAACAGAATTTTGTGGATATCCCCAAAATTACTCTATGATAAGGATTTTTCAAAATTTTGTTGTTTTCTGTTTATTCACGTTTTTGGCATTAATGAAAAGCTAAATTCCATTTTTCGATGTAAGTGTACCTTAAGCTTCAGTTTTCTTTGATTTTTCTGAAAAACGTACCATTTTCTTGTCTTTCAAAAGTATAACCTGTTGATTCAAAGTGAAACCCTAACGGTGTAAACGAACATTACCATTTCATACTTTAGTATTGCATTTCCTTCCATATTAAATTGGAAGCGGCCAAAAACGCATGTATGTTTCCAAAAAAATGTCTACACTAGTTTTCAAAGTGTTTTGAATTTGTAGAATATATTGTTGTATTTACAGGTTATTATAAAACATACAAAAACTTCATCTTTGTAAAATACATTTAAATTTTCCAAATAATTAGATTATTAATTTTTAATTTTTTTTGTTTTTTGCCAAAAAGATTCCGTAATCATCACAGCCAAGAGGTTACTATAACAATTTTGCACGAAATGTAATGTAAAAGTGTGACATAAGTTGCATAGAAATAAATGTTTCATTGTCTCAAAGTTTTGTTAATGGTTCGGGAGAAATCCGCCTCTAAGGTTGAAAACAGAGAAATCAGTCAAAAGACCCATGAGGCAAGAAAATGTAATGAACATATGTTTCGTTTCTCATCCTTTGGTGTGTGTTGGCTCAAAAGAAAGAATGTATTGTTACATGTATCAAAATATAAACGTGCGGTGTGTCTTCAGATTCCAAAAGATTCGATATTAATTCAGAAATGTGCCTGTCACATGTTATTAAAAAGTAAAATACAAAAAAAAATTGATGGAAAATTGTGCAATATGTAAAAAATTATGCTAAAATTTTTATGAAAAATATCAAATTGTGGAAAAATTTGGTGAAAATTATGCTAAAAAGCATTTAGCATCATGTTTCAAAAAATTTATGCTGACGCCAAAAAAATGCTAAACTGGCAACACTTGTCACATTGTCTTCTTTTTGAAACATAAAAAAATTCCACCTGCAGGAACAAACCACATAGACAAGCGAAATAATGTTGTCGCCTTTTTGGAAATATGTACAATAAAAATGGGACCTTTTTGGAAACTTTGTCTTTAGAAGTGTCAAACTTGGGATAGCCACAAAATTCTGATTTCCAAAATTCTGTCTCACAAAAATTCTGTTTTTTTTCCAAAAAAAAAAATTCTGTCTGACTAAAATTCTGTTTTACAAAATTCTGTTTTTAATAAAATTCTGTCTATTAAAATTCTGGTTTTTGAAATATATTATTCCCCTTTCATTATGAGAAAAAAAAATAAAATGCCGTTAAATTATTTATTAAGAATTAAAGCCAGTTTATTATGAATAAGAAATGTTACATATAATAACGTATGTGTATGGTTAGATATTTATTCGTTGGAGACAAATTATGAAATATGTAATAAATAATTAAACAGATTAATGGATTTTCAAAAGAAAAAAAATAACAAACATTAAATAAAAATACAAATTAGTTAAAAATCAATTAAATTAAGACAAAGTTAAAAATAATAAAAAATCATAGCAATTTAATTTAACTGATAACAATATTTAATTAATTATAAACCAAGTTTTTTGCTATTCTTTTTAAATATTGTAGTTTTCTTAAACGTTTAAATTTGTTTGCAATACGTGAAATATTTTTTTTTTTTACATTTCTTTTATTTTTTTTTAATTTTTCTCCATTCTCAATCTTTGAGACAAAATTTTGAGAATAGATTAATTCTCCTTTTAAATGTTCTACAATTTTGTAGAGTCCGCTTTTTTTTCGTCCAACTACTACACTCAAACGTCGGTGCTATGACTCGACATTGTTTGTAGTTTTCGGGTATTTTTCAGAATACTCGCAATCAAATATCGTCCAAAATTCAGGTGGGTATTTACGAGCGTTGTAGACATAATTGGCCATGAACCAGGTGGCCAATTTAATAATATCTTCGTCTTCAAATGTTCTTCGGAGCTTCGAATAATATTTGGCTACTTCGAGGGAAGGTAATCGCGACATTTTTGGTTTGTAATTACCACCGATTGTTGCACTATTTGACTTGGATTAAGGGGTTTGTTTATAGCGGCATATTTTACAAAAGTATTCGTTCTGCATATTTCCACTGCACTAGCAATAGGTTCGTGGGTATGCTTTTTTTGGATATCTTATTAAAACATGCTCGTTATTTTCCATTGCTGTTATTATTCGAGAGGAACACTTATCTGGAATTCTTCTCGAGCACGTCCAATTAAAGGTTCCTTTTTGTCTTTTCATTTCCAAATAATAAAAATATCCGTTGAGACACAACATTTCTTTATTTTTATTGGTTTTTATTAATTGCACTTTATTCATTTTTATTTTTTTAAACACGACACATTAAACAACACAATTCCGACTAATTTTAAATAAAATGATGGAACATAATTTTTGACCAAACACACAGTGTATGTGATGCATTTTATTTAAATTTGCAGTGTTTTTTTAAACAGTATTTTTTTAAAATGCAAGGGAAAGTTAGGGCAAAGTGATTTCTTAATTGTTTTATTTTTATGTATGTGTTTGTAATTGCATTTTCAGTTAAATAAAAAATTATTTGAAACAAATCGCGCGATTTTTTTAAAATAATTTTTTATTTAACTGAAAATGCAATTACAAACAGAATTTTGTGAACCAGAATTTTGTGAAACAGAATTTTGAAAAACAGAATTTTGGAAACCGAATTTTGAAAAACAGAATTTTGTAAAACAGAATTTTGTAAAGCAGAATTATCGTCCAACAGAATATTGTTCCCAACCCGTAATTTTTTTTTAATGTTTAATATGAAACCCAAAAAGGTATGTTTTGCATTGTTTCTTAAAAAGTTATGGTCCTCCCAGTTTAAAATTTCAGGACTTATTACTAATAAGTGTATAAGTAGTTTCAAATTCAAAACGAAAATGTAAAGGTTTTAAAATTATACAGAAGAGACTTCTGATAAATCATCGGAGCTTTTGTTTTATAAAAAACCAAAAATTGATTTTTTATTTTAATGTTTTTATGGAATCTATTTCAGTTTAATTATTCGATCTTTAAGATGTTATGTTCTTTTCAATTTCTATGAAAAAATACTTTTATAACAAAAAGCTAATTTCAATAGAATATATTATTAAAAAATAATGTAAAATTGACTATTATGGTGGATGGTGGTTGTGAATATAGGATATTTCAAGGCCCACCAAGGCATATCATCTGCTCCTGCTGATGGTTGGGAACAGACTTAGCATTAATGCATCGAAGCCAAAGCAATGTTGTGTTCTACACGTGCTGATGTAGATGCCCGATTAGTTTATGATGGAAAGGTTATAGAGTTTGTCAAAGAGAAAGGTTATAATGTTTAGAAGTTATTTTAGATGATAGGCTGCTTTTCAAGCAACACATACAGTATGTCAAGAATGACTATTTGTTAGCAGAATGAATACACTTTTTATTTTAAAACATATATATTTTTTTATTTATTATAATTATATATAGTATTTATAAAGGTTTGATGAGAAACAAGAGTAAGTTTAGTGCAAACAACAGAATTTTGAACAAAAAATATTATTTAATTTTTAGTAGTGTCAAGAATGTCTTTTCACAAATGAGAAGATGTGTATCTTGTTTTAAGTAAACTAACGAATAACAATATTTTGAACTTCTAATATTTCGTATGACCAACCTTGGCATCTACCACGCTTTGTAGCCGCTTTTTCATGGAATGAATTAACTTTGGCATATCATAATTGGTAGGTATTCTCTGCCATTCTTCCAATATAGCAGTTTTTAGGGCTGTTCGGTTTTTTGGTTGCCTCTTAGAGACATTTTTTTTTAATAGGACCCACAAATTTTCAATGGGATTAAGGTCAGGACTTGATGCAGGCGTATCTATAACTTTTCCCCAGTTCTAGAGAAGCCACATTCGTACATTGTGTTCCTTATACTTGGGGTCGTTG
This sequence comes from Phaonia tiefii, assembly GCA_963931995.1. Lineage (NCBI taxonomy): Eukaryota > Metazoa > Arthropoda > Insecta > Diptera > Muscidae > Phaonia > Phaonia tiefii. Next base: position 294,617,011 of record OZ008367.1, read on the forward strand.
TCCTGATAAAATTTGTATTTCGGTTTATTATCCCTGATAAATCTAAATTTTCTGGCACTGTTTACCAAATGGGTTTTTAAAATATTCTAATATTATTGCGCGTCCATAGTAGTCTCAATAAAGGCTAAGTCTCCCACCCCTTTACTTGAGATACACCCCCAAATTATAATAGAAATTTTTCCACATTTTACGGTTGGAATGATGTTCCGCTTTTCTAACGCAGTTAACGCCTTGCGCCACACTATTGGGTCCATCGTTGTAATACAACATAATTTTCGTCTCGTCGCAGAAAATTACGTCATCCCAATAATCGGTAGGCTGCGAAATATGCGTAATGGCGAAAGAAAAACGCTTATCAACATTAAGTGTAGAAAGGAGTGATTTTTTACGCGCAGCTCTTGATGAGTGTCTGTGTTTTAATATGGCCTGCCGAACTGTTTCGTGGGACACAACCCACACCACACTCTTCCTTAAGCTCTCTCGCAGGCGCTCTTGTCGAAATTTGAGGGTTTTGATAAATTGTTCTGATCATTAAGCGCTCTGTCCATCCACTTATCTTAAGCTTAGGGCAACCTGCACGCTTTGGCTCCAATCTACCTTCTTTTTCAGCTCGATTCAGAATGTTGTAAATTGTTTTACTTGACACTGAAAACATTTCCGCTAGCTCCTGCGCACTTTTCCCCAACTGATGATTATAATAAATCAGTTGAACTACCTCGAATGATGTCTTCTTGTCTGGCATATTTTAAACACAATATTATATGCGTGCACAACAAAAATTTATAACCAACTGACTAACAAAATCTTAGAAAAGAACAATGCAGATCAAAGATAACGGTAAAATTACCGTTTATCGTTAAATGAGTGGAAACGGGAGTAAAAAATGAGTTGTGTAAAGAGATTCTTGACACTAATAAGATGTAGTAGTACTAGTTTTTGTTGTAATTTTCGTTTCTTGTGCATTGGGCTTGCACTCTTTTTGCATGACCTATTTTTAAATACTGTATAAAACAATAATCGATGAAACAAAGTTAATGTACAGAAGTAAATGTTTATATTATTTTGAGTAGTAAGTTAAAAAATTGAATTTATTTTCAATGTGTAGAGTCATTCTTGACATACTGTAAGTAGTGTTGTATCTAAGGTAAATTATTGCCTCAAACAACTCTACTCTACCAACTTACATATATTTACCACTATTTGTAAAGGGCCGTTTAGTTCATGCTCTTGTAATGCCAAATATATTATACTGTTTGGAAGTGTTTTCTGCTGCCAATCAACGGAATATTAAGCCTGTTGAGCTGGCTTTTAACAGAGCTATACGTTATATTTATAAAATTAAAAGGCGTGTGTTTATAATGCCATTTGTAGTAAAATTTCTGCGATGCACATTTTCAGCATTTGTAGATCAAAGGTTGATTCTGTGTTTCTTTAGAATTTTTAATAATAAGTGTCCAACGTTTTTATAAAATAATACATTCATATTTTGTCGTTCTATCCGGAATAGACAAATGGTTATTCCTACACTTTGCCACATATGCAGCCACTGACTTTATGCTTAGATTTCTACAACTATTCATGTTTAAAATTTAATTAATATATTTATTTTATTTTTTCTTGCACTTGATTCGAGCGACGTTTATTTGATTTCAACTTTGAATTCTTTATTAAAATCATAATTTAAATTATTATTAATAGCGTTTAACATCAGATGTAAAATATGAAACAAAAAAACACCTTAATATCATGTTGAGTAGTTTGTAAAATTATTGAGTAGACCATAAGCTCATTATTATATTTCGTCGGTTGACAGGAAAAACTCACTAAGTACACATTTTAACTAAAATTACTTTTTAATGCTAAGTACTATAATTTTCAATTATGTATCGCAGGAAAAACTCAGTAAGTCCCTAAGTGCTTCCAAAATACCAGTTTCAAATTTTCAAATTTCAATAACTGCGGTCTTTCAGATTTTTACGGCAGGAAAAAATCATGAACGTACTTAATGAATATTTCTTGCGAACACTCTATGCTATATACGTACTTAATGAACTTTGCAGAATTTTTGTTTTATTTGAAATTGTATTTTTCATACATAAAAGAAATAAACAAAAACACATAAGATAACTGCTGTTCCTCCAACATGATAGTAACTGAGCAAATTATCCTCAAACCAACTTTTACCATCGCGTTGCTACACTCAATACGGGGAAGTCCCTATTTCAGTAGAACGTATTCTTAAAACAGGGATTTCCATTTCATACCACAATTGTGGAAGACCGCCTCTCATAAAATTCTTATGCTCTTTCATTCAGTCGTCTGTGTGATTTTGGTAAGACAAGAGGTAAATACTTGGCCGAATTGGCAATGAATAAACAAAGGCATAAAGAAACTCTCGATAATCTTGTAAGTACTTTCTTTATGTTTAGATTCAACTTGAGGATAATAATATTAATTTATGGAATCCTTCTTATAGAATCATAAATCCATACTTGGTGCTCAAAGAGATTTGTTTGATGATAAATCTGTTAGTGTATTTGAGGTCCCACAATCTGGTGTCACAAGTTTATTCGGATGAAATTGACAAAAAAAAGTTCTAACAAGACGCAGAACAAATCACCCAGAAACCTGGAAAGTCAATGTAGTGAAATCTCGTCGAGAAAAATGTATGCCTTATACTACCAAAAACAAAAGCCATCCTGCAAAAGCTCCAAAACTTGCTGATTGTTCCAAATGTAAGTTTAAGTGTACAAGCAATATTACAGAAGAGCAGTGATAAAGCACGCCATGTTTCTAAAAAATATTTCTTAGAAAATAGCTCTGGAACACGTCATAGAGTATGTTCAAATTTTTTTTGAAAAGACGTTGTGTATTTCGAATGGGCCTATTAATACAGCCATCAGCGGTTCCCATTTTGGATCATTTACTGATAACGATAAAAGAGGCCGAAAGGCGCATGGTAACAAAACTAGCGAATTAGTGGTCGCTTTAGTAAAAACACATATAGAAAGCTTCCCAGTTATGGAATCCCACTATGTTCGAAAGTCCTCAAAGAAACTGTACCTAAATAGTGATCTGTCTATTTGGAAGATGTATAATCTTTACCGTAATGATTTCTGCAAAGAACGCAATATTACTGAAATTGTCAGAGAAAAAACTTATAGAAGGATATTCTGCGATAATTATAACTATTCGTTTTTAAACCAAAAAAGACCTCTGTGCAAGGTGCGCTAAATATGATCAAGCCATAAATAAAAACGAGCTGGAAGCAGAGCATTTAATGAGAAAAGACCAGTGTAATGAAGCCAAGGAATATGATAAACTGAGATGCGAAAATGATCCTGCGTTCATTACTTGTACTTTCGATTTGCAAAGTGTCCTCCAGTTGCCGTATTCGAGTGTCTCATTGGTTTATTATTCCAGAAAGATATGCGTATATAATTTGACTATCTACGTAGGAAGCGGAGAAAATGCTCATTGTTACACTTGGAATGAATTGAATGGTAAGCGAGGGAGCAATGAGATAGGCTCAATTTTGTTTCGTTTCATAAAAAACATTGCCCTTGACCGTGACAGATGTTTCACTCTTCTGTGACACTTGTGGTGGTCAGAACAGAAACCAGCAAGTAGCAGCCGTGATAATGTACATATGCTGTAAAACATTTAAGCCATCTCAACAGATTGGAGCTACAATTTTTAGTCAGGTCATTCGCACATGGAATGTGACTCCATGCATTCCGCAATAGAGTCGGCAAAAAAAATAAAAGCGCTTACAAAACGTCTGACTGGATACGGATTTTTCAATCCGCTAGATCTTCCAAAAAAGATAAAAAGAAGGGTGAATATCAAGTTCATCTCTTAAAGTTCGCGGATTTCTATAACCTACAGGAACTAGCAGCTACCACTATCAAAAACAGGAACAAAGACGAGTGTGGTGAAAAAGTGTCATGGCTTAAAATAAAGTGTTTAAAATTCGAAAAAGAATTCCCAGAAATTTTATATTATAGATACGATCATACATGTGACTACAAAAAAATAAATGTATCCGAAAGAGGTCGCCGAAGGACAATAGTTGAACTAAAATCAGCATACTGTAATCTTTTACCTATTTCACAAGCAAAAAAAACTGACCTTGTAAAACTTTGCGATGCTGGTCTAATTCCAGAAGAAGTGGTTCAAAAGTTTGCCCACTATTAATTTTGTACATCCGGAACGCTTACCATCTAATAATGAAAGCGATATAGAGGACGACGAAAGTGTTTTTTTTTCTTTAAATAAATAAATGATTAACCTTACTAAAAGTAGAATTTGTTTTTCATTATGTGCCTCTATGTTTGTGATCCCGGCAGGTAAAATTCATTAAGTCCCTATAAAAAAGGAATATAGTTTTATTATAATCTACGATTTTAAGTCGATAACTACTAAAATAGAATTTTGGTACAAAATAATTGATTAAAACCCCATTATCTCCATTGTGCTCTAAACGCACTTAGTGAGTTTTTCCTGTCAACCGACGATTTATGCATACTGTAATTTGTTTTCATTGGCCAATAGGCTTTAAATTACAAGAATACGTGGACGGTAGGTACCCCAAATCTCAAGGCAATTGTTGTTTCTTTTTTTGAAATTTGTTTATTTCGAATTTTT